>JAXCHB010000072.1:1800000-2138757 GCA_036926305.1 Uropetala carovei
CATTATCATCCACAGATGATAGTGGTGTAACATTATGATGATGGTGGTTTTTATTGAACTATGAGCTAATGAATAAAATTCTGTCGGTAGTTAATTGGTGATTTACATAAAAATTCTGGAGGAAGGAGGTGAAGATATTTTACTTTATTATCTGTCTGGATGTGAAGGTGGTGAAAATGAAATTGAACAAGATAAATATTAATAAAAACAATATTCTGTGGATTTTAAAAACATTTATTGAAATAATTTAATAAAAAAATTGCTGCTTCATCCACAAATATTTTGTATCTATTATATAATATTTTCAGAAAAATTGTTATGATAAGTTTTATTTTGCATAATTTTTCAGTATTTTGGAATAAATTCGTCATTAATTACACAATATTTGTTATGTTTTAGGCACTTATAGCCAGCTTATCAGCAACGAGGAGACGGTGGATATTTATATTTCCTCCCTTGAGCATTCTTCTCATTTCTCTAATTGGGCTATCTGTGGCAACTGAAGAAGTTGAGCGACAAAAGTGCAGTGTCACTGGACTCAAGTACACTTGGGGTGATGCCTTAACAGATTCACCAGACTGTGTTGGGCCAAATGGTTCACCTTATCCAATGTGAGTGTTAATTTTTAGAAAATTATGTATTTTTAATCATTTTATTATTTTAAAAATTTTTTAAATGTTATACAGTAGAGTCCCGATTATCCGAGGTAGATGGGACTGCATCAACATCGCATAATACAGAATGTTGTGCATATCAGGAAATTATGTGATAATTTTCATGAGATATATCATTAACAAAAGCCGTCACATATATTCCCATTCATTATGTAGGCCTATATACTGTATATAACAATACATACCTTAGTTACACTACATGTTGAAATAAATAAAAGTACAAACAGACTACTGTGAAATAAATTGGATTTATTATCAAAATACCCTAAATGCCAAGTTCAGCATTGCCACTTTGATACATATAAAATATTGTACTTTTCAATTTCAAATTTTCAAAATAATACTTTGCTACTTTATTCTCATGCACCTCGGATAATCAGGACTCTACTGTAGTTGCAAATGAAAGGTATTGTGCATTAGTACCAGTGACATAACAAACACTACTGCATGTTGGGGGCCTGCAACATAAAAGGGGCATAACATTGAGGAATATAAATCCAGAGCTCAGAATGAGCCGGAATGCTGCTCTGGCTCGTCACACTCACCGATGATACCGTTCCATTTCGTCAAACATTTAGAAATACTGTCCTTTATAACAAGCATTCCATTTCGTAAAAAATTTGTTCCACTTCCAATACAGGCAGTCCCCTACTTTTGTACATAATGTGTTCCTGAAAACGTGTATAAAAGTCGAATGTACGAAAGTCGAACAATAGATTTAAATGTTATAATGGGGGTTCTGTTCCCAGAGAGCCAAAAAATATTATAAAATCCCTATTTATGATATAAGTGTTTAGTTTTTTGAGCAGGGGATTGAGCAGGAGGTTATGATGCTGACTTTGATGATGTCTTATCAGCTTTCTTGAAAAATTTGTCAAGGGAAAGTTGAACACCAACCTTCTTCTTCTCTTGATAAAGGAGTCTGTAGCAAGCTGTATCCCTATCAACAGCTCTACAGACCTTTGAACTTCCAGTCTTCATACAAACTGATAGCCTTACCTTGAATTTTTGAAAGACTCACTGGAATATTTTTTTGATGCTGATCCTCAATCCATAATTTTAAAGAACCCTCCATTTCTTCAATCACTACACCTTGCCTTTTCGACACAATTGTTGATGATATATTTCCAGCATTTCGTACATGTTTTTTAATTTTGTTCTTTATATATATAAATTCAAAATATGACGAATTCAAATGAGATTGAGTATTCTACGATAAGAATAGGAATCCTCATTCATTTTGGCGTGTTTTAGCACAAATTTCACATCGATAACTTAATTTTAAGATATTTTAAAGAGTAAAAGAATGAAAACCTTCGAACCAAAAAGGTGATTTTTACGTGTTATCTTATGGGAAATGACATTCATCCTCTGGGGTCGAACCCGTGATCTTTTTCAAAATGTTTTTAGTCAAAACGTAATGATTCATCAACACTGAAATCCTGAGAAATTTCAGGCTTCTAAGTTTATTTCTAATCGAGTTATTCACAAAATTAGTGCATTACGCATCATCATGACCATTACAATTTTATAATATGGAGAGATAGGGCAAAATACAACAAAATATTTAAATAATTGCACAAACAAACACTGCTGTACAGACATAGATGGCGACACTGCTGAAACTGTTGGCTGGCAGGCAGCACCACCATGCGGTAACTCAAAATGTTCGTTCGTCATTTCACTGATGTACAAAAGTCCGAATTCGGCATATGAAAGGCGGTTCAGGGGTGTCAGTGTATAATGTACGAAAGTGTGAGGTGTACGAATGTCGAACATATGAAAGTCGAAGACCGCCTGTACAAGCATTTCATTTCCTAACATTTTCCATTTCAAGCGCTGTATAAATCCATGGCAGGAGGGCCTAGATTTTATGTCGTACATCTGGTTATAACTAGGGCTACCACACATCCTCATTTTTGGCATTCAACCATCAGTAAGGAATTCCAAAAAATGAATTTTTTCAGGAATTTGAATGGTATATCAAATCCAGATATTGTTCTCATGTTGTATTTTTAATATAATTAATTCATTGCAATATTTCTGCAATAATGACATAATAAAATTCATCCAGGATGTCCTTACATCCTCATTTTACCGCCCAGGTTATGGTAGCCCTTTTAATAACAATCAAACATAATGATAAGCAGTCTTTGTCTGAAACTCTCTCAACTAGTGCCTCTGATGCCAAATTCACAATCAGGTCTGCCTAGAGGGGGGGGGGGGGGGGGGGGGGGGTAGGAGGGGCCTGTGGCCCTTCAAAGGGTCCGGGCTGGGAGATTAGTACCAACTTCAGTACTTATGAAAATATAAGTGGGGGGCGGCAACATGGTTGACTCTTGGCAGCCCTGTTCATAATAACAGAACAATATGGAAGCTCAGTATAAAAACAGATACGTTTTTCTTTTTCAATTCAGTTGAATATCAGTATTGTGATATGGTAAATTATTTGAGATTGGCTATTTTGACTTCAGTCAATCTCGCAGCAGTCATCTGGCATGATTATTAATTAATTATGGAAATAAAAGTTTGCATTTACATTTGTCATTGGCAATGCAGTTATGATTATTATATTTATTTTAAGCTCTCCATAATTATATGCAAAACTTCTTATCATAATGTCTCCACAATTGTAATAATAGGGCAATGGTTGCTCGGTCGTTCCGAGGGTCTTCATCTCCTTGGGCAACGCTTACTCCATCGTTTCGAATGGGAAGAGCACGTCAGTCAGGGGCAGCTTTGGATCCAAGTGTGACCCAGAAGGTTCTTCTAAGAGCACATCAAGCATCTAATGGACTTGACCCCTTGTATACTCTCCGGGAGGGTAAGAAAAGCTTTTCTTTGTGAATAAGCAATATTTGTTGATAACAGTAATGTATATTAGTGATATTCTGTTTTTGTTATTTTTGAAGTGCAACATTGAGATGAAATAATGTATGCCGTAAGTTTGATTTGTTTGTGAAGAGTAAAAATTATAGCCATTTAAATATCTTACTTGAGTAATTTGAAGCCAGGTTATTTAAATTACTTGATTTCTTGTTGATTATTTTATTTTTGTCATCTTCTCACGCAAAAGTATATATTTATCATACTTTTCTTGCAAGAGGTACTTGGTTGGAAAGTTCAGAACCTAAGAACTGTGTTTTTATGATACTATTTCATTAGGAGTAGAATATTTCATGATGTCAAAACATGATTAGACATTAAAAGTTGATTGTGGTCTTGGTTTCCATCATTGTAAGGGGCAGGGGCAGACTGGCAATAAGGTTCACCTGGTGAAAGCTCGGTGGGCCACTCGGCTGCTTAACTCTTAATTGTCACTCCATTAAGACATATTATCAATTACTCTATGGAAAAAGGCATCTTCCCTCGATGCCTAAAACTAAGCCTAATCAAACCTATATTTAAGAAGGGTACTGTAAATAATGTTGATAATTATAGGCCAATATCTCTCTTGTCATCATTTTCTAAAATTTTCAAAAACATTTTGCTTAATCATATGATGGATTTTTATTACAAACATCAACTTCATAACTGTAACCAGCATGGATTTACATCCAGTTTATCAACAAAAACTGCTGCCGCTGAATTTAAGGCGTTGCATTGTGCCTTGACCAGGGTATTAAAATGTGGAGTATTTCTAGATTAAGTAAAGCATTTGATTGTGTACAGCATACAAAACTTCTAGACAAACTTTATCCCTGTGGTATCAGAGGTGTTGCTTTTGAATTGTTAAAATCTTACTTGCATAACAGAATATAGTGTACAATGTTAGTGACCAATAGGAAGAATGAACTCCATAATAATTATTCAGATTTTAAAACAGTTATCCAAGATATTCCACAAGGATCTGTACTCAGACCTTTCCTTTTCTTGTGTTATGTTGCTGATTTTCCAGAACACTGTAACTGCAAATCTGTTCTTTTTGCTGATGATACAACATTGTGTACTGGCTCCTCAACTACGGACAGGGAAATTAAAACATATTTAATTGTAAACTCAGTCATTCAGTATTTCCACATCAATCATCTCTTAACAAATTAAATAAAATCTATTTTTATCCTCTTTCATCCCAACATATCTAATAGTTATAATATGGATATCTTTGTCGATGATACCCAAATGGCACAAGTTACATCTTCAAAGTTCTTAGGAATGTGTATTGATGAGAAATTAAATTGGGAGGCCCATATTGATTTTATATGTAAAATATTTTCTTCCAACATATTTATCATTGTCAAACTTCATAAGCTAGTGGGTACTAAAGTGTTACTAACCTTATACCATGGGTTAATTTTTTCTTATTTGTCATATTGTATTCACGTCTGGGGAAGATCTACTGCTTCACGTGTAAATAGAGTATTTATATTACAAAAGAGAGCAATAAGAAGTATTGCTAATTTAAAATTTAGAGAATCTTGTAAGCCATATTTTAAAAAACTACGTATTATGACATTGTACTCATTGTATATTTATGTATGTATAATCTATGTGAAGAAGCATGAGAACACACTAAATATGGATAAACATGGTCATTGACTTATCCTATATTTGTATTTTGCAAATCAACAGGACCAATATCTATCTATCTAACTAATACCTACAGACGTGGCAGTAGTAATTGGGCCTATGACGTTGGACTGGTTGGGCCAAGGTCTGGTAGATTTTTTTTCCCCATCTGCCCCTGCTAAGGGATTATGAGTGTAACCATGTTTTGTTTTAAATGTTTAAAAAATTTTTTTTATAATATGTCTTTATTTAGCCAAATAATTTTTTTAATGCATTTGTTTTCCTTCACATTTTCAAGTATTGCTGAAGGAGGCTATGAGGTTGCTTTTTTAACACTCCTAATTTACCTTGCTTTCATTTTTAATGCTTATTGATTTGCATTAATTATAATTCTTGGCTGTAAGCAATTAATATAATATTTTGAGAGTTGTTTTATACCGTATTTACTCATGTACCCCACGCACCTTTTTTCCCAAAATGTCAGTAAAAATAGGGTTTGTGTATCTTATAGGAAGATTTATGAACAGGTTATATAAATTGCAAGTTTTGATAGTAAATTTACTACAACACACTTTATATTCGCAGAAGATGAAGAATTCTACGAAGTACATATGCACCTATCTATACAATCTATAGGGTTTAAATGTACAGTTTATACTGCCATTGGTGCATCTTCAAGATCATGATTGAGATGATGTTATACTTTTATAACATTAAAGTTGTACATTTAAAATGAATTTTAAGTTTATTATTGTTACTCAAAGTAAACAAGTTTGTCATTAAAAGTTTGCTATAAATTTCTACCTATACTTTTGCTGGAATAAGTTGGCATCTGATATTTGTATTCGCTGAATTCATCGTGATCTCTAGATGCTTCCATATCATAAGAGTTAAGACTACTGAGGAGAAGATTTCAGCTAGCATCAACATAAAGAGATCACCCAATAAATTGCGTCATGCAGGTAGGAGGGAGAGGATGCTTAATTTGGGCAGACTTTGTATCAGGGAGGGGGAATCACTGAGGAAACCAACTTTTTAAAATCTCAGATGTCAACTTATTTCCACATGAATGTATATTTTTCCCTCTAAAGCAGCTCAAAAATTCTTCTTCATTTCCTGTCATTAAGATTATAGATGTACTAGGGCAGTGATGGTAAACCTATAGCGCATGTACCGTAAGTGGCACATGAGGATTTTGGTTGGCACGACAACGAAAGGCAAAAACCAATCAAAGCATACTATATCGTACTGATTTAGTGCCGCAAAAACATTTGTGCTATTTAGTTAAATATTGTAAACATTAGTTTTATGGTTACAAACTTCAATCTATTATGTCTTGGCATGCAAAAAAAATCAAAACTTTTTTGTGGCACACGAGGCGGAAAAGATTCGACAATTTCAGTAATATTGGCATGCGGGCAATAGAAGGTTCGCCATCACTGTACTAGGGGCTGTGCTCCTGGTGCCTATGGCACCCAACCCCGCGCCTCACTTCACAAAGCATTTTCCCCTGTGAATTTTTATAATTTCGGGTTTTTTTTTTGATGTTCCTAAAAATCTACAATTCTGCCAGATTTCAAGTATGTACGTAGCTCTTCAAGAAGTGCCTTCAAATATTACCTCCAGTCACTGAGGCGTAAGGTACCTTCTAGTAATTTTCAATCGCTATGTTAGGGGGAAGTACCTGTGCTCTACATGCACGCACACTACCGGAAGCTTAGAGAACAAACTCCACCTGGCAAAAAGCGTCACCTCACCTTGTCTAATAATATAAAGGATGTACCAATAATAAAACTGAAAATTTATGTAAAGAGACTTTTTTGTCATTTGCTGCACCAACAGGGCGTGCAAGCAGTTTGGGTATGAACATCAGGAAATCTGAGCCAAGCTGTGGATCTACACCAGCTCGATTATGCAAAACACGCTATAACACAACGGCGCCCATGTATGGCGTGTCACTTACATCTGGTCAACCCGTTAACATTGTACAGAAGTTTCCAGATCTTTTACAACAAGTAGTCTTTGAAGTTTGCGAGTATGTATTATGAAAGGCATTTGTGGTTGTTTTGTGATTTTTAAGTTTTTCCTTTAATTGTTAATCCTTCAGCTATACAGTGTTTTGTCTTCTGCTATTATTTCTATTTAATTTGAATTGTGAGCAATTTTTATTTGATGAGTAGCTATTAAATGATTGTTTTTATTTTCCAGATCTAGTGAATGTGATGTAGTTCGAGGAGAGTGTACGCAGACTTACGTTCCATATCTTTTCTTGGTAATCCCTCTTGGACCAGTAACACTCACCGGCCAAGATTATGTATTAGTGGAAAGTGGTTGTGTCTGTCGCCCAAAATATGCCTCAACTGTGTCTGAGCCTAGTGCCATTTCTGCTATTCCTAACTTATGACTGTGAAAGCGATGGGCAATCCATGAGTGAGACAAATATGGCAAGACCCATTTGATGGCTTGCATTGTGATTTGGAACTGACATTTTTATGAAGGGAATCCATTTCTTTCATTTGAAGATTGTTTGCTGTTTTGTGAAGAGAGTTGACATACAGCGAAGGGAAGTTGTTAGCAAAGGAAGTCAGCATCATTTGCTTCATCTTTATCAATGAAGGATTATTATAGATCCATTAAACTATTTATGTGACATTTTAAGTATGTTTTCATGTTTATCACCTGAAACTTAGTGAATATTAAAGCTTCGCTAAAATCATCTTAAATTTTTGTAATGTCTATTTGTGCAATGTTAATGTATTGATACTGAATTGTGATTAAAATAATGCATGCTTAATATATAAATTGGGCTTGTAGTGATAAGTCATCAGTTCATTGTTGCTATATATTTTCAAAAAATTTTAATAACAGTTGCTGTAATATTATTTAAAGAGAGTTCCTATGTAACAGTATCAAACTCTTATATACAGCCATTACAAAATTGTTGATAAAAATCAAATGCAGTAGTTCAAATTTGAAATTTTGTGTGAGTTAAGAAAACCAAAGTATGTCATGCACTTTTTCCAGTTTTTTTATCAGAGAAATCAGAATCTAAAGATATGTAAACAAGTTTATTTAATTATATATACTTATTTAATATCAAAGCTTATTTCTAAATTTCACCTTAATACAGCTATATATTTATGAAACCAAGCTGAGTTAGTCATAAAAACACCCAACATCAGAGACATTGTGAAGAATTGAATTATATTTACCTATAAAAATAAAACTTGTAAATATGCTATAATTTGAAAATTGAATATAAAATTGAAATGATTGGTGTTTAACTTTATTTGCATCTCATCTTTAAGTTCCTAAGTTCGTGCTGTCAAAGTACAAGAGTGATGAATTAAAAATCTAAAAATACAAAAGTTATATTTTTAACATCCAGATATTCTAATCGTTTATCATAGAAAAATATTCAGTGTTTGACTTACAATAATAATGGCTGTTTTTGATAAAAATTATTTTTTTCCCATACCTTTAAGTTTTAAATGGTTAAATTGTTATAAAAATGTTGAGTGTGAAATGGATTTTCAGTCAGGGATATATATGTATCTGGATTCAGATGAAGAGTTACTAAGGGTTTCATAAAAATATTAAATATAGTTATGTTTCTCCTTACTTTCATGCCTAACTTTGTAATAAAAGGTATTTGATGTCTAAATTAAGAATGAATTTGTAGGCACTGTTTTTACTGGCAAATGGATGTTGGCAGGACCGGCATGCTGAAAAATGGTGCCTGAGGCAAGTGAGAAAATCGCCACCTCCATAAATAATAAGAAAGGGAAAAAAAGTGAAAAATGCCACCTGAAGCTGTTTCCTCTCCAGCTCACCCCTGGCACTAGCCCTGGATGTCAGAGTAGATAAATAATTTCAATATTATCGGGTATCTCATCAAAAAATTGCATTTATCTTTAAGAATATTAAACCCTTAAAAGGTCTTGTGGTCTTTTCTGTGCAAGAATTTGAACTCATGGTTTTGGCCATGTTGGAAAAAATACTATAAAGAGAAATGTATCACATGTATTTATAATTATTTACTTTTGTAAAGATCACTTTTGTATTGTAATTTGTATAAATATTGCTCAGTTCATTATTGCCATTGCTACTGAGAAGGACATATGAGCAACACATTTATATAGTGCAATTGTGATGTGTGCAGACAATTTGGAATTTTCCATGAAGAAGTTCTGGAAAGGAATGTTTGGGCATTGTTAGGGGATGTGGAGGGGGGGGGGGGGGGCACATAATAAAAAAGCTAAGAACAAACAAACATTATCATGTGTTCTTGTAAGTTTCTACATGTGATGCAGGAGTAGGGTTGCCACCTTTTCCCCAGAGTCAACCCGAAGATTTCCAATTTTGATCTAAATACAGTTGAACCTCCTTAATCCGGCAACCTTGGGACCTGACCAAAGCCGGATTAGGAAATTTGCCAGATTACGTGAGGTACCTAATCCTATAGTTAAGCCTAGCCTTCATGATATTACACGTTGTAATATAGTAAATATTAAATTAAATACATGGAATATTATTTAAACATGAGTTACAATAATAAGGTAATAAACAAAAAATTAAGATACTCAGTGCATTTTATTTTATGGAGGCGAGGCAAATGAGATGCTTTTTTAACGGCGAAGAGCTAACTACGTACTTCACAGGTGTTCCAACGACAATTGCGATAGGCAAATCTATTTTGAATAGCTGGGGAAGTTGGTTTGGCCAGCGGAGAGCTAAATTTACAAATAAAAATTGTTATTGCGAA
The DNA here is from genome assembly GCA_036926305.1 of Uropetala carovei. NCBI lineage: Eukaryota > Metazoa > Arthropoda > Insecta > Odonata > Petaluridae > Uropetala > Uropetala carovei. Next base: position 1,809,949 of record JAXCHB010000072.1, read on the forward strand.
TAGATTGTCGCCAGCTGGTAATATCAACTCGCCGCTGTTGAGCGGAAGACCGTATCTTTTTAGTCCTGTCCATAACTACTAGTAGCAATTTGTAATTTAAATAAATAAAATCCACAACTATATGTCAGGCTAATGCATCTTAGCGCAAAGAAGTTCATCAGCCCAAAGAGATGACGCATATCAGGTCGAAGTGGAGTGGCCAGTTTCAGCTGACTTGGTACGGAGAGGGATAGCCATCCTACATACGTATAATTTTGGAAGTGTCCGTCCGTTGTCCCCCTGTATCTCAAAAGCCATTTGTTGTAGAGATATGCAGTAAACGGCATTTTGTTTTTACAGCCTAGGAGATCCTTAGAAAACTTTTCATTTTCATAAAGTCCTGAGTTCGAATGCAGGAGACAATTATATTTTCCCATAAGTTTACATGGGATTTTTGATTTTTCAGTGCAAGGTTTTTTCCGTCATTCATCAAAAAAATATGGACAGATTTTCTTCATTTTTGCTTCATTCGACGGATAAAGTTGTACACTATCTTATTCTTGCAATTTTTACATGTTATATGGTCGAAACTTACAGAAATACACAATTGTTTTCGAAATTTTGCAGATATTTCATACTCTTTCTGGGCGTTGCCAAGGCAACCGTCATTGTTGCCTCCGATGCAATTACTGTCAATTAAACCTTTAACTAGATGAAAGAATAGTGTTATTCACTTTGCACTTTTGTTTAAGCATCAAAATGGTTGCTGTAGCAACGTCAAACTTTAAACATGACAACATAAATATTTACGGATAATTATTCAGTTAAATCCATATGGGAAGCATTTCTAACGATGTAATCAAAGCAGTTGAATCTTCATTTCATCGTTTGAATGCTGGAATCTTACCCTTTTATAAGTAGAACCATTATATTATACATCTGTAATGCTTATTAATACAAATAGGCTCACGCATAAATTTAAAATTAAATGAGAATAGGGACGTTTTTTAACACATTACATGGTTATCTTCTCTTCATTGATAATATACGTATATGGTTGTATTGATTGTTATATAAAAAAGGACATATATTTGAATAAAAAGACACACAGAAAATTAAAAACATAAAAGTTCCTGATCAATTACTGAGTAGCATAATTTCCTCTTTAACTTTTAAAATGCAGATTTCTGACTGACTTTGCATAATAAATTGTTAATACGCACGCACAGCCATGCCCTCAGCGAGATTCGAACCCGCAAACCTTACATTGGGAGCCAAATACATTAAAATCCTATACTGGGGGAATGCATTAGTAGAGTTAAATGTGAATTATTGAGATTAACTTATTTCATACACTTCTTAATTTTTTATAAATTAATTGAAAATAAACTGCACAAACATTGCATGGGTTCAGCTAGTACATTTAAAAGTCAATACAGAAAGGGTTAAGCTCAATTACTCTTTTGTTACCCATATAGAAGTCGAAATCACATCTATACTACGTTGGTTGGGCATTGGGAATGAATGCTAAGAATTAATACTAATATATAATTTTCAATTAAATATTTGTGGGTCTGATGACAGGGGAGGCATGTGCTCCAGTGCAACCCCCCCCCCCCCCCCCCCCTGGATCTGCCACTGGATGTGGAGCAGCAAAATTTAAAGGATACATGGCTCAGGAATGAAGGGTCATGGTTAGTTCAGTTGATGTTGTGGGAAAGAAAACAGAAATTGCTTTAGGCTCTGTCATTTCAGTGATGTCAGTCTTTTAGAGAAAGAATTCTTTGAATCTTTCTCTTGCAGTTACAATCTTGTGCTGGCACCTAGATACAAGCTAAGGAGCATGAGTGGGTATAAGTTGGTAGCAATAGAGAAAAGTTAAGTTTTCCATTATTTGTCATTGGTAATGATTGACTACCATTACAAGGTATTGGTGTATAGCAATGAATTTAACTTGAGTTTATGAATGTGCAGTCTATAAACAAATTAAGGGAAACTTCAAGGGCCTGTTGGTTGGAGGATTAGATTCCTTCAACAAAGGTGGAGTTGCATTACAGGGTGAGGTCTGGCCAATTTTTTGTCATCCCAGGAAATTGGACTCCTTTACCCAGTTAAATAAAGGAATGGGCCATCCCTATTTTTCCAGTGGTTAAGAACAATAAGAGTGTAAACATTTTGGAGACTTCAAAATCCTACTGAATCACATCAGATATAGAATGATGTGCCAAGAGTGAAGAAGCTATGTTTTAATAACTGGGTGGAGAAAGTATTCTACAATAGATCTGTTGCAGGCATAACAATGTTATGAGAAAGAATCTCAAAAGTTTGTTATCATCATCCTATAAAAGACTATTCAGATATAATAGATTACAATAAAAAATAGCACCAGGTCCTACAGTTTTTCAAAGAATTATGTATCGGGTTTTGTAATGCCTAGTTGCCAGTGCATATTTCCAAGATGAAATCATCATAATAGCCAGAGATTATAAAGAGTATTAGTAAAGCTGGGTGGGGCCTTGTTTAGAATACATAATTTTAGTTTTAAAGTCAACAGAAACAAGTGCTAATGCTATATACAGTGGAATTCTTGGGCCATACTATTAATATGGGCAAACTGCATGCCATTATGAATAAGGTAAATGCCATAATAAAGTCACCCATTCCAGTAAATGTATCTGAACTCTGTGTCCTCAAACAGTCTTGGATTATACAGCGTCCACAAAAGTCAGTCTCTCTCCATTGTTTTTGATTGATATGCTTTTCCCAATGGACTAGGAGAGAGCCTGTTTCTCCTGTCTCTCGGTCACAGAACAAGGTGATAGAAACAGGGCCGGCAGAAGGATAGTGCGACCGTTGCTCCAGCAAAGGACACTACTCGGCTCGAGGGTGCCATTCCATACAGCGTTGTGGCAAGACTTGGACAAGTAGGGAGATGAAGCCCAAGGGGCACCAAACACACAAAAGTCACATTTAAAGTAGATATTTAATGTGAGGGTAAGGGATGCCATTGTATGATTTCACCTCGGGAGCCAAATTTCCCTGTTTACGAAACTTATTCTATCATATGGAAACATGTTATATTAAAAACAGGGTGCTTGTTTTATGTAATGCCTAAGTGACAAACAGAATTTTTTCATTTTTTTAATGGAAATATTTCACATAGTTACCCCAGGAACAGTGAATTTTATCCCTCAATTTAACGTTGTGTCTATGGAAAATAGTGATCCTCTTTTCGTCGTTCCGCTTTTTGTTGATCTGCTTTTTGTTGATATGCTTTTCGTCACAGTTTTCAGGAAAGTAACCTGATGTAAAAGTGGGGACTGCCTGTATCAGGATCAATATATAGTCAAACCTCGTTTTAATGCCCTCCTATACAGAGCCACCTCCACACAATGCCAACGAATCCTTGTGAACGGATCTTCCACATTATGATTACATAGAGAACCTCTCGGTAAAGTGCCAACCCCACTTAGTGTACAGCAGTGGGAGTTGGCATAGTTTTAAGCAGTGCCATGAACTGACGCAACAAAGGAGACATGGAGAAACAGCTGTGGTTGACAAGAAGAATTTCGTGCTGAGGATAATACGTCTTATTCTAAAGAAGAGAGGCAATTTGAAAATTTTATTAAATGTCTTAACATCCCTCATAAAGAAAATCCTTTAACTTGGTGGGCAAAAAATGCAGCTAGCTATCTTTCCTGAACTGTCAAAATTGGCCAGACGTTATTTGTCTTCACTTCCAAGCAGCATACCCAGTGAAAGGATGTTTAGCAAGGTGGGAATCATATACGAAGAGCGGAAGAATAAACTCCTTCCGCGAAATGCAGAAAAACTATTGTTTCTTCATCATAATCTCCCATTTTTGAAATTTAATTATTAAAATTTTGACTGCACTTTTATTTCATTCTTTACTTAAGAAGATTTTATAAAGTTTATAAGATTTTACAATCTGCTACTTTTAACTGGTCGTCAAGTATAATTATGCATATTATGTAAAATGTTATTTCATAGTTCAGTTTAACTTATGTTAGAGTAATCGGTTTTTTAAAAGTTTATTATAATTAAAATATTGTTTCTATGAATGTTTCTTGCAGGCTAAAAAGTAAAAGTAAAATATTAGGTTCCATTTAATTTGTTTTTATTTTTATCATTTTTTGCTCATGAGGGACCTAGTACCCGGAACCGGGTCCCAGCGTCCGGTGCCAGGTCCGGGTAATTACCGGGTACTGAAAATATGGACGGGTATGCCGGGTACCGGGTACCCAGTACATCACTAAGGCACACTATAGGAGGCATCAAGTGAAAAGATAGTAGAGAGCATTAACAATAATTGTTCAATCGAGTTATTCTTGAAAGATGCTTTGTACATGATAAAACTGTCATGGGATGAAGTTTCAGCAGGAACAATAGGCAACTGCTGGGCATATACTGGACTGACTGAAAAAGCTCAACTAGATTCAGTAGAAGACAATCCTATCAAAGAGTTACAGAGAACCATGGAAAATCTTCCGATTCCGAGTGCACCTTTGACTGCAGAGGAATTTCTTGCAGTTGATGATGTAGGAACCATTTTTGAAGACAGGAAATGTGACAGGTACATGTGACAGTGTGAGTCAAGAAGCTGAAACAACAGTTAGTGAAAAAAGTGATTGCTAAGGAGGCTGAAATATGTTTTCACAAAATTTGTCCATATTTCGAGGAGAACTCGGACAACAAAGACTTAATGAAGCATGTTGTATGCTTGGACATTGCCATTTGTAAAATGGGTGACAAAAAGAAAATTCAGACAAAATTAGAAAGATATTTTCCTCAGAAGTGAGTTTGAATTATATAACTACAAAACTTTATTGTAACATCCTGTACTACATTACTCTCTTTTTCAGTACAATGTAAATATAGTAATCCAAGTAAGTGTAAATTTTCTTTCCATTTACTACTTTATCCAGTGTGTGTATCATAACAATTACCAAATACATGTCTACTTGCATTTTCCTTATTTTATATCAATGTTACCTACCAACGTGTGTTTTTCCTGTCGTTTTTTCTTGAGAACCAAATCATATAATTCTTTGATATTTTACCTATAAAATGATTTTCATTTGAAAATTTTATATTCAATACCTAGTTCATGAGGGTGGCTTGATTTAGTGCCATCCCTGCTTAAGTGCTCATGTCAGTGTTGAACAAATGGTGGCACTAAATTGAGGTTTGACTGTAGTTTAAAGGATTATAAAATCTCGAAAAATATTAAAATTTTGCATTTGAGAAGATACAATTAATTTAATTTTCGGTACAGAAGTCTTGGACAGGAAATTTATCATAAATTAATTCTGTATGGTATGTATGAATATTGGTAGGCTGTATGCAGCAGATAGGGTTTAATAAAATAAAAATATATAATTTTAATTCAACATATTTAATTTCAGTATATAACAGCATCAAATAGCAATGAAAACTAAATAATTACACTACATTCATTTACAACAATTTAATATACAAAGCTTTATATTGATTACAATAAAAAATACAAGTAAAGCTATTAGAACACATCCAAACAATGCATTATATCCTGATTATGCTCCCTTCTATTCTGTACTCATCCCCATCTTCATAAATATGTCCATTTCATAAGCAAATAATGAGAGATTTGCTTATTTATAGACCGATATAATTTATAAAGATTAAAAATAAGACCGCGGTTAGATTCATAAATACCTAAATAGCACAGACAACATACTTTCATGTAAAGTTTTCTTTCTATAAAAGGAGGAAAAAGCACGTGTTAATTTTGATTTGCAAACATACTCATATCGGTGTGCAGAAACATTAACAATAAACATGCTCCTTTTTTATATCGTCAATGTTCCAATTACTGCCCCAATTTTCTTATAGTTATTTTACTTATACAACTACGAGAAAAATCAACATAGAAAGAATAAATTTTATTTATAAAAAATTCACATAAGATATTTTTTGTAGTTTTTACACGAAAAATAACGATAAAGAAATATTTAACAAGTTTCGGCCCATTCCAAAATTAACTTTCCCGGTGCAAAGCCTCGAGTTCGCCATTCGATTTGAGGTCTCGATTACAGACTTATCTTACTATTATTTTTTTATTTAGAGTTTAATGCGTCAAATATATTTTATGAATTTTGTTCTATTCCAAAAAGAGAAACTATAAATTTCCTATTGAAATCTTTCTACCAATAATATTTTTCTATCCAGGCAACTTAGACATTATGGAGTCGTATTGGCATCCATGAGCCTCTACAAAACGAATTTGGGTCTCCTAAAGAATTATTTTGAACAGTCTCATCCCCAAGCATTTGAACCTTAAAAATCGGGCGTTTCTTCAAATATAAATATATATATTTGAATATATTTCTTATTCCGGCGCATTTTCTATTTTCGTTTAAGGTTCGTATGACTGCTGCTGAAAGCTAATCGACTTTGATATCGTTATAGTGTTTTAGTCTTGCTCATAAAAACGTTTTATAGGCTTGACTTCTGAATGGCCTAAGTAGTATAGATAATTAATTTTTTTAATTTTCTCAGTATTAGGTACCTTTTCTTAAGAATTAATGTTGTATAATTTTTAAGTTTTCACTTGGACGTACGCTCTACATGATAATATTGGTGTATGTTTCATAGTACTTCATGGTAGAGATAATTAGTATTTAATCGTCATTATTGGAATAAATTGCAAATATATCTTTGTATTTGATAAATTATGGTTATGATTGACAATTTGGAATGCATTGTGAAGTTTTGATGCATTTAAGTGTTTGGCTTGCAGTTACTTCAACTTGCAAAGGAAGAAAACTCATAAATATTGTTCTGATTTGTAGATCTATAATGATTATCACCACAGATGCTAATAAACTCAAAGAGGTATTACGGCGTTTCTGCATATCTTAAGATGAAAACATAAAGAATGAGACAATGGCGCAGTACTTCCAGATTTCATTTGATCAGCTGAAGCAGCTCTTCCCAGATCTACCGGCAACGGTAGGGGAAGAAAATGTGCAATATACAATTGTTAACCATGGTCAAGAAGTGCAACTAAATAACATACAGTTAGGAAATTTACAAGTTCAGGAGGATGTAAGACAAGGTTCTATCTCTAACAATTGTATATCAGTGGTTAAAGCAGAAAATTTGAATGGGCAGTTCTCCTTAGCACTGAAGGATGACAATCCAGATCGGAATAAGTAAGTAATTATGTGCTATCATTAATGATTTAGTCATAATTTATATTTAAAAAGTCTTGTGTATGTAGTATTTTGTGATGGCACGTTCAAATTATTAAAGACATGGTCGTGTGCTGCATGAAATTCATTTTCTTAAGGTAAGTGCTATCATTTCTTTACCTTTTTTGCTATCTTTAGGTATAATTTTCAGTTTTTTCAATTTTAATGTGCAACCAAAGTTAGCGTAACCTTTTATTTCCACCGTTGTTTACGACAAAACATTTCTTGTAATTTTACATATATGTAATCCATTCTGAAGTACAACACGATATTGTTTCGTTTGTTTCATCTAAAATATCGTCACTTTAGTTTCTTTTTTGTTTGAGTTCCAGTAAGACTTTTTAAGATTCGTATTTGTGGTATTTGTGTAAAGAATCATGATTTCAGGGCAAAGTTCAGAAAAAACAAATTATATATAGTTACACGAATATAGTTGATGTAACTGTTGAATGTTTTAATTACAGTTATTGTGGAAATTAGCAGGTTTTATTATGGTGACTAGAAACGTGACTTTTATTGCAATTCTTAAACTTAACTAGATATCCTTATGCAATAGTTGAAATTACATGGTGCTTATAATTTTTATATTTATGTTTTTCTCGAAAAAGAAAGTTGGTTATTAAAAGAAAACAATGCATTTATGAATATGCATAGTATAACAAAGGCCTTTATATTAATGGAAATTTTATTTTGTTGTTTGAGGTCATTTATTGTAGGTTGAATGAATTATTTAGTAATGATATTACTTTTTTGTTGACACTTTAACTTTTTCTTCAATTACGGATCATTATCCGTATATATTTTCTGCCACCCATAGTATCACTATTACTGATAAGCTCCATTTTGTATTGTACAATAACTAAATTCCTGTAAAGTGTTAAGAAGGGACTTTGTTTACACGAGAAGACTTCTCATGGATAGTATTAAGATCATGCTGACATTAAAATTTTCTTTTGAGTATCTGTGCATTCTGTAGTTGTTAGATGTGTAATGATGCAGTTTATGCATGATTTGTTGCTTCATACCTCTTCAGGACAGTTTTGATAATAACAGAGGAATCCAATATATTTCTTCAATATAGGTCCTTTACATTTTGAAAGAAAAATAGAAATTACCTTCTTGTTGTAGCCGTCATCTACTTTTTAAAGTCTCCAACTTGTATCATTATGACTCAGACATCTGCCTTGTAACCTCATTCCAATTCCACTATTGTGAAGTTTTAGAAACATTCTGTTTATTGCTTGCTGCCTCTTTGGGAAATTAGAAGAGGCAGATAGTTTGATAAGAAAATGTATGTACGTTTTGTGATGTTATATGTTGTTGATGAATTAGGGGCAAGTTTCGTGTATGCATTACTGAAGTTTTACTTATGCATTAAGTCCCCATCATAAGTAGTTTCATGCTGTTTTGCTTATGTATCATCAATGAATTAAGGAACGTGTTTCAGTATATATTGTATCACATATACATTGTGAAGAGCTATATGTGAAATTTTGGAAATTCCAATTGTATAAGTTAATTATATCTTTGTGAGATATTGTTTAAGTGACACGTACATGATGATTGAGATTGCCAATGCTAAAATGATTAAATCATTCCCTTGCTTTTGTATGACAAGGAAGTTCTAGCTAACTCTGGCTTTTGTCATCTTTGCATTAATATTATTCCTTATTTAATTGTTAGCATTAATAAGTTTTGGATAATGAATTAATTTTGCAGATTTTTATGCCATAATACTGTATATTATATAGTACTGCATAAATAAGCATGCTCCTTTTTCTGACTAATGCCACCACATCACCTCACGACACCAACAAAAACAACCTAAAACAAGCTTCAGGGTCATTTCAGGTGAGTGCTTTTATAGGCATTGATTTTATATATTTCATTTTGTTTACTAATTTTTGGCATTGTATTGTATATACATATTACCGTATATGCCCAAGTATAGGTCGAGCTTTTAAGACCAGATTTTTAGCAAAAACCTCGGGGTCGACTTATACACAAGTAATATTTGTGTTAGGTTGAAACGCATGACGTTATTTGCCCTACGGTTGTTAAAATTTGATGGAATTAAAACTATTGTTGTATTTAAACTATTGATAACTATCAAATATTTAATTATCAATGTATACAAAAGAATAAAGTTACTATATAAATCAGTGATCCTAAGTTGATCTCTGATGCTTCGCAATTTTCGTTAGCACAATGTTTTGTGACGTGACGGAGGCAGAACAAAGAACAACAGCAAGACAGAGGCACAATTAGTAAACTCCGTAATATGTAAACAAAGAAACACCTCGTCTGGGGGAGGCATTGCACTACTTCGCTGCTACTTGACACCACGTAGTTAATTTGATATTCGAAGAATTATAGAGATGCAACAAATAGTCTTTTTTGGATTCTTTATGTGGAACTAAATGGATTAATACGTACTGAATAAAAAAATTTTGTTTTACTACACCTGAAAAACTGGTGTCAACTTATAAACAAGATATTCGAAAAACAAAAGTTTTTATTAAAAAGTTGTGATCGACCTATACACGAGTATATACGGTATATCATATTTTATTTGGGCTACAAATAGGTCACGTGTGTCACAAAAAGTCTGCCAGCATTGTATTCTCTACTTTTACCATCATTTATAGTGGAAAAATAGGTTTTGTTATGTCACAGTTTGGAGGAACAAATCCCGGACTTGCTTGTCGTTTTCTCCAATTGCCAAATTTCATTAAAGAAAATCCTTGCCTTGTGAGGCTTGATCATTAAACCAATGAAAGTATTCCATAAAATAAATGATTCTCATATGCCATTCATACACTTTATAAAATTCATCAACTTGTTACATCAATTGACTGACCCTAAATACAAGCCAGAAATCACCATAAAATTGCCAAGTTAGCCTTTGAAGATTTTGTAATGAAGGATTTAGACTGAGGAGTCTAGTAGATCTTCCAAAATGTCTCTTTTGTATATTATTTTCTCATTGCACTTCTTTCATACCCTTCTTGAAATACAGCCTTCTCCTAAATCTGTGGTGAGAGTAATGGAGATAGTTTAGAATGAAATATAAGTTTTAAATAATCTACAACTCTATACAGTACCAGACCTGTCATGCTGAAATTATGTTTTTTCGGGTTATCCCGCGTAAATTTTCTGTGTTGAATGCCAACGTTTCCTCTCCTTTTGCCAGGAACTTCTTCAGGGTGATCTGGCCGGGTGTCCTCTTGTATACTTTATATATACTACGGTAGCAGAGGAAGGAGCAGCAATGGGCTCACCAATCTCGCCAGCAGTAGCATACCTTTTTATGAAAAAATTTGAAACAACATTGATTGACAATGCCAGGGACAAACCTGCACTCTGGCTTAAATATGTGAACGATACTTTTTGGATGCACGGACAACAAAAACTGGAAGAGTTTTTTGACTTTTTAAACGCAAGACACCAAAACATCAAATTCACCATGGAAATAGAGAAAAACAGAAAATTACCCATTTTAGACGTGCTTATTATCAGGAATGAAGATGGGAGCCTGGGACACACCGTGTTCCGGAAAACTATGAATACGAACAGATTCCTACATGCAAACTCCCGCCATCATCCGAGGCAAATCAACGCCGTGATGGAAACAATAATCCATTGTTTCATCACATTAAGCGACACCAACCACCTTCAACCAGAATTGAAAGAATTAAAAAGGATTTTACAAGCCAACAAATACCAAGAACCTCATATAAATCAGGCAATCACGAGAAAACTAAACGCAAAACGAGAAGATGGGAGAGAAAGAAAAAAGGGCATATCTCCCCTACGTCAAGGGAACAACGGACAAATTGGGACACGTATTAAAGAAATAAACATTACGAAAATTTTTCAGCCTGTCAACCAAATTAAGAGGACATTAAAAACCACTAAACATAGGACGCCACTACAGATGGAGGGGGTGTATAGGATACCATGCAGGACTTGCGATCAAGTTTATGTAGGGGAAATGGAGAACAATCAAGACACAAGTAGAAGATCACAAAAGAGCCATTCGACTCAAACATGCCGACAAATCAGCAGTAGCACAACATGCCGCTGGGGGACAAAATAGATTTTGAAAATACAAGAATTTTCGCAAAAGAAAAGACTATGGAAAACGTGTAATACGGGAGGCATTAGAAATAAGGAAGCACAGTAAGAATTTCAACAGAGACAGCGGCTATAAGTTGAGCAACACTTGGACCCCAGTGATAGTAAACAACTCACCCCACCACCAACCCTCCCCTTCCTATAAACCACCCACCCCTCCTTTGCTACCGTAGTATAAAGTATACAGAGGACACCTGGCCAGATCACCCTGAAGAAGTCTCCAGCAAAGGAGAGGAAATGGCATTCAATGCAGAAAGTTTACGTGGGATAACCCGAAAAAACATAATTTCATTAGGACTAGGGGTTTGCCGAATTTAAGAATTTTTCCAGATTTTGTCTCTTTAGACTCTGCATATGCAATATTCATAATATATACGTCTGCCACATACAGGCACTCCCCCAGTTACGTAAGGAATGCATTCCGGCACACGTTCGGTAACTCAAAATTTGTGTAAGTTGAAAATTACTACAGATGCTATGTGTTTAAAGTATAATTTACTGCATCAGTAAAGTACAAGTAATTGGCTAAAATAGAGGCATGTAAACTAGAACTTTTACTCACTGCAACGCTTATCAGCCATGATTGCAAGGGCCACACGTTAATTTGTGCAAAATCGAAACACATGTTAAGAGATCAGGCAAATGTGCATGAGTAGTAGATCACTGAGAACATTTTACTTTCTTCATAACGAAAAATTTTTAAAGCTTACATAAGTGCAGGTTTACGTAACCCGGGGAGTGTTTGTATTTATATTTCAGGTTAAAACTTCTAAATATTTCATAAAATTTGCTATTTGGAACATATCAAATTTTACTGCAAAAGTGACACTTTGGGCCATAACAATCAGTACTGCCACTACCAGAAAAAATGATCTTGTGTGTCAATAACACACAAGTAAATATTTGAACCAAATTCTTGTAGAAATATGGGGCTGTTTTTATTACTTCATGATAATTGTAAAATAAATAATTAGGTAATAAAGTAGTAAATTTGTAAATATTTTCATTCTATAAATTTCAATTTTGAACAAAAATTTGACTTACTGATACATTATTGGAAAACCGAGAACAGTTAATGTTTTAACATATTCAAACCAGTAATGAATATATTTTTTCAAATTACCTACAGTTTTTCCAAAGTTGAAATAGTGATGGTGACACTCATTCATTGAAACTAGTGTTTTTTATCACTTGTGTTTTTTTCATTTCACATGCAATCATAATGTTCTTAATTTGTAAAATCATTAGAGAAGCAATTAATTAGTTATCATCTAAAGACAAACCAGCTTCTGATTGATTCTCTAGAGTCGATGTAGGCATAGCTTGACCTGCACAGGCTGTGGAAGGTGATGGCCTAAGCTTGTTGTTTTCATTTGCTTTATATATTTTGGTTTTTCTATACTGAACGCTTGTTCTTGTATTTTATAAACCCACATGAAATGTTGCTCAGCATTAGTATTTATATTTCGTTTCACAAATCAGACTGTCAGGCTTTTACACCTACTTATGGACACTTTTTCCTGTTCATTTAATGCATCAACATTTTCCCTGTCATTTGCTTTGTCCTTATCAGGATTTAAAAATTGCCATATTTTAGATCTTTCCAGATATTGGGATGCTGCCTAAGAGGTCTGGTATTATTATTATAAATTGTTAGTTACCCTTATATGTCATTATTTTTGTTTTTAAGTGAGGTTTATCAAAAATGGAAGTGTATGTGGATAAATAATTTTGTTTAAAAATTTGCACTTTACATGCATCCTCCCTTATAATATGATTTATAAAAAAAGAGGTTGTTTCAGGGTATTATGTTCAGTCTTAGCTCATTTTCTTAAAAGAGTAATTATCTTTTTTTATCTTGCATTCTTATTGAGTCTTAAGCATCTTGCATTCTAACGGAGTTTTAAGCATTGAAAATATTGTTTTAAGTGAAATTTCCACAATTTCATGAAATGTTTACATGTAAACATCTTCAAAATTCATTGAGGTGCATTTGTGAGTTGTATTTCTGCTACATACATGCAAAGAAAATTATAAGAATGTGAGCTTGTTGCTTTGGTGATATTAAGCAATCATGCACCACAATAATATTTGTGTTCTTGTCCTTCCTTTGTACTTGATCATCAAAGTTGGCTAAGGTAGAATTAGTGAAATTATATGACAATAAATTATTATGTTTAGATAATAACTTTTTGTCTTTTATTGATTTATCTTTGATTTATTTTATATTTTCTCAGTCATGTTTTGTTATGAAATGTTTCATGTCTCATGGACATTCTAAAGCTTTTATTATAATTGGGAGTTTTATCAAGCCTATTTGCATGAATACTGTAGCTTCTCTCTCTCTATGTGTGTGTGTGTGTGTATACACACACACGCGCGGTACTTTAATTTGCATGGCCCTTGTTGTTTGGTAATAGGCAAGTTTTTGTAGTTTATTGGTGAACTTTCATAACTGGTTGTTAGCTTTTAATTCTTCATTCATATGAACCAAAGATGGGATTTGCAAGGATTTTAATATGAAGTCATTTGCTTAAAAATTCTGGCATTTCTTCTGATTTTAATCTCAACCTGCTGAACTTAGAATATTCCTTGACAAGGGATTAACTTAATAAAGTCATTTAGATTTCCCTCACTTGAGTTAACTTATTTGCACCACTGAATATGATCCTTTAGTTTTTAATAAGAGGCCATCAGTTAAATTGTTTTTTCTGTGCAGTGTCCTACATTTTAATATATGTAATGGATAAAAAGTTACATTTTTGAATTTATTTTCTCTCAGATTCTTCAAGGATGTTAACTTGTATACATGACTTTGTATCTGATTAAGACTGTTTATGACATTTAAAGTAAAAAGTGAAACTCGATGACCATATATTTTCTTCATTCAACATCATTGAAAATTAATACTGATATAAATGCCTCTAACCCTTTTAACCATAGGCAAATTTTATAGAAAATTAAGATTTTCCAATCCCAAAGATTACTTAAGGTGAAGGATTGCCATTTTTATGTATGAATTATTAAATTTTGCCCGTTTCTTTGTTACTACATGATATTTTCTGATTTATTCTTCATCATTTAAAAAATAAAAATATCAGAATTTATAAATTTTCATCAGCCATTTTACTGACAATGAGAATTGAAATTTCAGGGAGCTGTAAACTTTTCTCTTGATTTTTGTACTGCTAATTAGTGATCTGTGAAGTAAAATAATTTGAAAGTCATGCTCATGTACTAAATAGGGTTTATGCCAAAATGGCTAGACTCATGGATGTTTCAATTTATCTTTCAGCATTTATGTGTTAGAAAGTTTAAATACTTCAAGTAATTCACCCTCAGTTCATGTACAAAGTAGTGAATCCATACAAGCAAATCATCATCAAGCCATTTCAACTGATTCATTAGCGTCAAATCATCTCCAAGCTATATACATCACTACATCACCTTCACAGCAGGTGGTACCCCCAGTGACTTACATAAGTGTTCAATCAGAGGATGTGAACGAATTAAGTGAAACCTCTCAAACAGTTAGCGATTCTTCCACAAAGGACAATGATCCAACACTTGCTACAGAAGAGGAGGTGCAGGTATCAACGATAACTAAGTCTTTGACTGTTAATAAGGAGAATCAAGCCTCATCCGAGGGAAAGGAATTGGAAGAATCTGAAGAGATTATTCATGGTTCTGCATTATCTACTGCACAAGTTCAAGCCATTCAACAACAGTTGAATTTAAAACACCCTACCGTGCAAACTGAAACCATACGTCCTTCTACCCAGTTGATTGGTCTTTCAGTCCCCCCACAAGCAGTAGCACCACATGTTAGCCCTGTGCGACATATACATTCAAATAGCCAGTTGTCTACAACCCAGGTATCCCTTCCAAATGGACGGCAAATTTCCCTGCAGGAATATCGCCGAATGAATTCTCAAACAAACTCTATTCAGACATATAAAGGTTGGGGCAGAGGTGGTTCAGTGGTCAGGCAAATGAGAGGTCGACGAGGTACCAGAAGAGGTTCTGCTCATTCTCCCATGAGACTCGCTTCCCCTGCCAGTAGTTTAACTCCAGGCAGAGTGATTGTTTTAGATCAAAGAAGGGATGGGGAGCCAGTGCAGTTTTTAGTGAGAAACGATTCACTTCAAGGGAATACAGATCAAGAACATCAACCGGCACAGTTGGCTGGACAGCAGGGATCAAACACGTGAGTTTTACTTAAAGAGGAATTCTTTTTGTCATGATGGCTTAGTTTAAAGTAGCCTTGAAAGTGTTAGTGTACTGGTAGTTTAATTTTATTTCATTTAAATCATTTAATAGTGATATTGTTGTGATATTAAATGCATCCTTTTAAAACACTCAATTTCTGCTAGTGTAACTGATTAAGCTTTTATCCTATTCTTGAGATCTTGAAACCTGAAGGTCGTATGACTGTCTTTGAAAATAGAATGGCTTAAATAAATTTAGAGAATTATAATTGGAAAAATTACATATTGAGAATCTGAGCAATAAGTATGCATGGCTTGCTAGGATTTTATTTATGTGGCTGATGATCTTATGAATCTCTTGGCAAATGATATTTTCTGTCAGATTGAGAATTTGGATATTGAAAGATGGTATGTCATTTACAGGTAAGGCACTTCATTGTTGTGAGATTGGGTATGCTTCATTTTAGTGCAGAAAATAATTTGCAAGAATTTTTGCAAATTGATTTGCTACAAATAATTTTTTGAAAGAAAACATCATTTAATTATCAATGATTAAATTTCATCTTGAAGTTGATTCAGCTTTATTTTATGTTACTGAAGTGATAGCACATCAGTAAAATCAAAATTGACAACACAGTATTTGAAGTATTTTGATATTATTTTTCAAGTATTTATCCAGTCATTTTCTCATTACATGTTAATATTTAATAATAAAAGAACTCTATGGGAACATTTTATTATTTGTCTAGGTGCTGTGAATATTTTTATTGAAAGAGATTCTAGATAAATAGTTGAAAATTTTCATATTATTTTTTTAGTGTTTTTCTATATCAAGTTTACTATCAAATAACATCTAGCCCTGCAAAACTTTCTTCCAACAAAATGATTCATTCAATATTATTCTTTTAAAGTCGAAGGTTTTAGTCCTAGTTCATAAAATGAGATGTGCATATTTGGGTATATAGGCAGAATCTTAAAATTAATATGATAAATTGGTCTTTTGTGCAAAAATTGAGTTGTACAAGGGTGAATCAAAAAGTTCCCGGAATCATGTCAGTAGCAACATGCCTGAGTTCAAACATAAACTAACAATTGTTGTCTGAAATTTACATGATCTTAGCTATAAACTTAAAATATTTTGCGAGAATTCATTCATTTGGTATAAAATAACCTCAATTTTTTTAATCCACTGATTCGTGAGCACAGACAATTTGAGATTCCTACTTGACCCCTTCAGACTTTTTCCTGTTCCCAAAATTAAAAGATCACATCAAGGGAGTTTGCTAGGAATCGATATCTAAGGCCAAACAAACAACTTTGAACTGGTTTTAATCAAACGATCCAACTTTCTACAGAAATGGGTCAGAAAGATGGTGACACCATGTAGAAAAGTGTTTAGAGTCAGATGTGGATATGTGGAGAAATGTTTGTTTTGAGTTTGATCTGTTTTTATGAGATCATTCCGGGAACTTTTTGATTCACCCTCATATATGAAGAAAGGTGAAAATTAGGATGTTTATATGATAGAGTAGAGACTCGATTATCTGGGGTCAGATTAACTGAGATGCAGATGCCCAAAAAATAATTGAAAAAATAATATACGAAAATAATTTGGGAGAAGGCAGCTGCTAAAAAATGATGCGACAGCATAACAGAGGCTGAGATCGCGGGTGATATGCAGTGTGGAGGAATGAATAGGGGTGGATAGTGAAAGACACAGGAGTGAGATACATATTTACTGCTTCTATGCGGATGTTCAAGATACATATTATTACATTGTATTATACATCAGTCTTGCCTTTCCCCTCACTCCACACTCAAAGTTCCTCCCTCCATTTCCTACTTCCCCTCTCTCGCCTTGAGGTTTGCACAGCTTGGTGCCTCCATAAAACAATACTTCTCTACTACCCTTCTTTCTATGAGTGGATTGGGATTTTGTGTTAAAGTGTTCACTGTATTTTTGTGCGTCGTAGCGGGTGCATATGTTATTTTATTCTTGTTAATTTGAAACCTGAAAAAACGTGACACGATTATGTTGAAATGTAAAAGAGTTTTTCTTTCTATAGAACAAAAACTTGAAATTATTAAAAAATCTGAAAAAGGTGTAACAGTCAAGACATTTCTGATAGTGTGAGTGGTATGTCAAGCCGGAAAATGATAAAAACGTCTACATAAGATGATCTGGATAAAGCAATGGTTTTTGGTTCAACCAACAGAGGGCTAAGGGAATATAGGTTTCTGGTACAGTGAAAGCAAAGTATTTTTTCGATGAATTGAAATCAACGGGCGAGTTTATTGCTACTTATGGTTGGTTGACGAGATTTAAGCAAAGACATTGCATTTGTCAGATTGCTATCCGAGGTGAGAAACTGAGCAATTATGAGCTCATGAAACAAGTGCTGTGGAGCATAAAATTAAAAAACAGCGCCTTACAGTTTTGTGCTGCGGTAATGCCGCCGGGTCTCATTTTTTGAAACCATGTGTTATCGGGACTGCTAAAAAACCGTGCTTTCTCACAAGGTAAAGTTTTATCCAATTTACCCGTCGATTACTATAACAATAAGTCAGCATGGATGGACAGAGAAATTTTTACGAACTAGTTTAAAACAGAGTTGGTTCCTTCAGTGTGTCTACACTTAGAATCTCTAGATTTGCCACAAAAAGCTGTTTTACTCTTAGATAATGCTCCTGGTTACCCGAATTAAGAAATTTTAAAGTCTGAAGATGGAAATATTTTCGTGAGGTTTTTACCTCCGAATGTGACAGCTTTGATCCAGCCTATGAATCAAGGAGTGATACAAGATATGAAAACAATTTATCGAAGAAATTTACTGCTTAATTTCGTGAAGGAAAACAGTAATTTACAGTTGTTTTGGGAAAAACTATCAGTGTTGGATACTATTTATGAAATTGCTGCCACATGGAAATTGGTAAAAAGCTCGACTTTAAAAAAATCATGGCAAAAACTTTTACCTGGAAACGATGAGGAATTTCTTGGTTTTGAGGGCAGCTTTAATAAAACGGTACCTGAAGTATTAAATAATTTTCAGCAGATTAGTGGATGTGCGAATGTTGACGAGGAAGTTGTGCATGAGTGGTTAAATGCAGATCAAAATTTGGCTGGTCATGAAGTATTAAATGGTGAAGAAATTGTGCAGCGTATTACTACCGAAGGTGAACCAACAGCCACTGATGATCTGGACCAGGAAGAAGACAACCTTATACTAGAGAAAAGGATCTGTCACAGCACTGCTTTAACTCACGCTGAAACTCGGTTTTATTACTTGGAGCAACAGCAAGACAGCAGCCTTGCTGAGAAACTAATGCTTAGAAATCTGCGCAGCACTAATTGCTGAAAGGCAAATGAAGGGAAAAAGCAAACTTCTTTGCTAGATTAATTTAAATGAATAAAGTAAGTTCATGCTACAATTCTTTTCTAAATTAAAAAAAATAATTTTGTACATTTTATATGAATGGTGGATTAACCGGGATTTCGATTATCCTGGATTATTTTTTCCCATTCACCCCAGGTAATCGAGAGTCTACTGTAATAGTAACTCAAGTGTTTTGAAATTTATGAATGCTTTTTCTTATATGGTTACATATCATAAATTCTAATAAAATATATGGATGATGAAGTGGTGGAGAATTGTTAAATCACAAATAAACTAGGAAAACACTAATTTATGTGGAAGAATTGTAGAGTGGTTGAAAAAATAGTTCAACGATTAGAACAAAGAAGCAGAAAACAAGTTGATCTTAAAGGATTCAAGAGATGGAGAAAAATGAAGAGGAAGTATTTGAAAGTAGCAGCAAATAAAATAATCTTCTTTGAAATTGGGTTTCAGATGAGTAAAATGACAAATGAAGAAATGAAACAATTGTAAAGTCGAATTAAAACCATATAAAGGGAGTTTGAAACTGACTAGCTGTAAAAAGTAAACGATGTTGTCATGGATTTGATGAAATAGTTTTATTGTCTTTCCTACAAATCTAATGAGAAAAGATGTAGAAATCACATGTCCAGATCTTTTTTTGATCACGGGCCACTTTGGCACAACTAAATTTGCAAAGTGTCACGTAATTTAGCAAAAGTATAAATATTTAGACTTAGTAACTGCTTGTACTATAAGGGCATTTTACTGTTAAATATGATTTGATTTGTCTTTTAGAACTTTCTTTTTAGAGCCATTTCTTTCATTTTCATAATTATCCACCCAAATAGTATCCAGAAACTCCCTTATCTGTCTGTGAGGTATTTTCTCACATTTTGTTTTCTGTTATTACTTCCTTTACAAATACATCACCGCATTGAATTATGCCATTCTACCTTTACCGCCTCTTTTTAATATAAACAACATTTTAACAATAAAAGTTTAAACATATTGCAACATCTCATCACATGCTCAAAAATATGAAAAATAATATAAAAAACTTCTTACCTTTATTAATTTAATTTTGTCGTTTTTTGAGTGCCAAGTTGTTAATGTCCAGGTTTAAGTTTGACGTAGCAAGAAGAAGAAGGTTCTGAAGATTTCTGTCTGTTAAACGAGACCTTTGCTTATTCTTGATTACTTTCATTCCAGAAAACACTTGTTCGCAAATGTATGTACTGGCAAACTGACAAATACATCTTTGAGCAAGTGTCCTCAGGTTTGGAAAGCTTTTGCAAGGCAAGATTTTCCAGAAATCAATCATGTCATTTTCAGTTGACAGAGCAGAAAGTTCATCAAATTTGTTTTTTAGCGCAGCATTGAATTTTAAATAAATTATTTCTGTTTGAATATCTATCCATATAATTCATTTTTTCTTCAGATATTAGAAATGGATTGGCAAAAAGAGCAATGTTGTTTTCCTCTCCAGTAAATTCATTGAAATGGGATTCAAAACTGTTTTTAATTATATTGACTTTATTTGTCGTAGCTAACTCATAAATATCTCACTGCATTTTCAAGTGTTCAAAGTGATCCAATCTTTGCTGAAAAAGTTGCGATGCTAACATATTAAGTTTCATTTTAAAGGACAAAATATCATTAAAAAGATTCACAAATTTATTTTTCCCTTGAAATCAAACCAAATAGGAAAAAAGTTTCTTGCAGGTCAACTTTTTCATGTCTTGACTAAAAATTTGAAATAAATTTTGTTTCACATGTTTTAAAAAGACATTTCATAAAGCTTATGAAGTTTTGAGTTGTACATTAGTCATTATAGAATTATAGTCATTATAGAATTTACATGGCGAAATTTGTCCTATTTCGTTCAGTAGAAATGGAGCTATGATGTTGTATGTATCAGAATGTACGCGTAATAAGAAAATTAGAGAAGTTAAAAGTTTTTTTAAAAGGCACTTGCTTTATCTCATATACCATGATTTACAAGAAAATATAACTTCAATGAATCATCTCTATTGAATTTTTTTTACTAGCATTCACTTCAGACTAACTTCTTGAGAGCTACATGAGAATATTTCTGCTGCAAAGACTCGAGAGTAAGGGCATGACGCAAGCGCTCGCTCCGAAACTTCTGCTTACTACGCATCTTCAGTGATTTATTTTTGTAAACAGACCTTGGACCCAAGAAGAGACTTCTCCTTCTCTCTCTCATACTATGATGGACTCAAGCGTCTAAAGAATTTCTGAAGCTAGCACATGGCCCGAAGAGAGCCGAACAATGGTTTTCATTGTTCGACTACCCTCGTCTTATACCTCTCAACCTCTTGACTCATAAGAGAAACCAAAGAAAAGCAAAGTTTGTGGGCAGATGAGTAGTCTAGATCTTGTTTTACTTTGTAGTAGCATTCGTGTCAAGATACGGTTCCTCTCAACTTGGATAGGAGATTTTTAGAAGACGCGTTTCCCCAATTCGTGAAAAATCAATCACAAAATTTAATGCACATTAAGTGTAATAAAAAAGACAAAAAGATCGCAGAATGACGATAAATAGGTAGGCCAAAGGTTCCTCTTTTAAAATACAGTGTCCCCAACTTACACTGTTAATTTGTTCTGAAGGTCGCAGTGTAAGTTGAAAACCGTGTAAGTCCAACAATGCTTAAATACGATATATTTTTTGACATACACGTTCATTTCAATGGATAGTTAAAGCTAAAAAAGTAGTGCTTTTAAAAACAAAATGTTAAGAAAATGAAAATATATTCAGTGCAGTACATATAGAAAAACGTAATTCTAAGAAAACTTACACCCATGGGATAACAAATCTAAATAGCGGAAGCGACGCTGTCAGCCATGCATCGATGTACAGTAATCCCTCGGTTTACGAGCTTAATTTGTTCCTCAAAAACTGCTCATAAAACGAAAATTAATTTCCCAATACACCCCATGTTATAAATTTTATAAACAATAGTTACATCATTAAAGTTGGGATGCCATGACGTTCTGCACATTCGAGAAGATTCGGGAACCGACGAAAGCCGAGAATAGGTGCCGGGAAAAATGATCGGTTTGCGAGAGGAAGGAGATCATATAAGCAAAAATTGCCTCGTAAATTGAAAAACAGGTATTAACTTGTGCATCTCGTATAATCGAAAACGTGTTAACCTATTGCTCGTATACTGAGGGATTACTGTACTAGTAATGCCATCTATTGAGCGGCAAAGTAACGATTGAGCTCGCTGATAAGTTACATCATGTATCCATGTATCTATGGATCCGTGTAACTCGGACCCGTGTAAGTCAGGGACTTACTGTATATAAAGGTTATCCATATTTAAGAAAATTTACTGTTTCAAAAAAATAAAGCTAGCAACCTCCACGGCGTACCCAGTATGCATGACGACCGCATGTGGAGGTTTCGACCGGCGTACCCAGTACGCAGGACGATGCTGATGGGCGAAGCAACCAAATCCATTTTAAAAACTTTTTTCACATGAGGATTCTTGGTGTATGATGCAGTGATATGTTAATAAGGGCAGATTCGAAAAGTTTAAAAGTAAAGCTGTGCATCCATTCTTTTTGCTTACCATAGCTTGTGCACCAGTAATGCAAAAACTCTCCAGCTTATTGCAGTCAAGGTTTATCCTTTCTAAACATGATTTTAATTTTTCAAACAAATCACTACCTTTTGTTGTTCCATTGAGTGATTCAAGACTTAGAACTTCCTCGATGACTTGGAATTTATCATTAACTGCCCTAATAAAAACGTGTGTGGTGTCACAAATGTCCATGGATTTGTCTATTGCAGTGTTGGTGAACCTATGGCATGCAAGACGATTTTGGTTGATATGCCAACAAAAGGCGAAAACCAATCAAAGCATTTATCGTACTGATTTAGTGCCGCAAAAACATTTGTGTTATTTAGTTAACTATTGTAAACATTAGTTTTATGGTTACAAATTTCAATCTCTTATGTCTTGATCACGAATTTAATTTAGTTGGCATGCAAAAAAAATCAAGGACTTTTTTGTGGCACACGAAGCGAAAAAGATTCGATAATTTCAGTAATATTGGCACGAGGGCAGTAGAAGGTTCACCATCACTAGTCTATTGTGATAAAAAAATATGTGCACTCCAATGCATGAGTACTGATTTTGTTGCAGACATCGTATGCAATCTTGTCAACCGCCTTGTGATGGTTTTTCTTCACAGCGAGATATTGTTCATTTTCTTTCCTGCGGTTGTATCACCTAACCGTCTAGCGACGATTTAAAGGCTGGGTTTGGTTAATTCTTCATCAGCTGAAAAAGGCTTCTTCTTTTTAGCTAGCAAAAATGCAATTTTATAAGATGCTTCAAGCATAGATAACCATACATAGTTCCGATTTTTGAAAAAAAATTGCAGTTTATTGATACTCAAAATTTTATTACGAATATATTCTGTGCATAATTTTGTACCACATGTTAGCTTTTATCCTTCAATATGATTTTTGTGTAGTTTCATAATGCCTTTTAAGATAATATATTTTTATATTTTTAATTGTACTAGAACACACAAGACACACAGGTGTCCCTTCCACTTCATTGGTAAAAAGGAATTCTTTTTCCCACACTATAAAATTCACAATTTGGAACTTTATCAGCTTTCCTCTTTACTGGTTTTCTCAAACTCATTTTAAGGGTTAAATAAACTAAATTAATTAAATTACTAATAATATTGAAGTATGAATTCAAAGTGAGAATTTGACACTAAATAATAACACAGTAGTTCACAAATATCCACAACCAAATTGCAGAGTAATGCATCACCAAGTTGTCGTTAATGAACGCTAAAAAGGTTCTGAGAAAACTGATGGGAAGAAATAGAGAAAGTATTCCTGAAGCCTCTTTGAACCCACACTTGACTCCCATGCCCATGCATTCTGTTGCTTGAGGAAAGATATGGCCCTGCACACGTGCGCTCCCTATAACCCACCCTAGGCTCGGATTTATGGTGAGAAATACAGACTGCTGTCTTCAAGTTACAATATCTTTGTCTTTACTTCCTGCATTGATATTTATTGCATTCAATCCGAGCAACTTCTATTTTAAGGACCCTCTCCCTCTGCCACACCTTTCCCTAAAACAACAACCTTCACTTCAACTATAGAGAGAAAAAGAAGAGCGGAAGGGTCTGAAGGTCACCTGGAAAAGGACCACAGGCTGTGCACCACTGGTCTAGATAGTTGAATCAGTGAAAGATCTCTGGATTAGGAAAAGGCAAAATAACAAGTTGTAAACTATATGGAGCATGATATAGATTCAAAATGTTTTAGTTCTTTCTTAGTGGATAAGGTGTTTTACAGCATGAATATAAAATAATTTTGGTGTGTAAATTAGATGAATGATACTGAAGAGGGAAAATTGTATGCATGGACAAACCAGGATTGGGCCTTATTGAGTGACTTAATAATTTAACCAGGCAGTCAAAAAATATATGTCATCCTCTATGAGTCTTATGTACTCTTTTATTTGATTCATTTGCATTATCACTATTACATTTCCTTTTAGATATCATGTCAAGTGATAAATTTATAAATAAATCAATAAAATAAATAAATTTAAATAAAAGATTAACAGAAAAAAGAGTGAAATCAGTACAAATTCAAACAGAGCAGATATAACTATGTCTACACTAAAATTAAACCTCGCGTGGTTGGTCGTAACTAATTACTCCGTGAAAATTACTCCGCGTAAAGTAGTTCCCAATTTGATGGGTTGGGTCGAAATCTCGAATTTATCGAATCTCGAACGGTCGAAACTCGGGAGTCGTCTGTATTAGGTTAAATTATGAATCACAGCATTTCTAAAGTTCTTCATTATTACAGTGTATGAAATGAAAGTATGTAAATAAATCAGTCCAAGGATATAACTGTGGTATATCATTTATTGATACACTACAAAGTCTAAATACTGATAACCTTGGGACTTCGAGGTTGCCAATTTTTGGATTTTTCTGTTTTATATATAGCCTATCCATGAATTATCAGATAAAGTTAATATGGAATGAGGAAAACAAATTGATATATGAAATTAAAAAATTGTTGTATTTACATATTGATTATTATTCTCTACTTCTAAAAGCAAAGGTTGTGTGATGTTAATTTATGTTTTGCCAACAGTTACTGGTGATTAGACTTCCAGTGGATGAAGATTTTTTGGGCTACTTTCATTACATTTTTAAAAGTCACGTTATTTCAGTCGTTTCATGTACTAGGTCTTTCTAAAAAGATTTTTTCGTGAATTTTTATAAAAATGCAATTTCCAGTTGATTTTTAAAGCTTCTTTGCTCAAGTCCATTAATTAAATCATCAGCAGTGCTTATTAATGTATCTAGGACACTTTCTTTTGCACATTTTCTTTGTCATCATTATTGCCAGCATTATTTTCTCTGTTCAGGATTAAAAAGCATATTTTGTAGTTCACCCTTACTTACTGTCAGCAGTGCCTGCGGGCATCGAGGGTGCACAGGTGTTGGACCTCATTCTGGAGTGGTCATTTCTGTACAATATAGGTTGTTGTGCATTCTGGGTGCAGGCCTGCAACCGGCACATCGTCTAATCCAGCAACTTTATGGTCCCAAACATGCCAGATTAATGGAATTTTGTTATTTCTTTCTCCTGCATCTTGATGTTATTAACAAATGAGCTACCAACACCATACCATTCACACAACTTTGAATAGAAATGGTGTGATGCTTTCTCTTTACAACATTACGCATTGCCTTTTTGACATTTAAATGTCCATGTGCAAACAAAAAGTTTTTTCGATATCATATAATGCTATGCACACTTAAATACAGCTGAATCAAAAAGAAAACTGAGTGGCATGGCTTCGAAACAGATTGGTTAATCTCAGAATTAGAGCAGATATCCATTAGACAAGTCTTCCACCAAATTCCTGTGAATTTGTTTCCCACAGCTTTTACAGAATTTTTAATGAGATTTTTTAAAAATCTCTAGTTTTTGGACGGCTGGTTTTTAGAATTTGTACTGTATACCACTTTTAGCTATGATTTAGCATTTGTTCTTTAAATCTAGTTGGTTAAAAAGACAAATTAATGCCTGGAGTAAGAAAAAGTATGAAGATGGTGATTGCATAAGCCAAGAAATTATGGCATTTGATAAAGAAATTAAAGTAGGAGGGATAAACAGGAAACTCGGAGAAAATTTTTTTGTATAAAGTTTGTGTATGGTCAATGAGATTTTATGCTCCATAAGTGGCATGATATGGCTATGTTTTGCCAACTTGCAATTTATCTGCTGTAAAATTATGGTAGACCACCACTACCAGAGAAAGAAAGGTATTTCATTAAAAATAAAATGTAGTTGAGGAAATTAATTGCTCATTTAAATATTGACATGTTACTATGATGTCATATGTATGAATGACAATTTTATTTAACAGAGGAAATGCTGAATGTTGCAAAAATGTCTTGCTTAAAATGTGCATTACACCATTTGTTCCTTGTGGAGCAGTAAAGTAAAAAGGAAGGTAGGGTGAGGTCAACAGAGAATTAGAGAAGAGAAAGAGAAAATATGAAGAGTATAAATGAAGGAATGTCGAATT
The DNA here is from genome assembly GCA_036926305.1 of Uropetala carovei. Classification (NCBI taxonomy): domain Eukaryota; kingdom Metazoa; phylum Arthropoda; class Insecta; order Odonata; family Petaluridae; genus Uropetala; species Uropetala carovei. The sequence goes on from JAXCHB010000072.1 coordinate 1,836,522, forward strand.
GAAGTTGCAGTATTTAGCAGAAATTTCAGTAACATGAAAACTTTGTGCTAAAACCAAACCAGAAAATCTACTTATAGTAATATCCACTATCTGTATTTTGTAGATAACGTTTTTTACCATATAAAACCTTATGCATTTATAATGTACCAATTGACTTTTTAACATGCAAACTTTCATTCTTTTTTAAATTAAAATTAGAAAGAATTAACCTACGATCTTTGGATCTGAACCATTTTGAAGAAAAAATTATAGTTTCTTATTCTGTTCATCTTTTTCCACCTACAGTTTGAAATCATTCATGTTAAACATTTAATTCACATATTTTGTGGAAATCATGCCATTTTAACGGGATGTTGCCTTTCCTACCAATTACATTGTTAGACATTGAAATCCTGTTGTTATTTCAATCCTTATGGGTGTAGGTGTGCTTTAATTGCTTTTAATACGAGAGGGGGAGTGTGAAAGGAGTGAGGGAGAGGGAGGGAGAGAGAAAGTGAGGGAGAGGGAGAGAGAGAGAGGTAGAGAAGAAACTATTTTAAGTTTGTCATAATGACGGGCTTTTATATACTAGTAAATAAATAATAGTAAAGAATAAAGAAACCCTAGGATTAGGTGCCTGATGGAAAAGATGCTGAACATTTACCGTATATCTTCGAGTATAAGTCGAGAAATTTCTTCCTTTTTTATGCTGATCAAACCCTACTTTCAACCTATATTCAAGTCGCAAACTAGCTGGACATTTTTCTGGATCAATAATTAAACATGACTGGTGAAAAACAACATTTGACTGACTTGAAGCGCATTAGAATGAAAAATGCATGCTAACTAGTGAAAAATGCAAATGATAAAATAATACAGCATCGCCGTACTTATGTAGTTTGAAAGGAAAACTTAAAATTTATATTTTATCTTTAAAAAACTTGCCCTAGTGAGTCGATTGAAGAGAAGAATCAATTCAGTACTCAAGCGTTGGTTTATTTATTTTGATCCTGAATTCAAATTGTTAAACGTCGTTCCATTTTTTCAACGACGGCATTTTGTTTTTTACTTATAATCATGGACTGAACAGAGCTTGCATTGCGAATATGATCACCAATTTTCCCTTTGTCTTTTAAAATGGTTGCAATTGTTGAACGATTGAGATCATAAACACAACCAATCAAAGCAAGTGACTCACCTTTTTCTGATCTGTGTATTATGTCCATTTTAGTTTCCATCTAAAGAACTTGACATTTTTTACCACTCTTAGCACTTTCACAAACACTACGTTTACGGTTGTTTTCCATATTTCAAGGGTTATAAAAAACAATACATACATAAACGCGCCTGTACGGTTTAAATACAAACGGCAAATGACAAGTGTTGACAAGTTTGTGTTCTTACTGCGACCAATGTTCGTAAGTGCATGAGGGTATGTTTGTAAATGAAGTGCGAAGCGCAATTCATTTGTATGTGGAATATTCGTAAATATTAATTTTTCGTTTCTTGAATGTTCGTAAGTAGAGGTTCACCTGTATGTATGTATATTAATATTTTTATAAATTTCAAAATTATCTTGTTTTTTTGTTTTCTTTGCTTTGACTTGTACTCAAGTCTTGGATTTTAGACACATTTTTAGGATAAAAAGTACACTTCGACTTATACTCGAATCGCCTTATACTCAAAGATATACGGTATGCTAATTTGAGTGATGGATGATATGCAGATCTGCGATCTGGGTCTTTATGCTACTCATGTTTAGAGGGATGATAGAATAGGATAGTGGCTTTCAAAAATTCATCATTATAATTTTTAATATTAACAAAGCATTTGATTGCGGAGGAGACATAAAATAGAAATTATTTGCTTTGTGGTATTGCTTAGTAAATATTTTAAGAGATTATACAAATTTTTTATTTAACTAAACATGGGGTAAAGGAGACAAATGGTGTATGCCCACTGGTTTGAAATCTTAAATGTTTAATTGTGCATTTAGTTACAATTCATGGTTTGAAGAAGCAAGTATTTGTAGCGTGTTGGTATATGTGCATGTTTATTTGTCATCACTCACTCCCTGGTGTGGAGTAACATTTTCAATACCTGTATATGTATGCAACTAATAATTTATCCAACTGTATGTTTGTGTGTGTGTGCACGTGTGTATTGTGAGTGAGTCATATTTCTTTTTACTTATGCTCTTTGTATGTGGCTCAAATACATAAATATTATATTTAAATGTAAAATTTCAAAAATTATTACCCATTATAAATTTAATTAAGTGTGAATATTGAATCAAGATTTGTGTCATATTTCTATAAGCCATATTGGATTGAGGCTGTAAAAATTACCTACATTTTTGTTTTCAATTTTTTTATAACATAAACAAAGCAAATTTTATTAAACTGATTATATATTAAGTGCAGATGCTTTCACATACTTAAGGGCTGAGACACTTAAGAGAAAAAAGAATTAGGCAGTAATAATTCTTTAGTTATTGATTGCTTATTTTTTATTAGATCTTAAACAGCACTACCTAGATTTTTACAAGCACATGTCCATGCCCTGGGTAGGATTTGAACCAGGGGCGGATTGGGCCACCGGGCAAAGTCCCAGTGGGCCAGTGCTGCTTGAGTGGTTGATGCCTCGGCCAGGAGCTGTTGCTCTTCCGTATTCTAAAGTAGTGTTTATCAAACTGTGGGCCGCGACCTTCTAGGGGGCAGCAACATTATTTTAGTTATTAGCTGGGCCGATATCCGAGAATTTGCCCGGGGCGATTTTTGCTCCCAACCCGCCCCTGGTTTGAACCCTAGACATATGTAATTGGAGTTATACATTCTTCTCGTCCTTCCATCCAACTTCAAACCTGCTGTACCTTGAGAGAAGTGAATCATTATTACTTCACTTGATATTTGTGTGTATTATTGTTATAATGTATTGAAAGAGTCATATTTCCATAATACTGTAATTTGATTTTTTTCTGTAATTTACATTAATATCTAAGCACTTCTTTTTCTATCCACCATAAAATGCTATTTATTGGTAAATGTTTGAAAAGATTTTGATTTTTCTTTTCGGTTTACCACTTTTTAGGCGCGTTTTGCTTCCAGTGTGAGCACCTATTATCATGTCTGTCCATCTGCATGTTCGTTCTTGGCTTCTACTGAACGGATTTTCATGAAATTTGATATTAAGGACTTACTATCAAAGATAATAAGAAAATCGCAAAAATGAATAATGTAAGCCAAACAGGAGTACCACTTTACTGGTGACAAAAAATTAACTTTCCATCATATCCTAAAATATTGCTTATATCAAAATATTTTTCAAATAAAACTTGTAGAACTAGTAAAGAAGAGTATTTCGTTCCCTATACATTTTTATCATAGGAGTAGCCATTATCAATAAAATCCAACAACGTCTTAATTTGAGTTGAACTTGGAAAATTTCTTGCATGCTTACTTCTTCATTGTTGCTGACCTAAACAATATCGCAAACAAACGTTTATTTTCCTTACATGTGCATGAAATATTTTTAAATAGGAAGAAAATGGATTATTTATGAAGAAGAAAAGAATTTTAAAATGCTATTTCCCATACATGTATATAATTTCTTTCAAATATTCCATTGCACGAAACGTGCCTATGTGTGATACGCTGTACACTTTCCTAACTTGTTTAGTAATTTATTCAATATTTTATCTATGTTAGTTGTCATTATTCCCTATCTATATGTAACTAAGCATACATTTACATTTTGGTGTGCATTTATTGTACTTTACTAAGAGTTTAGATAGAAAAATACTATATACACATCCTCCAAAGTTCCAAATATATTCATCTTTGTTGAAAACTCAGATTTTTCTCTGAAGAAATTTAACTCTTTATAGCCTGATGAGACATTAAAGCCCCATTTCTTATAGAAATTTGCAAAGCTTAATAAAATGCTAAGAAGCTGTTAGGCCTAAGATATCCCATTGCTTTGAAGTGTCTTCTATTCCTGTGGGGAGAAGCACATAGAACTCATTTAGGTGAAGCCATGAGGGAGGTTTTTCATGTCTGCTCTTTCAGGTGACTATTACTACTTAGAGTTGAAGCAGTAGGTTTGTTTTTTTGTAGATTTTTCTCAGATATGTCCAGGTTATTTGGTTGTAACATTATGATGGTATAAAGATATTTGTTGAATTTAATGCATGCAATTTTCTTTACAAATTTTGTAACAAATCACATCTGGATTTCTCAGTCCCATATTAATACCTATATATAGTTGTGCAAAGATGACAAATGGCACCTGTTCAATTCCAAGAGCCTTTCCTAATTATATAAACAATTAAATATGCAAAAATATATAAATGTTAATTTTGGCCATAATGCTTTTAGGATAAGATAGAAAGGGGTTTCAAGTAAAATTAATTTCTACATCAAATGCCATTAAATAATTCTTATCATAGTTTATTACAATCATACTATATCTGAGTATAATTTCCTCTTACTATTTAATATAACAATATCAGTTGTGTTAAGTGTCCTGGGTTTAATTTTATCACTGTAAGCAATTCCAATAAATTGTACTTTGACTGTAAATTGATTTCCAAGGTGTTGAACTTCGTGTTTTTTTATGGAGCTTGACTATAATACTTTTCTAATTAAAGTGCTTTCATTACATCAGACATCCCAACTTTTTTCCTAGAGAAAGCGGGAGATTGGACTTTTGAAAGGGGGAGATTAGTCTTAAAGGGGGAGTTTTTTCTATGAATGTACTAATAAGTAACACTTGCATGTTTTGTAAAAGGTGCTGTCTGACCATAGAGGTAGGTTTGTCTTAACAAACCAAATCAAATAGATATTATATTAAACTTGCAAAGGTATTTCTTCCTCTTAGCCTTAGATGGAGTGGAGGGCACCATACAAGTATTTTGGGATGTTGGCATAATCGAATTTCAAACTATCTTTATTTTGATTAATTGATTGGTAACCATCTTCAAATGCATACTGTAGGGACATGAGACAACAATCAAACAGATATGTTAAACACACATTGATTACCTTGTTAGTGACCACTTCACACTCTTACTAGCTTTAATTATCTAATTACAGGCTACAAACCTTAAATCGATAAGCAAAGGTGCACCTGCTCTTAATCCGATGTGTGAAAACTTTCTGAAACAATTGTAAACATTCTGTTCTCATATTTAACTAGGTTTCCCTAGATATTCGATAATTAATCTGATTGGCTGAAATGTCATTCTAATTTTTCACTGCTGGAAGTAAGTTCTTTGAAAGTGAAAAAAATTGTAAACATTATTTATGGATTTTCTCTAAATCAGGAAATTTGATCTCACACTCAGAGCAACCGGGTTTTAGGTCTGTAATCGTGAGAAACTCGATCCAATCGGGAGGTTTGGGATATCTGTTGTATTAAAATTTGTTAATTGGTGTAAAATATGATTTTGAAAATTTTAGCCTTAGGCTTTTTTCAATTAACCAGGATTTATTATGTAGAATTCAGTATTAGGTTCGGTTTCTCGATTTTTGTTATACAATTTTGTTTTTGAATTACTGAATATTTTTATTTGAAAGTTAATTATGTGTGCATTTGTATTTTTATTATGACCTCATTTGGTGTTTGTTTGGAGTAATTTATTTATTGCTGCAAGAGCACTGCTTTTATGGATATTGAGGTATGTTTGAATGTGTTTTATTTTTCACAGAGGAGTGAATGTTGCTCAGTTTGTGCAGAGTGATGAACAGCGCCAGGTTGTTATGCTTCTTCCTGGTGGTTCTATGGGAGAACACCAAATGTTAACTGTTACCATGCCAGCTAATGAAATAGACTCCAATGTGCCTGTTGTCTCAGCTCCTGAAAGAACACCTCGCCAAGTTGCTAGATACACGCCCAAAAATAAGTTTGTTTCTCCTACTTCTGGAACAGTAGTTTTGAACCCTGGGCACAAAAGGTAAATTTACGTTTCATATTTTAAATAAAAATAATATTTTTGTTTTTCCTGAAATTGTGAATTTCTTTATTGCCAGAATCATTATCAAAGTCTTTATAAATAGTAAGGCATTTCATTTGTTCATATGTTTAGAGTGATTGAAAAACTTTATTTTTCCGTTGTTGCATGCTGTAAATATAGTACAGGTATACCTTGCTTAATGTCATAGATGCATTCCTGAAAAATATAACTTAAGCGAAAATATGCTAAGTGAGAGAGATTTTCCCATGAGAAATAACTACAATTGGGGGTTACATTCTTCAACCCTGAAGCTATAGAATGAGTAAAGATAAATTAAAAATACGACATGTATTAAGAAAATAATAATACAGTAAACTCCCAGCTTTCCGGAATGCCCGGGGAATTGGGTTTTCCGGTTGAGTGAATATTCCGGTTGCTTGAGAGTTTTATTGGATAGGCTTCAATAAAGCATTTGGATACCAAAACATGGAGCAGATGCAGAATTGTACATTCACCATGGAATTGCTAACCTGTAGACTAGGTACTCTACTCAATTGTTCTTAAATAATTCCTTGACATTCAAGGCAGTAATGAAACTCAAAGATACAAGTATTCAACACTTTTAATTGCAATATTTTAATATTTAATAACTGCATTACATCCTATGGAATTTCTTGTATGCCTATCACTTTTAACTTCTCTTTTGTTCTAATAACAACGCGAGGTAAGGGTTAACTTTGTCCAACCTTTAGGATTTTATGACAAAAAAAATTGTCCGAGAAAGGGAGAGAAATTATCCACACCCAACACAGTGTATTAGCAGAAATTCTTGAGGCAAATTGACATTAAACAAAAAAGAAGCGAATAGTGACATGCAATTATGACACCATTACATACAGTGCAGTTAGTAAATATTAAAATAATGCAATTAAATGTGTTGGATAGTTATATATTCCTTAAGTAATGTTTCAAAAAAGTTGCAAAATTTATCGGCAACTTCTTGGTCGGCCGTTTTTTTATCATCCGAAACATCTAGACATGTTAGCCATCCATCTAAAAATGCACATGGTTCACTAATCTCCATTTATTCATAAAAATCTTTGGCCTTTTCAATCAACCTTGGTCCAGAAATAGGGGCTCACTCGGAACACTTTATAGAAAACCATTCATAAATACCAATATCTAATTGCTCAAGTTTTGGCTTATGAAGAGTGTGCCGATATTCAACTCTTCTAGTTGTCTCAGAAGACATAACAAATTTCATTAACTGTGATTTCTGTGCCTTAATGTCATAAATAGTAGAAGAACCGACATTGAACTCTTTCATTAAAACATTGCAGTTCTCACTTTTCTCTAAACGTTTTATTATATCATGTTTCTGGGTTAAGGTTAGCACAACCTGTTTTCTTTTATTACCTTTAGCACATATTGGAATTTTAGGAGGCATTTAAAAAGGGTACGCAAAATATTTTATTTAACACAAACACCGAGTAACATCCACAATTGTGTATGGCGACTGCTGAAAACGCAAATTTTAGCAGTAATATTCCAAATTAGATGTAAACAAAAAATTGCCGAAACCACCAATTTTATCAGTAACATTCTGAACACTAGATGTAATAAAAAATAGAGAGGCAGGAAATGCCGGTCGCTCGAGAATTCCAGTTGCATGAGTGCCAGAAAACTGAGAGTTTACTGTGTAATGATAATTTAAACTTACTAAAAACAGGTGTAATGATGGCATGAGATGACCAAGTAGGTTGGGAAGGACAGGTTGCACAAAAGATTGATAGGGTTTAGAGAGAATAGCAGAGAAAGGCCTGGTATGTGTTGCCCTGTTGGTTATGGGTTCGGGAAAATAATTTTAAGTAAAATGGTTCCTTGAGTTTAGAAAGTTTGAAAACCGTAGGTATTGACTATAGACTGCTTTTTGTATTTCATTCAGAAAACATGGTCTCAACCAATAACTCAATTCCTACCTCCCATTATAAGCTAAACTAAGGTCTCTGATTAGGAGGTGATTACACTGTCTTGTGGGCACCAATCCACCACTATGAAAAAGAAAAGATTTAATTATTTGGATTGTTTCTACTATGTGCAGGAAGCAAATGAATCATGTTTTTGGTAGATTTCGGAAAGTTTTCATAAAACTTTTCAAAACATTTTACATGTTTAAAAGAGAATTGTGGTGACCTTGTTTCCCTCTAAGCTGCATGGCCGCTCAGCAGTTTCTGAAGTGTCGTGTGCTAAATGTTTTACCTTGTTTTCCTTGAGATATACCCAAACAGGGCTGTGCCAACTTGGGCACACATTCGCACATTAGCATCATGTAGGCACGCATAGCGATATTCATTCCGCCCATGGATGAAAAAAATTAACTGTGGTGGTGACATACTAAATTCATTAAAATTGAAAGTCTATGAACATCTCTGTAGAAGAAAGTAACCAATACTTGCACTACCTTGGGATGGTTTCTTTGCATTAACCATCTTCTGAAAGGACACAATAAAATTTTTTAAAAGTTTTTGGATGTTAAACTAACAATCTGGGTTCTTACCAGGAGGGGAGAGGGTTAAGGGGAAAGTGCACCACCCCATCCTCCCCTTAGTTTCACATATGCCCCCAAGGTTACAGTGGTTACAGGTTATTACAGTGCGCATGCATCCTGCTAGTATCGTCTCATGCTTTCTCAGGTCTCTTTGTTTGCCCCCATAACCAATGACATAACTTTGAAAAGTTGTCATGGTGAGCACAAAATCAATTATAAATGATAAGCCATGTAACTTTGAAATTTGTTAAGCAAATTGACATTAAGCAAGGAATACCAGTAATTGGAAAAAGCATTTTATACTTTTTCCATTGGAACTTTGTGTTTACACATTTTCAAAAAGTAACACTTCATATTCATAGCATTCTGATCAAGATTTAATCTAAACTTATTTGAGAACTAATTTATTCACTTGTATATTAAAATTAATTTAAAGTATAAACTGTATATTTCTTTAATTTTAAGATGGCATTTTGATATAAGACTGACATTTTGTTGAGAAGGAAAAATTCATTTAAGGATAGTTAAATGTGCATTGACCCTGTTATGTATTAGGATATTCGATGGTGGAGCACAGGTAAAAAGTTCCCATATACCAGTGTTATATAATATTTTCTTAAAAATCAAATTAGGAAATATCAGAATATTTTTAGAGTTATAAAATGATGACTCAATTTGACTGCAGTTTTCATGTTTTCCATCTCACAGTAATAAGCTTCTTCAGAATGACATAATTTCAATACAGTTAGAGAAATGCATGGTTTCAAAACATGTTTAAGTGATATTCCACTATATTGTTTTTACTGAGATAATTCTAAATGCAGCTTATTGTTATCAGACTATATTATCATAAACATTTTATAATATCCCTTTCTATGTTTGTATTAGATCTATTGGTCTTGAAGGTGTGGTGGAACAAACCTGTTCAGGCAGCTTTGTGGGTACCCCAGTTCTAGCAAAGCATAATATAGAGGTATGTGATTTACTTTACTTTGTTATTTCATATGTATAAATATTTTATTTAACCTCTCTGAGTTAAACATAAACTATGTGATATAGATGTATCATGTATTTACAATTAGTTTCTCAATCTCATCCAATAATGCTTTTGTGCCTGTGGTTTTCTACAATAAAGGGCTAAAACATTTCCTTTCAAAGTCATATAAAGAGCTATTTTTTTACCCTTTCTGGTTGCAGTCAATTTAAAAATTTTGATGGCGAGGTTGTCTATAGTTTGCGTGCAGATGTGGCAAATACTATGAATGTTCTTTTTTAGTTATTTATTGTTATAGGTAACAAAGGAATAATAATATTGTCTTCTATACCAACAATTTTCTAACCATCAATATCCAGAATATTTACTTCATCTTCTCTGGCCGAGTCTTTGCTGAATTGCCGCATAATTCTTTCTTCTTCATTACGAAAATCACCATCTCTATCACAACTGGTTATATGATCAGTTGTTTAATTTATCAGTTCAGCATCTTCTACCTAAATATTATTATGCCTTTTTTACTTAAATGACTCACATTGCTCTCATCTGACTTCATGATAACTTTTTACTGGTGATCAAACTTTTTCCCATATAATTTTTTAAAAATCATTGGGAGAACACTAGATGGAGGCACACTCAGGTGAAAAAAGTTTTCCTAGTATGTCTATATGGTACACAGTGATATATAGTGATATATAGTCAACAAAAGACCTACTATGGCAAAAAAATTCACGTTGATCTTAGGTCACCCAACGACCCCCAGAGAAAATTAGGAATGTCAACTATAGGTCAATATCCAACCAGAAAGCATTCAAAGTTCATTACTATTGTTATTTTAAATACTTTGAATGCTTATGAGAAGTATTGTATAGGCTAAATTTGTATTTATGTGCATATTTTAATATTGGCTATGTGAAGATACCTTCAGATTTGTAGTGATCCTGATTACATATATGCACGTTAATGTGTGGAAAAGCCTGTTTATTCAGCATCCATGGAATCTGTGTTGTGCCAGTCAAGCATTAAGGGCCGGTTGAGCAAAACGTTGACTGTCTTTTGTAATGCAAAGCAAGCAAGTTTGAGTAATGCACACTAATCTCATAAAAGGTGACTTGTTTTATAGAATTTTCTTAGATTTATGTCTCTATGTTGGTTTGAATTCCTTTCTTTTGCTGGGCTAAAGAAATTTTTAAACAATGCCTCATTAAATGTTAAACTTCAATGTCTTAAAATAGTTACACTTATTTTCCAACATATTGTGTTGAATAAATTATTGCAACATTTATGTTAACAAGTCATTTACTCTCTTGCACATTGAAAAACTAAAACTTGGGATCTTTTTAAAAGGATTTGGTGAAAAACTATGTTTCTCCTTATTCTTCTGCAGTTATTGGCATACATCAATTTTTGTCATAAGATAACCATCACTCACATCTGTTTTTATTTCCTCTGCTGTTAGCCTCATTTGTAATTTTTGGGATGTTTTGGGATGTCTTTTTATGCAATAAAAATTTTTGTGATAAATGTGCAAATATTGGTGACATTAGTTTTCTGGTATAAATAATGCCGATGGAATAGGATATTACTGTGTTAATATTTAAACAGAATTATAAATATAAATCATAAGAAAATTTATTCAGTCAACCCAAATTAGCTCAAGAATGATCTTTTGTTTAATCTGTATTTACTGTTAAACGAAAATTTAAAAGAATACTTATGCAGTGAAACCTCTAAAGCGGACACCAGTGGGATAGAATAAGGTGTCCACTATATAGAGGTGTCCCTTTTGGAGAGGCCAACGTCTGAGTTTTAAATATCAGAAATATAAAATTGAATATGCACAGTAAAAATACATTTAATAAGTGCAATGTAATCAATACAATATAAAAGAGACAATAAATCTAACACTTTGTATAAATTGTACAAACATATATAAGCATCTAGTACATATAACAAAAACAAAGGAAAAACAATGAATTAAGTATAGGTAATTGTAATTTGTTACATATACAGATTTTATTATTAAATATTGTGCATTTGGTATACATATAAACACACATAATGATTAGTTTTTATTAAAAAATGAAAATAAAGTGCTTTGCTTGGAACATTTCATTTTGGCAATTTCATTTTTACCGTGTATAATTAAGTTATCAGTTTCAGTCCAAACTCGTTTTTCCTTAGATAGAAGCCTTTTAAATTTGTTAAGTAATCTAATGCATCATTATGTTTCTTTAATTTGGAGTCACATTGATCTTCAGTCTTTTCATCTTTGTCTTCATCTTCGTCCTCATGTTCTTCATTATTCACAAATTCATTAACAATATCCCGAACCTCAGTGATCCTACCTTCTATGGCTACATTGGAGTCCACAAAAACATATTCCTCGGCGCTTAGTGAAGAATTCCCCAATGTCTGTAGCAAACCATTAAGTATGGATGCATCAGCTACATGTTCATTATCACCACCACATTGGTCTAGACCAGGGGTGCACAACCTTTTCCTACTCGCGACCCCTAAATTTAGATGACAATTGCATGCGACTCCCTTATATTTGCCTAGGGAAAAATATGAAAAATACTTAATTTATAGGTTTTGAATAGTATTTATTATATTATATGATACAATTAAGGGGGTACAGTATAAAGAATAGAAAAACAATAATGATACAACATGTAAAATTAATAAAATGATTACATTTAATATGAAACCTGAGCCTGGATAGTTGGTATAATTTCATCGTTATTTGGTAATATATTTGAAATTGCCAATCGTAAATCTGGTTCTACCTCAAGTCTAGAACGATCCTTTGTTTTAAGAATAATATTAATAATAATATTTTATTTAACACATACAGGAAGGCCCCAATTACGTGTTTTAATAAAAGAACATAAAAGAAATGGCACTTAATACAAACTTGAAAAAAAGCAGACACAAAATAATTAACAGATACGGTATAAATGAATGTGCACAAACTAGTATGAGAATAACAGAAAACAATTTACACAAAATCAATTCACAATAAATCTATCTACAGAGTATGTCAAATAACTTTGATTGTAGATAGACAAGAAAAAGCAGTTTCACATAGATATGTTGAGCCGAAAGGAAGCAGTGACATTAGAGCTTTTTTTGAAATCTCTGGATAATCACTTTTGACGGAAATCCAGAACCTTTCTATAGTCATCTCTTTAAATCTTGTGTGTAGATTTTCGTCACATGATAACTCAATCAAGTGTTCTCTTTCTTTAAGTGTGTTATTATTCGAGCTTGAAATATCAAAAGAAAAAGGGTTACGGTTCCACCCCAAATCTTTTTCAGGAACTTTTTCAAATCTTACATCAAAATTTATTATTAGATTTGTCAGATGAGTTGAAATTGTAATTTTAATTTCACATAAATCAATATTGTTGTTGAAAATAAAATCGGACAGATATGAAGACATTTCAAAATTATCTCGTGTAATTTCATTTTTCCATAAAGCCATTTTTTTAAAAAGGTTCTACTTTGTCGCTGAGAGTTAAAATGTTTGCGCATCGACCCTGCAAACTCACATTTAGATCATTTAGTTTTCCAAAAATATCAGCAAGTTAGCTAAGAATTGCTAGCCATTTTTTGTTTAAGAAATGTTGAGATAGTTTGTAATTGTGATCCAGAAGAAATATCCTAACTTTTTCTTTCAGATCAAACAAGCGTTGAAGCATTTTTCCACGTGACAACCATCTTACTTCAGTGTGAAGAAGAAGTTTATTATAATCAGATCCCATTTCATTACACAGCATTGTAAACAATCTACTATTCAAAGCTTTCACTTTAATAAAATTGACCACATTTACAGCTTCCTGCAGTACTTTATTTAAAGTTAGCCCTAATGATTTTGCGGCTAAGGATTCTCTATGTATAATGCAGTGGTGAAAAGTTATATGTAGAGCAATCTCTTTAACTTTAGCCTTAAATTCAATGTTTTTGCCAAGTAATGCATTTGCACCATCTGTACAAATCGCTACGCAATTGGACCATAAAAGGGCATTTGTTTGGAAAAACTTATTTACAACATTGAAAATTTCCTCACCAGTCGTTGTTCCTTTCAAAGGTTCGCAGAATAAAAAGTCTTCCAAAATATCACCATCGTAACAGTATCTCACATAAACAAGAAGCTGAACAAATTTAGCAACATCAGTTGACTCGTCCAACTGAATTGCGAAATATGAGGAATCTTTCAATCTGTTTAACAGTAGTAATTTTACATTATCTGCAAGTACTGTAATACACCGGGAAACAGTATCTCTTGACAAAGTAATGCATTTTAAATCGTTACCATATTTTTCACCATGCATAATCGAAGACATTTTTATTGCGGAGGGAAAAACGAGAGTTTCACCAATATTATGCGGTTTCATTGTTTTTCCAATCAAATATGAAACTTGTAATGACGCCTTTAACACTTTTTCCAGAACTGTTGTATGTTTGCTCATAAATCATTTCTGCATTTCTAATGCATTCGCATGTCTTTTTAAAAAGTTTCATCCTTGTCCATTAAATCAGCATGCTTTGTTTCTAAGTGTCTCTTAAGCTTGGTTGGTTTCATACTTTCATCGGATAATATTTCTCAACATATTACACACCTCGGGCATTGTTCATTATTAATGATAGTGTAAGTGAAACCATACTTCATGCAAAGTTATTTGTATTTTCTGACCTTTTTCTCTGGTTTGAACTGCGATGGCTCTGCTAATTCCATGAAAGTTTTTGTTTTCACTTCATTTGGCTGGTAGCTTGTTTTCATCTTTTTTGACATCTCACTAGTTGGACTATCTTCCACACCCTTGTCACTTGCTTTTCGTTTAACTTTTATTAGCCATTTATCCATGTCGATAATATGGGTATTTTAAATATAACAACAAACACGGAGATGAAAATAAAGAACTCAGGTCTGACAGAACGGCCAAAACAGACCAGAAAAGAGACACTTAATTAGCCTAACTGAGGGGGGAGGAGGGGGACCTATGTCGCTGCCATGGTTGATGTGAGCTCAACTAAAAACAACTGAAATACAGGAAAGTGCACGAGCCTCACTCAGGTGCTCTCTCTCTCTCTATCTCTCACACTTCACTGTCCGTGTATTTAACCAAGAATGTCCCGTCCATGAAACAGACTTACAAGTTTGAATAACAAGTACAATAACAGAAATCGTAGGCAGAAAATTGGATCGGAAGGCTTATCCTGATTGTTCAACTACATTGTATTTATTGTACCATATCGCGTGACATTATAGGAACTACTGTGTCACGCGATATGATAAAAGTATTATGTTTGGGTCTAATTTCTTTTAAAAACTCCTTAATTGGCGACCCTCGGGTTGCGCACCTCTGGTCTAGACTACAATTAAATCCTGCTTTATAGAAGCAATTTTTAATCTATGCTGGGCTAATGCACGTTATTGCCTTTTGCAATGTTTTGTCCCACTACTATTACTTTCACAATTCATTTTCGATATCAGGTGTTTAAGCACCAACTGTTGGTATTTCACCTTGAAATTTTGTATTGTCCCTTGATCTAGCAGTTGAGCAATAGATGTTATATTGGATGGAAAAAACACTCAATATTTTGTCATTTTTATCTTGGGTGACATGCTACATTATCGATAAATAAAATAACCTTTCTATTCTGGCGAATCAGTTTTTTATTCTAACTGGGTCAACCATTCCATCATAATATCTCTAGTCATCCAAGATTTCTTGTTTGACTTCCATATGACATTCAGTTTGTTTGTTTAAAACACCTTGGCTTCATAGATTTGTCAATAACAAGGGGTATTTCACGAGTATCCATCAAACTTGTACACAGAAATATAGTCAAATGTTTCTTCGCCACTGTACCCTCTGCACACATTTCCCTTTTAAGACAGTATTTTTTCCAAGATTGTAGGGAAAAACAAACCTGTTTCATCTGCGTTCAAAATGTTTTCTGCAGAGTATGATTCAAATATTGACTGCAACTTCTTTTTCCACTCAGAAACAGTTTCTGAATTTAACATCTGCAGACTCCCCACAAATTGCTTTGAAGGAAATATTGTGCCATCCACGGTATTTACCTTAGCAGCCATTTGAGACTTTAAAATCATTCGCATCGATTTCCACAGCGATTTCCAAAGCTTTTGTTTGCATCATAGGCCCCAAGATCGGAATTTTTTGGACAAAACCACTCAAAAGTCAATTTATCCACTAAACTACCTTTGCCATTACAAAACTTACGATATTGTTTTCCATTCCCGCTTTCCCACCACTGTTTTAACTCTTGATTTTTTAGTCTGAGTGCTGCTGATGTTTTACTTATTTTGAAATGTTCAGCCAATTTATGGACTCCGTAGTTTTCTTTCTTGTAAAACTCGATCACTTCCACTTTTTATTTTAAATTTAACTGATTTTGAGACATAGTCAACGGTTAAAAAGGTCTGAAACACGAAAAATTATAAAATTGGAAAAGCTGTAAAAGGAATTCACTAAACTCGAGATAAACTACAAGAACAGCACAATTTTACCTCAGAAAAAATCTGTAGTGTACTGTATTCACTTTCTTCAAAATGACCTAGGATGGGTTTCAAAGATGACTTCCTTCGCTTATGCATTTATAATGTAAATGTTGTGAAATCGCTCCTATAATAACAATAATTAAAAATATTAATGCTTTGGAGAAAAATATGCGAGAAGTAACACAATAATACCGTTTTTAAGTACTGAACGAGCTACATGATAATACAGATATTATATTATATGTATTATCTTTATGATAAAATATTGTATTAAAAATACTTGCACATATTATGCAAATTATCCAAAATGCTAATCCCAATAACTTTTCTCACTGAAGACAATGAAAGGACTGAATGATCGTGACAATAAGGCTACGGCCGTACTGGCATTTTTTTCGCGGCAATAATGTTGCTGTCTAATTTGTAGTATGAATGTTGTTTCCCAAGTAATACAATGTATGTAATATGTGCATACATTGTTTTAAGCCAGCCCTGAGTGTCTCTTATATGGAGGTTGAAAATACAAAAGGGAAGCCTTTCAAAGTGTCCGCATCCGTATAGGAGAGTGTCCATTTTGGAGAGGTTGCTTACCGTGTAATTTCTAATGCTTCTGGCTCGGACCCTAGAGTAAGTGTCTGCAAAAGAGGTGTCCGCTTTATGGAGGTATCCACTTAGAGAGGTTTCACTGTATTACCATTATCCACTTGTATCAGTATGTCTCATATTTGTCTTAGTAGCTAATGACTATAGATGCTCTATTTTTATAATCATAGAGGTTTGCCTCTATTTTTCGCAATTAATATTTAAATAAAAGATTTTTGGTTGATGGTAATCATATGAAGTTAATAGCATTGTAAATTTCTTTCATGTTGAAAATGTGTGAAGTAAATGTTCATTTTTGTTTAGTATAAAGTGGATTTTCGTACTGATTATAACAAATGAAAATTGGACAAACCATGTAATCCTGAAATTTTACCTTCTATCAGATTCAAAATGACATTTTATGTATGGTTTTCCTCAGCCAATTTTTTATCTAAGAATTCATGATAGTTTGTTGTTTTTTGATGTTTGAATGTTTTGTATTACTCAGTGACATTATGCATGTTTTTATATATTTACCCTACTTTAACCACTAGTTTTTTTATTAAAATATAGATACGTAAATAGTGTGATTTTTGTCATGAGTAGGTCATCTCACTATACTTTTTGTATGTCTGAAGAATTATTTTTTAAATGACTTCTGAGTGGTATTGGTCAAAGAAAGGTTTGGTTTTTAGGAATATCATTGTAAAATTGTTCCACTGTATCATAGCAGCAGATAATGAGGTAAAAGAATGTGATGTTAGTGGTTCTGTTTTGTCTTTCTGTTATTTCCTGTATATTTTATTTATCAATAATGAAGAGGATGACACATCAATGGGCATTTTCTTTGCTAATGGTAAGACTTAGCTTTGAAGAACTATATAAAATGTTCGAGATTTTTATTAATCAGTTCTTAAACCTTTATCATACAGAATTTAGATCCAATTTGCAACCATTGGCGGTAAGAGTTTTTCAAGGACATTTAAAGAAAACTGCAACCTTTTGAGTTTTTTCATTATCTCTCATACTATCATAGATATAAAATTTGAAATTAAAAGCATCTTAAAAACACAGAGTGATGATTTTAATTGCACAAAAATTTCATTTAACTTTTTTGCATAAAAAAACAAAAATATTGTAACCCTAGAAAATGATATAGGGTTTACATGCCAATTTTGTGGTTGCCTGCCTACTCAAATTAACATAAACTTCTGTTGGTGTCAATAAAATTCTGTCTTTGTATGACAATCTCCAAAACAAAGGTAAACACACGAGCCATCGTTGCACTTTTGTTAGAGATAAACCGTACGGATCTCTATTCCATCCGGAGAGCACACATGTCATCTGTTATCAATTCACTTTCCATGCCTTTCTATCGTCTCCAAAATCAGTGAACTGAATGATGATGACAGAGACAAGGAAGTCCAGCTGAGTGAGAAAAAAAGAGCAAGAGAATTCCCATGATGACTTGTTTGGCCTTCACAGTAAGCTTATATCAAAACCTGAGCCTGTCAACTTTTACAGTTGAATATATGAAACTCATGGGAACATAAATTCCCTTTAGTCCCTTCAGGGGCATAGCGAGGGGCAGAGGGGTAGTTGCCCCTGGGTGCAGGGCTTAAGGAGCACAAACTCACAGACTGATTTTTATTGGTGAAAACAGATTCGCTAGGAGGTCGTAAAATAACGTAATATCCTAGCGGATTAACCCTTTCCGGCATGAAGCATCTGAACCTAAACTGACCTTAACCCGGCGGTACTCGCACGAATTTTTCGCACGTCTTTACTCGTGTGGGGTGTCCTCACTAAATTTTTCTTTACTCGTTCATGGAGCCATTATTATGAGTAAATTGTTGATCCATTATGGTTTTTATGTCTGTCTGTTGAAGTTGGTACATATGAACAAATTCCATTTTATATTTAATAGTGAATATTTCTTCCAATATAGTCTTTGAATATATGTATGACTTATTTATTCGATATTAAACTAATGTTTATTTATATATCACGTACCTACTTAAGTAATATCATTATATACTTATAAAAGTTTATAAATTACGTGACCGAAGTAAAATCACTATTTAATGATACATGCGTGAATAATATATAATAAAATAATAAAAAAATATGACCTATTCCACGGCGATATGTGCGATATTATGATGCAGTGCTTTGCGGAAAAAGAATTTGGTAGCATACCATCTGTGGTGGAAATTCTCTTATTTTTTCTCAAGGTTCTGATAAGGGTCAACTTGCTACGCAGCAAATCCTGTGAAAGTGGCAAACTCATTAACCAATTGTCCGCGGTCGCGTTTTGCCCCGTCCCAACAGTCGGTCCCACCAAACGTTTTACTACCTGCTCAGGACTATTTTCTACTTTGAAGATCCCTTGCGCTTGAGTTCCGGAATATATTTCTAAATTGAAAGTCTAGAATACTTTTGCGTCCACCAATGCAAATATTTTTATGCCATATCTTGCTGGCTTATTACAAAGATGTTGTCTGAATGAACATCGTCCCCGAAATCCCACTAACTGCTCATCTACAGTAGTGTATTCTGACAGCGTATAACACTTTTGAAAGTTTTTTATCACCGTCTCAAACATCTCCTGTATCGGAGCTAATTTATCTATCTGTTTTCTTTCGTCACGACTATTTATGTCATCAAATCGAAGACACTGTAGAAGAAATCGAAATCTTTGATAATTCATGGACGCATAAAAAATCTCGACACCCAATCCGCCTTGATCCCATAAATCCTTTGTATTTTGCCGCCCAGACCTATTTGCACTTGCGTAAATTAGGAGTCCAATTAGACAATCAATTTCAATTTCATCAGTGAGCTTTGCATCTCTCTTGTGTGATAAATTCTGTCCAGCTTTCTGAATTTGGATGTTAGTGCAATGAACAATATTGCTTATCAACTGCCTATTGAAAAATAGTCGGAAACAATCAATTGGGCTGTTTATATTCTCCTTCCTACTTTTGAAGCCTGGATTTTCGGAAATTATATTCCACTTAGGGATTCTTACATTAGGACGCGGTTCTTTTTTATACCACTTCGTAATATTGTCTTTACCCATAAAGAAATGTTTGTCTTTATCACATATATCACTTTCGGCATCTCTGACCTCTTGCTCACTTTCGGTGTTGTTCTCCGATGAATTAGGAGAATGATCTGAAGATTCATCATCAGAGTCGGATAGTTCTTCATCTGATGATGACTCATTCAAAAAACGTAGAATCCGCTCTTGCTTCTTCTTCAATGAATTATTTTCCCAATAAATTGTGGATATATTTATTTTTGCAATCAGATTCATTAGTAGAAAAATACTTTCATAAGAAAAAATAAATAAAAATAAATAACACAAACCTTTAGATACGAAGATACGGAAAAAAGATGATGATTATTGTTTCAAAATATGTTGATCAATAACACAACTGATAATTTGCAGAAAATTATTCACAGAAACACAAAAAATGTGTAAATAGAGTAAAAGTCACAATTTTTTAGAGCACGCTCTGGCACAGAGACAGAAAAAACGTCCTCACTCAAGCAGAAATAGCATGAGACTGAGAATTTTGTCACTAAAAGATGGAAAACATATGCCATTCCAGCGACTGAAAAGCAGGGGTCATAAACGGCAAAACCCAAGGAACCCAGCCATAAAACATATGCTGGGGTGTCCACAGCACCCCGCGCGAGTACCGCAGGGTTAAAGCACGAGGCGCTCGAAAGTGCACGCAGATAAGATTTTTTCTTTCTCTTCTGGGTGTTATGAATGACTTCTTTGTGTTGGAACTGTTTCTTCTAACTGTATGCATTTCTTTTGTCTCACGTATTCATTTCCTTCTATTGACACAAAAAAAATAATTTTCTAATCGCAGTCTGTTATTGCAACCGACGAACGAAATAATATACATGAGCCATCTAAAAGGCTATCATCATCTCGGATATATGAGGTTTATTTGGTGATTGTGGTGGTATATCATTTGTAAGCAAACCTTCTCCTCACGTACCAATATGCTGAGTGCCGAAAAAATATCTTTTCTTCGGATGACTGCAATCAGCTGGGAACACGGCTGAGATGAGTGAGGATGCCAGGGGCACTTTAAGACATTGTGCACCCATAGGCAGAGTAAATTTTTGCACCCTCTCAGACTCATACTTTTTGCCATTAACTTTAAAAATTAAGCACCTGTTTTTTTGAAATTTGGCACCCCTGCACCCCTTAAAATTTGGTGCCCATAGGCAGTTGTTTACTTGGCCTAGTGGATAAAGCGCTACTGGAGGGTTCTGTCATGAGATGGCATGTTATTGCAATCGATGAACAAAGAAACAAAATGGTATACATGAGCCAGCTAAAAGGCTCTCATCATCTCAGCAATATGACATTTCTTCTTTGATTTATGTGGTATGCCGTTTATAAGCAAACCTTCTCCTCTCCCTTGAGAATTTTCTGTTTCTGCCATCAGAAGTGAGTATACTCTTGAGTTCTGTAAACATACTCTAGAAACAAAGAACACGTAAATTCCTACTCAGGAATGGGAGACTCATGAATACTGGAAGCTGGGGAAACCCCTCTATGACAGCACTGGCCAACCTCCCTAATTAGGCTCAAAATCATCTGTAATACTTTTCTAAAAAAAGTCTTATGTTGGCCATCCTTACGACTTGGGATGTAAGGGAAATACCCCTATGATTCTCCTGGACTGATCGGTGACTTAGTAGGCAGGCCCTCAGTAAAGAACTGTGAGTGAGAGTTGGTAGGTGATTTTCGGTGGCATCAGAAATCAGCAGTTGATAAAGTAAGTAATTGCAGATGCATTTTATAGCAATCAATTCTTATCGTTTTTATTACTTGTATTAATGATGTTACCATCACTATTTGTCATTCTTGAAATAATTTTACAATCTTACTCTGTATTGTTTGTACACTTGGATTATTATTTTTTGGTACACATGAAGCATACTGACGTCCGCTTTGAAATGTATAGAGTTTGACACCGCTGTGCTATGAAGTAGTATTATGTGTGGAGATGTAAAATATAGAAGTAGGGTGGCCAGAAGGTCTCTCTTATAGAGAACATACTATTTTTTTTGTTCGGATCTTTTTCACTTTTTAATGAAGAAATGTTCTTTTTCTCTTTTTAACTACTAATGAAAATGTTACTTTTTACGATTGAATCACAACATTAAAAAGTTTAAAATTTCAAAACAATAGAAAACTACTAACAGTAAAATCAAATACATAGACGATTTTCACTCTACCTGGGGTGAAAAATCACTATAAAGAAAAATCATTCTCTTTTTTTACAATAATGTTTTCATTTTTTTGTCTTAACTATATGGCCACCTTATGTAGGAGGCGTTGGGATTTTTTAAGCTTGAGTTAGAGAATGCAATACATTCTGGCCACCTGCACTTATTCTCAGTAAAATCTGGAGAGAAAAGTGGGTTAGATCAGCAGGATTTATGGAAATTCCTTTATCCGTTGAAGAAGCTCTTAAAAATTGTGATCAGGACATATATTTTTTAGTGAACCAACTCTTAAAAATTCTTTTGATGTTGCCAATAAGTGGTGCGTCTGCCGAGAGAAGCTTTTCTTCATTGCGACATTTAAAAACCTATTTAAGTGAGTACTTGAACCGTGCAAGTGATATCGAAGAAGAAGAGCCTCAACTGAGTTTTTATCATGAGAGTGAAATCAACTGAAATGCGGGTGTGGGTATATGGTTGGAAAACATCGTCATTTTTATAATTTACAACCAGTATTTTTTTAAATTATTCATTTGATTCCTAATTCGATTGCTGTAGGAACCAGGAATGACGAAGAAAAAAACAAGAATTTTCAGGGCTTGAAAAAAAATATTCTAAACCCTTAGTCAATTTTGAGTTTCTTCAGTTTTTCTTTTTTGCAGTACACATTTGTGTTCATTTTTCGATAAAGAAAACTTTCTCACATTGTCGAGTGTCTGTTCTAATGAATGACCAAAATTGAAATTCAACAATGTAAAGGATATTACGGTAATATCCTAGCGCTTTAAGACTCAAGAGAGGCGAGAGTCATCAAAAACGCTTCTGGAAACGTCTGAGTTGCAATGAATCACCATCATATTTATCTTTAGGATGTAGTGATTCCGTAGCTTGTTTACATTTAGATGGTCCCTGAGACTTAAGAAATGGCAATCATAAGTCGGTCAGAGAAAAATATTTAAAAATCCTCTTCTCTGTCTATCCAAAATATGTGTGAAGTCCCGCTTCAGATTGCCACTTCTTCGTGTCTCACCCAAAGTCTCTGTAGTTATCGCTCATTCCTCAGGTTACACTTTTGTTTTGCTGACTGTATCTCACTTGTAAACGATGTTTTGCCTATGGGCCAGGGGGGGTTTGCAATTGAGTTGAGGTATCTCCTGCCATCTAGCCTTACTCGAACCATTTTCCCATTCAAATATGTTTGTTGCATGCTTGAGTTTTCCAGAGCCACCCTAATGGGGTAGCAAAACAGGGGCTTATTTAAAGATGCCAACACACTGAGTAGACTCCGTAAACCTCTCCTCCCTGGACCTTGGCAGCAAGAAAAAAGGCTCGGACTAGGGATGTACCTCCCTTAGGGGCGCCAAGAGGATCCCTTGCCCCCGGGCACCGAAGACCCTAGCTACGCCACTGAGTCCCTTTGACCCTACTTTTTAATGGAAGCTTAAGTTCCCTTTCATACGATAAAGTTTAACACGTTTATGTTGGGGTGACTAACTAGTGGGTTGTTGCCCTTATCCTGGTATGACTGAGCAACCCACCAATGGGTTTGGCTGATTTTTATGAAGGGGAAGATAGTTAAGGAAAGGCGATCCACAGGTGAGTCACCTCACCATGAGGGAAGAAAATCTGTCAACCCACTGGTGGATTGTTGCTTTTATTCTGGTAGGCCAACCTGTGTGAGCATGTTAATAATACTTACTTCGACTGCGAAATTAACTAGTGGAAAATACATCTAGAAATAATTTGTTTTAGATCATCGCTGTTAGAAAACTGTTATTTTAAAAATAATATCGAAAATGTCTGCAGATTTGAATATTATAACAAAATTTACAAGTAGTTCACAAAAAAAGCTTTAAAACATCTTTACAATAATATGTATAACTTTTGTCTTGAGTTACAAATCAAAGTGGCCATAATTTTCCTGGATTTTGTGATGGAGATGTGTAGTTGTGTCATTTTTATTTATAAAGTAGGCTTATTTTTTGTTTATTAAATTCCCCTCAATCATTTTGAAATATTTGCTTTTCTGTTTTTGTTTGCTTTTTTTATTGCTGTTAATTGTTTGGCAGATGAAACATGTTATTTTTCCATTTAAAATTATGATAGAGTGACAGTGGCAGGCTTTTGTTGACTCTGTTAGCTCACGGAAGTCATATGTTTGTAGGAGCGGAAGTTGGTGCCTGGAAAGGTAGCTCATTGTCAATATTGCGGATACCATTCTGAAGATTTTAACAGATGTGAGAGATGTCGAAGAAAAGTACCCGTAAATTGCAAAGAAATGCCTATTACACATTCCAAGATTAATAAGGATGGAATTCCTTCTCAGGTGAGTAAATTACTACTCATCCTGTGATTAGCAAATCTAAGCTAAAGGAAGAAAAATGATATTACTGGTAGGGCTTCTGCTGAAAGCTTTGTTAGAAATTGATTTATAAATTCAGTAAGGATGTAGAATGATTTTGAGGAAATCTCAACTAATATATCCCTTGCAAAACAGTAGAAAGCACCACTTCCTGATCTAAACGCATTGAATGTTATCATATCCATTGTCATTAACCATTCAGTAATTTATGGAAAATAATGTGTTTCGTCAGACTGCTGCATTTTCCTTCTTCTTTTGTATAAAATATCCATCTGCTTTACTGGTTATACTTGAAAGAAGATTTTAAAAATTTTTGATTTATTTTAGTTTATTTATTTGATTCGATGATTCTAGATTTGATCATTTTGTGTAGTTAGCTGTATAAGCCCATATTTCCTGTACAAAAGTTGTCATATTTAAAAAATTTAAATGTATTAATGGAACAACATCTTAAGTATAGGAGAAGTTTGCTATAAATATTATACATTTGTAGCTTTCAATCATGCTAGGATTAGTTGGGACAGTCTTTTAATGTTTTCGGTACTGTAAACATGATTTCTGAATAGATGTGATCAGCGTTTCATCATTTTAAATTATGGAGGCCATTTGTTGTCATTCAAATGTATTTGGGCATTCTGGTATTGTTGTTAATTCCAGACATAATTTGTGTGAAGTCATAGAGTGCTATTTTTCTTTTGCTTTATGTGATAAGCAGTTCCTGTAAGGTTCTTTTTGTTTGTTACATGATGTTCATCTCAAAAAAAGTTTTAATGAACTTTAAAATGATGTCTGTATATAAATGTAGTAAAATGAAGCTATTGTAGTAAAGCCAGAGTGAAGATATCCTGATTTCCAAACCTATCAAATCAAGCACATACGCTATAGCATCATCCCTTTTAACACACTTTCAACTTTTCACACAACCATCCCTCCTTAAAACTCCATCTCTCCCTATTCCCTGTTGTCCATCTCAACCTCAGTATATGAGGTCCTCAGCTCTCAACAGCTCACCCACTCTGACAGTGTTGACTCCTAATTTTTCATCATTGAATGGACTCCCTCCTTGTGCCATCATATTCTATAGATGCTTTGCTAGTGGATCTTTTTCTGTTCAGTTGAAGCTTGCTGATGTTACTCCCATACTGAAAAGTGACCACATGGCTTTAGTAGGCAGTTGCCGACAAATTTCCATTCTCTCATTTTTTTCATCCTCTTTAGATGGATTTTTAATGATCAACAAATTTCCTTTTCACTCTCTTACGTTCGTCCCTATCAGCATGGCTTTCTCCCAGATACTTCTTGTCTCACCAACCTCTCTGTCCATTATCATTGTATCACTTCTGATTTTGAAAAACTCTTCTCAGCTTGGCATGTGCTACATCGATTTCTCCCAGGCTTTTGACAAAGTTAACCACTTTTTTCTTATACACAAAATGAAAAATTATTTCAACATCCATGGGTGCCTCCTTTCTCTCTTTAAAGATTTCCTATCCAATAATACCTTATATGTGGTTATTAACAGTATTTCTTCCCTGTCACAGTCCTTCCCTCAGGAATGCAGAGCTTCATTGTGCTCTTAATCCTATACTGCAGTCCTACTCACTATAGAATTAGAGTTAACCTGAGCGAATTCACTTCCTTATCATTCTCACATTTCACCAAACCCATCCTCTGTGTATTCTCTCTCAGATCAACCTATTCCTTACATTTCTTCCCAAAAAGACCCAGGAGTTATTTTCTATGTTAAACTTGCTTTTTCTCCTCAAATTAAGTTAATTCACTCCACAGCTATGCCCCTCAGGGCTTCCATGAAGATTTTTAGAATTAAGGAACCTATATGCCAACTTTCTGTAGGGGTTGTATGCTCCCTATTATAGAATATTGCTCATGTATCCGTTCCACCATCTTGCACAGCATCCTCAAGCTCCTTGACTGCCCCCTTAACTTCTTTCTTGCAATAGCCTGAAATTGCATGTCTTTCCTTCACGATTCAAACCAGAATCAAACTCTTTCTTTGGGATTTTCAACTCTCTTCTAGATGCAATCTCCATTCTGTATTCAACAGCTGATATTGATCAAATGACCTCCAGTTGTACTTTTTCCTCAACATTCTTGCCTTATTTGCAGTTTGTGCCTTCTTCACTAACCGAAATTCCATCTATCCATATCATAGAGTTCTAGATTTTACCACGTTCCATACCATATATTTGCCTACTCATAATCCCTCTCTTGATATTTTCTCATCCATTTTCCATGTCACATAAAATCCATTTGCTTATCTCTGAGTATCCTCCTTACCTATGCCTTTGCAGTGTCTGGTTATGGTACATTGTTTTGGTTTTCTCCCACTCATTTTGTATTAAGTATTTGTTGTTTGTAGTTGTTATTGTTGTGTATTAAATTTCTTATTTTAATTGAAATTCTATCAGTTAATCCACTGTAATTGACCAAATAATGGAATTTTTATTAATTTAGATAAATAAATTTGATCCGCTTAATACGTTTTGGAAACATTCAACTGTAATGCATTATGCAGTAGAATATCCTTCACTTCCATTGCAGGAGGCATCTTCAGGTACACTGCATCCTTCCACTCAGCAGTGAACCTGAGGATTCCTCCTGCAATGAATGCGAAACACTGTCCAAGGAAGGACCAGACAACACGACCGAACATCCCAAATAGATATTCTACTGATGAACAATGCTGTGAAAGCCTCTAAGAGAATTTGTAATGCATTATGCTAAAACTACCGTATATACTCGTGTATATGCCGACTCCATGTATAATACGACCCCTGATTTTTTGGTTAACAAACGTGATTTTTTCATATATCTCGTTTATAGTACGACCCCAGATTTCCACCAGGGTCGATATATTTCGTTTCGGTAGCTCGATGGTTACGAGCGAGATATATCGAACGACCTTGATTTTCCACACCACCATAGAATAGACCGTAAATGTCGTAAATAGTATTTCTTGCGAGTACACTAAAAAGTGATATGAATCATGATTGCACAAGATGAAATAAAATCGTTTCAATTCTAGTATGTCTGGATTACGTTCCGCATACGTAATGGTTCCACTTGCTCATCTACTTAATAGGTAGGGATAACGGATAAAAAGAAATTACTTTCTAACCGGTTTCCACTACAAAAACGTAATGGTGTTACTAACCGACGTAACACCTTAGAATGACTTTGTAGTGGAAACCGATCGGTGTGTGATTGAAGAAACAATAAAGACTGTTGAATATTACAAAGTAATTTCTTTTTTCCAAGATGTCGAAATTCCATAAAGTTACGCCGTCTACGATACTTTTAGTCCAACTCGTTCCAATCCATCCCTTGTAAAAAGACGCAAACAAAGATGTACATACATAAAATTCAAGAAAGGAAGTGCCCGTAAATCTTCACTTTATCAAGTATTTGTGAATTTGAAGCTGTATATATGAAAAAGATACTACTTTTCACGAAACAACATAACAACGATAAAGGATCTCGCTGTTAAGGTTAGCCTACCATTAGAATGCGTGCGGGTGGCATAACTTCACCGAAAATGCCCGTGAAGATACATGAATTTTAAATCCTCAAATGCATTACTTGTGTATAGTACGATCCCCAATTTTTGCAATAAAAATTTGGTCGTAAAAACTCGTACTATACTCGAGTATATACGGTATTCAAATGCATTATTCACAAATTCTTATTCATTGAAAGTTGTGAATTAGTCTCAACTCAATCTGCCTTTCATTATTTATTTAGCCTGATTATTCTGGTCACTATTTATTACATACAGGATCAATACCAGCAGAATTCATTTTCTCTGTCTTACATAAATAAGGATAAGTCAGAATGCTTTGTCTTATAAAAAACTTAGGTACTGTTGACTCTTGCTATCCATGTCTTTGGCTATCCACAGTAAAATTTTGGCATTGCACATAGGCTGTAAATTTGTGCATCTAGGGCAGTGTTTCCCAACTGGTGTGTCACTGCATATTAGTGTGTCACCAAAATTTCTAGGAAATTTTAAAACAATATTATATTGACTATAAAGTGTCAAATGGTGTATTAATATTAGTTTTGATATCATTGCACACGGTTCTTTTTGGTAATAAATGTTTTTTTTTAAATTTTACCTGCTCTAAATGTGTCACCATATTTGGTTTAAATATCATTTGTCTCCAAAATCCTGCTCACAAAAAAGTGTGCTGCAAGGCCAAAAAGGTTGGGAAACACTGATCTAGGGAGTTATTTTTACATTTTTGTTAAACGTTATTGAAATGATTCAGTCATTTCATGATAGATAACTATTTAATTTAAACCATATAGTCGCTTTCTATAATTTAGGAATATTTTGCTTGGTTCTAAAGCCTTAATTCAGATTATGCATTGTCACTTTTGTTGAAGTCAGAATTTCTTTATTGTGCTGTCAGTAAACAAAATGCTGGTACTCAGTAATGTAATGCAGATATTTATCTCATTGAAAACCTCAAAAAGAAACTAGGTTTTGCCCAACATTCTGTCATTATTAGTGGGTTAATTAGTAAATAATCTCACCTAGAAAGTTTCTGAACTTCCTAGTTATTATATCAGTTTCATGGCACGTCTCTTCTAAGCACTATTATTAGCCCTCCATCTCATTCTTAACTCACCAAATGAACGTTGTGTATGTATACTGTATCATACTACTTACCTGGCATCACGAAATCGGGCAGGACCTGAAATCCTGGTATAATAGGAGCTTTTGTCCTGGGTACCAATTTGAAATTGGTATACTGAGTATTTCTCTGACATGCAGCTTTCTTTTTGCAGTGGTACTTTCTCCTCACTTCAATGTTCTATATTTTCCATATACAAGTGTCCACTGTATTTTGTATTAAATCTAACATTCTTACAAGGGTCCAGTCCTGATTTTTTTTAAGTTTTGGTAGTTGATAGGCCCTATGTATAATGAACCAAGGCCAAAAATAAATTCTGTGGAAAATCATGTGAATTCTGATTATCCCTATTTATTTCAATTTGTCTATTCTGATGGTGGAAAAACTGTTGAGAATTTTTTTTATTCTTCTCAAATCAGGCACATTTTTACATAGATCCTGAGATTTTCATTGGAATTCATTGAATTTTATTATGCCTACCTAAATATATAGCAATATTCAATATAAAATGTAGCAGATTTTGTGAGAAGAAGATAAAGATGAGATTTTGCTTTCAATAAAAAAAATAAGTATATAGGCCTTCTTTTTTAAACAGAAAATTTCATTGATTTGGGAAACCATCATCATCATAGGTAGTCTGTCCGTTGACAGGTCCGTGATTATTCATGGTTAAACGTGGTTCTCCATATACTCTTATTTTCTGCAGTTTTCTTCATGTCTTGATAGCTTTCTTTCCCTTTCAAGTAGTCTACCAGCTGAAACCTTTTCCTACCTCTTTCTCTTTTTCCATCCAGTTTTCCTTCTAGCACTTCTTTAATCATGCACTCTCTCCTCAGGTAATGGCCAATCCAGTTCGCCTTCCTCTTTTTGATAATCTGTATAATTGTTCCCTTCTCTCCTATTCTTTGTAGTACTTCCTCATTTTTCACCCTATCTGTCCTTTTTATCTTCAGCATTCTTCTCCATGTCCACATTTCGAAGCTTTCCAAGTATTTAATATCATTTTTCCTTAGCGTCCACGTTTCTGCCCCATACAAAGCTATACTCCATACATAGCATTTTATCAACCTCCTGCAGATTTCCTCCTTTATATTTCCCGTTAGTAGGAGTTTCTTTCTTCTGAAAGCAACTTTTGCTGTTGTTATTCTAGTCCTGATTTCCTCAGTACATTTTGCTTCTCTCGTTATGATGCTTCCAAGGTATTTATCTGAAACCTGTTCTAATGGCTTTCCTCCAATACTTATGTTCAAATTTTCTTCTTCTTTACTTGATATTCTCATTACCTTGGATTTTTCTGTATTTATCTCCATATCGTATTTTCTACCTGTTATCACTAGTCTATTTATCATTTTCTGGAGTTCCTTTCCTTTTCTTTCTAGAAGTACTTGATCATCCACGTATTTCACTGTTCTTATAATCCTTTCTCCGATTTTGAAATCTCCCTGCCTTCTAACGCTTCCTGCATTAGCCTCTCTCCATATATATTGAATAGAATCGGTGATAGACAACAGCCCTGTCTTACTCATCTACCGGTATGTACTCTGCTGGTGTCCGCATTCTCCAACCTGACCTTTACAACTTGATTCACATATAGTTTCCTGATCAGTCTCCTGTCTTTCCAGTCTACAGCTATATCCTTTAATATCCTCATCAGCAGTACCCAATTTACTCTATCTCAGGCCTTCTGCCAGTCGACAAAACATAAGCAGCAATCTTGGCTGTACTCTATTACCCCTTCTGATATGATTCTCACTACACCGATAGCATCTCTGGTTCCTAGTTCTTTTCTGAAGCCGAATTGATCTTTCCCTAGCACTTCTTCGGCGTTTTTCTCTAGTCTTTTATTAAGAATCCTCGTGATGATCTTCGGTGTGTGACATTAGGGATATCGTTCTGTAGTCTTTACACTGCATTGCCTTTGGCTTCTTCTTTAGAGGGATCATTGTTACATCTAAAAAATCCTGAGGCCACTCTCCCGAGTTGTAAATCTTGTTAATTAGTTTCATAATCACTTTTAGTCCTTCCGATCCCATGACTTTAAGTACCTCTACCGGTATTCCATCGCTGCCTGTAGCTTTTCCTTTCTTTAGTTCCTGTATCGCCTTTTCTACTTCGCTTTTCATAATACTTGGTCCCAAGTTGTCTTCTTCAATGCAATTCTCTTCTTCCAGTTCCATTTGTACCGATCCTGCCTGCTTTTTGTATAGTTCCTTAATGTATTCTTCCCATACCTGTGCTACATCCTTTGGTTCTGAGACTATTTTCCCACCTGTATTAATAATTCCTTTACCATGAATTCCATTAGACTTCTTATCTTCTAACTCCAGTGCCCTAGCGTACATCATATGGTATCGTCCTAACTTCTCCATCTGTTGTATTTCCTCACATTTTTCTTTTATTGAATTTTCCCTAGCTTTATCTGTTACCCTTCTCATCTCATTGTTTATGCGTCTATAATTGGCTCTACCTTCTTCACTGTTAACATTTTTCCATTTTCTTCTCTCATCCATTTTCTCCAGCATTTCCTTAGTGATCCATGATTTTCTGATTTTCTTCTCTTGTTTCCCAATCTCTTTATTCAAGGTATCTTTGATGCTGGCTTTCACTTCCTCCCATTCTGTATCCACAGTCTTCGGTTTGTTTTCCAAATTTCTAAGGCGATCTTCCAACTTCGTGCTGAAGGCATCTATCTTTTCTTTCAGTTTTTCTATGTCCCAAGTCTGTCTATCACTTCTCGTTTTCGTTATTTGTTTAAGCTTTTTAGTTACATTGACTATTAGAAGGATGTGATCTGAATCAATGTCTGCTCCTGGTAATGTCTTAGCATTTTTTATGCTGTTCCTGAATCTTTGTTCTACTAGGATGTAATCTATTTGGCATCTCATTCTATCTCCTGGGCTCTTCCGTGTACAGCCTTCGTTTATGGTTTCTGAACCATGTATTAGTCACTACTAGGTCGTTATTAATGCAGAATTCTACCAGTTTTTCTCCTCCTAGGTTTCTTTTTCCAAGTCCGTATTGACCGACAACATTTTCTTCTTGTCCTTCACCAACTATGCTGTTCCAGTCTCCCATTATTATGCAGTTTACCTTTCCTCTTCCATCTTCTTCGTAAATCTCGTTAATTTGTTCATACATCTCCTCAATTTCTTCTTCTTCATGAGTGGACGTTGGCATATATACCTGGATTATCAACATGTCCACTGGGACTGCTTTTAGCTTTATTGCCATCAGTGTATCGTTCGTTGCTGTTATTTTTGTCACGCTCTTCATCATATCTTTCCTAAGTACCAGAGCTACTCCCCTTGCCCCACTATTTCCTCCTGAGTAATCTACCGTGAATTCTTCCGAGTCGAACTGTCCTTCTCCTTCCCATCTAGCTTCGCTCAGCTCTATGATATCAGTCCTATTTCTTCTCATTTCTTCTTTCAGGTTCTCTAGCTTTCCTGCCTTCCTCATGGTTTTTACATTCCAAGTACCTAAGCGTAAGTTACCTTCGACAAATTCTTTCCTCACGGCAGTCCCTGCCCAGAGATCCGATTGGGAGACTATTTTCCCTCCAGAATATTTTACCTCTAGAGAACTCATATTGTCCAACCATATAGTCATTACTAGGGAATTTTAATGTGGTAGTTTCCCCCTTGCTTTCCACATCGCAGTACTGTAGCTGTTCAAATCGTCCTGATCACGCCCACAGCTCTATTGGATATAGACGCAGCCAACATAATTTGTTTTCGGCTCTATACCATACTGATGGTACTGCTGCCTATTGTCAGGCATCGATGATAGTTTTTTTTGTGAGAAACCTCCATTAGTGGGGATCGAACCCCGGAACTTTGTAATGGAAAGCCAACACGCTAACCATTACACCACCACGTGGCGGCGGTGCCTCGGCCGTCGTCCGTAAGGGCTGCAAGCAGCGCAGCGGCTGCGGAACGAATCCTGGGGAAGAAGCAGTGTCTCGGCATTCGCCGCATGCTGCACTGCTATTGCATTATGCCACCCGAGTGTAGTGACTGTCAGAAGCAAACGTGCTCGGTTAAAGGCGTAATTCTGAGACGACTCCCCAAGGGTATCTCAGGCAGCAAGCAGGTGTAAGACCGAAACTGTGTCATGCAGGTCCCGGCCTGGAGCTTACCCGTCGTCACCGCCATCTGGAGCTCCCTGGCAATGTCGAGGACTTTTGGAAGGTCCAGCATCCGCATCGCCCCCGGTTGAGCCGGCGGTAGAAGCGAGGAAAAGTTTGGCGGCTGCTCCAGATAAGACAGTTGCCGTGCCGGAGTGGAAGAGACGTTAGCCGGTGGGCTAATCTGATATGCCTGGAGGGATGCAATCACAACTTGCGTTGTATGTAAAACAATTTCCTGTATCTGAGTGTCCGAGAGATGTGGAGCCCGCTCCGGAGAGCTAGAAGTAGACTGCTGGCTGGAAGCAACCCCCTGCTTACCGCGCCGCTTAGGAGAAGTCGGCGCCATGGAATTATGAGGAAAACTAAATGGAATAGAATTAAGTTCGTGCGTACAGCATACAGAACACCAAAAGATTACAAGACAATTGGCTGCATCTGTAATATCTGCACATGCAGGGCCGTCGGCAGACACGTCCGCTCCCTCTACCAACCCATAACCAATGCAGCCCCGAGTCAGGCCCCCCAGTCCCTATATACCCGCAACAGCCAATATGGCCGCCATGGATCTACAGGTGCTGGATTGCCAGGGAAGGCTGGTCAGCCGGGTTGGCTTCGGTCGGGATGTAGCACCAAGAGACCAAATGGTCCCGATTCTTCAATATCAAAAAAATATACAGCTTCCTAATAATATTATAATGGAAAATCTCCCTGTCCCTTACAAAAAGAATACATAATGGCTAAATTATCAACAAACATATTAAGGTTACATGGCACACTATCAATTTCTTTTAAATAATCCAAAACAAAATTTACAGCAATCAATGCCGCTAGGCCTTCTGTCAACAGAATTGGTAACCGGCGGTGGATGAAGTACACCTTCGTTATGCCGTAAGTCAGAATCACAAATGCCACTGTGTTCTCTGTAGCATCGGAGTATACCGACAGGGAAAACTCCCGGGAACCAAACTGAAACGGAACACAGAAATTCACTCGTTGTGTCACAAACGATAACCACCTGTTATCACTGGCAAACACATCCCGTATCAAAAACAATGGTAAGCGGGATAAATAAAATACCCAAGAAAGATAGCCACCAATTCTCTGTTTGCCCTTATAACTGCAATGTGGAATCAAACACAATCCGGCGCACACGTCCGTGTGTTTCTTTCGTAAATGAAACGAATTGTCTCTTGTATTAATCACTACCCCTAAATACATTAGGGTATGCACCGGGTCCAACACAGATTTCTCCCTATTAATTGTAATCCCTAATGTATTCTCAAGAAACCACAATATTTGAACAACATCAATATTAAAACCAAAAATAAGCCAGTCATCCAAATAGGGAATAAATGACACCAGAAACTGGGACATTACTTCCCTGCCTACACACTTCGCCCAACGTTGCACGATGTAGGGTGCCATAATGTGCCCCATAGGCAACCTACCTATGCAGTAGTAGTTGTTGTTCGTGAAGATTCCATAAAATTTTGCGGAATCCTCCCTAAGTGGGAGCTGAAAAAACCCGTGCTTTAAATCTAGTTTAATTAATAGAGAATTACGAGGAATGTTTAGAATCGAATAAGCAGCCGAAAAAAGGGAAATCTTAGGGCAACGATAGCGGCCCGTCCAAGGTGATATATCATGAATAAAGCGAAAAGTACCATTGCTTTTAGGAAGCAAAAACGCACAAAATGCACAGACCGGACGACTGGCTGAAATAATATCACACTGTAACATAGAATCTAAAACAATTTGCAAATCATGGGAATGTGGCGTGCGAATAAATACCACTGGAGTATCCGCCGGCCTGAAACAAATAAAACCCCTATATTCTTTACTTTTAATGCTTCTTTAATATAAGTATATACTAAGCTAAGGACCCATAATCCAGAAAATCCCCAAATCTGGCAAATACCCGGTCCCAAGCTTGCTGGATATGGGGTCCTCTACTGTATGTAGGCAGTCTGATGGATGGTTTTCAGCTAAAAATGATTAAAAGAAAGTGAAACCTGGCTCATGATTTTCAATTGGTAATAAGGTAGACATAGATGCCTTCAGTACTGTTTGTTATTGTAACATAGAAAAATAGGCTGTCAGTATTACTTTAAATTTTCATTTTCATCCTGTAATATTAAATGAATTTGTCCTGGCTGTACTCGTTTCTTCCTGCATTTGTTATGTATGACTTATATACTTGAGTTTCATCAAGTTAATCCGTTATCTATTCCTTAATTTCCATTTTGATGGAGGTTTTATGCTATGCATGCAAAATAATGGTTTGATGTGTCAATGCCTATAAATGACGTGTACAGCTTTTATAGTATTAATCAGACTAATTTCTTCCCTTTGATTTTCCATATGTGACCATTGATGTCATTTGTGTGTGTCTTCTAAAAATGCTCTTTTTATTTTGCAGAAATTTTATAAGGGAATTCGAGAAGGTGTTATGGCTGACAACATGCAGAAACCAGAAAGGTCACCTCGTGTTAGAAAGCCACGCAAACAGTTCGAGGAGCCAGGTATTCATTTATTGGTTGATTATGGTATTTTAAAGTTAAGTGATTAAATTTGTGCTGCTATGGAAATATTAATTATTAATTTCTGTTATTGTGTTTTGTTTCAAAATCTTGATATCGTTTCTAATTTTATTCAATTAAAAATGTAACTAAAACAGCTTTATACTTTACATTTATAGTCCTTGCCAAACAGGAAGGTGGGTGACCTTGAGTGCTCATGAATAGAATTGGAAAAATACCTCCAAATCACCGTAAAGGCGGTACTTACGTGCCAAGGCACAGAAGACTCGCAGGATCACTTAGGACGCGCATTTCAACAGCAACACTGTCATCTTCAGCAATTATTTTTGTTATCAGTTTTGTTGATTTGGTTACCCTGCTAAGTTCGTGATCTGCAATGGCTAACAGGAGGGAAGTTGTGCACTGCCAATCGCAAAAAATTATTCATAATCTGCCAGAGCTGGCAACGCACACCGGTATCTGCTCTCCCGCACGAAAGTTGAGAGGGGCGATGGAAGGGGAAACGTTCGTGATTGGCTACTTGCTCTAAATAGGCCAAGAGACTTAAGCTAGTGAACAGACTATAATTTATACAACACTGGATTTCGATATGCAATTGCCCACTCTTTATTACCTTTTCTTATTGAAGTTTTTCCATCACCTATAACAATTTCAAAGCCCTTCATCTCCAGCTTTCTTGCAGACAGCAAGCTAAGCTCTGAATCTGGCACAAACAGCACATCTGTAATTGTGATGTTATTCACTTTATCACCAACCACTGCTTTCACTTTGACTTGCCCTATCTTGGTGGCATACATCATCTGACCTGCTTTAGCAACATTAATTGGCCTGGGCTCCTCAAGTTCAACAACACTTTCAAGGAATTTGTCAGTATTTACCAGATGTTCAGATGCATCAGAGTCCAGATACCAGCCAGTATCTGCCCATGTGACATCTTCGGCACTGAAACCAATGCTAGTGTCTTCTTCTCCATCCATTCCCGCAAGGTGAGTGCCACTTCCAGACTTTGTTCTGTTTCCGAAGTCCTTGCCTTGTTTTCTGCAGTCTGCTCGGGTGTGTCCTACGGCCCCACAGGTGTGGCAACGAAACGGGAAGTTTCTGCAGCCTCCTCTTCCAGGTACTCTCCCAACACCTCTACTACTGCCTCGACCACGCCGTCCTCGAGTCGAACGATTTACGAAGGCTGTTGATTGGTCCATTAAGTGGTCCTGCTGCTGTCCACTTCGCTTAGCTGCTTCGTCCAGGAGCTGACTTTTTACAAATGACAGGGTTAGATTCTCCTGTGCCGTAGTCTCTATTGCAGTCACTACCATTTTATACTCATCTGGCATAGTCAGCAGAAGGTTGCAGACGATGTCAATTTCATCAGGATTGGCTCCAGTGGCTTTCAGTTCTCGAATCTTCTTATCAAATGCCATGAGGTGCGATTCCATGGTGTCCGTTGCCAGATTCAGCTTCATTGTCAGTAGATCACGTGACACACGTAGTCTACTGGAAACACTTCCACGATGAAACGTGTTTTCCAATTCTTTCCAGGCATTGTATGCTGTTTCCTTTCCTTGGGCATATTCCAAGTGACTGTCAGCTATGAAGTGTACCAGATAGGCTTTGGCTTTCTTATCCGAAGATTTCTTCAGAGCATTTTCGGCAGTTATCTGATGCTGTTGCTGTGCCGTTGCCGAGCTTTTCACTATGTCCAGAGTTAAAGGCGTTCGCACAAAGTGTAACAATTCCTTTTCATCAAGTAAAGTTTCCATGCGAAACCACCAACTGTCGTAATTAGTTCCGTCAAACAAGGATATTTTACTTTCTTCTGCCATGTTGACGTATTTAACTTCTCGATGATTCAATTTTGACGGACAGTAGCATTAGTTAAAGATTGTGCGTACACCTGGGCCCATAACCTGATAGAATTCGAACTTTTCAGGAATAAAAGAGGCCAGTATCGGACACGCGTGCTTTACTAGTTTATACCAGAACAACAGACCCGATACAACAGTCGACAGCGATTTACGATCACTCAAGAAAACAAATAAATAACGATATGAATAAATTGCTTTCCTCAGCAGAAATGTACGACAGAGGCGAATATCCTACAGCCAGGAAATTAGTGTGTGAAATGAAGGAATGAACAGGATATTCAGGAAGTGCACGATCAATGTAAATTTTGAAGCAGCTTGGGTTCATATATATGAAAATTAATGATGGGAGAAAATTTTTGATGGGAAGAAGTGACATTGCTGCAGTGAGAATCAAATTTTTAAGACAGATGCACAAGATTAGAAAACTAAATGTTTCCACAGTATATTATATTGATGAAACTTGAGTAAATCAGAATCACGCAAGAAAATATTGCTGGAAGACGAGTGATGGGCTTGGTGACATGAAGACCCCGATCGGTAAAGGGGGAAGATTGATAATATGCCATGCTGGCTCAGGCATCACAGGCTTCATTCCACAGAGCAAATTGGTGTTTCGCTTGAAAGGGAATAGTTCAGAATATCACAGCGAAATGAATGGGGAAACATTTAAAAAATGGTTTACTGATGATTTCCTACCATATTTAGCACCTGAATCTGTTATCATTATGGGCAATGCTACATACCATTCTATTGTTATTGATAAAGCTCCCACCACCCAGACCGGAAAAGCTGATGTTATAGCTTGGTTGGAAGCACATGATATTCAGCACAATGTTAAGAACACCCAAGTGGAGTTACTAGAGGCAGCAAAACAAAGTGAGTATTATAAGAAAAAACTATAAATTGGATGAACTGACTCAACAACATGACCACAAAGTCGTGCATCTTCCACCATATCACTGCCAGTATAACCCAATTGAACTTACTTGGGCACAAGACAAGGGGTACGTGGCTGACAAAAATATCACTTTTAAGATAGTGGACACTGAAAAGCTGGTGCATGAAAGTTTGTCTCAAATCACCGTTTCGGCATGGGCTGAGTGCGTTCAACATGCAGAAGAATTGCAAGAGGAGGATCTGCTTAAGGAAATCATGAGAGATGAAGTGCTGGAGCCGGTTCTCATAAGTCTGCAGGCATCTGGTTCAGATAGCGATTCAGAACTTGACCGTGATTCAGAGTGAAATCGTTAATGGTAAGTCTGTATTTCGTATGCATGCTGTAGGGTGACTTGGCAACATCACAAAATGTCTCTCTCTGTGTGCAATAGATCCCTTTCACCCACCTCCCTGCTTGGCGAGGACTATAGTTTATAATCCTTATTGCTCTGTAGATGTTAATTTCAAATAGAAAGTTCTTTTTAGTATTTTTAGTAGACATTATCTTTTCATAAGACAATTAGAATTATCTGCTGAAGTTAATTTAGTTTTGGAGTTTTAGTATTTAAAGGATGACTGATGTCACTGTGGCATCACAAGTTTTGTGCCTCAGGCAGCCATCTGATTTGAGACAATGATTGTGCAGTTGCTTGGCTTTCTTGCAAATGACAAGTGAACTCAGCGAGACTTTCTTGTGAGTTTGGGTCTTGATTCAAAGGTTTAAAGCCTTCTCTGTCTTCTGTACATATGGATTCCTAGGTACAAAAGACACTTTTGTACTCGTTGAAGTACCACTTGCAACAATAGCTCTAATCGCTTCTTCACTTTCCTTATCGATCTTATTGTGGACTTGTTCACACCAAGTAATTTACCAACTGATGAAGCAGATTCATTATGCGCAAGCCTATCTAAAATTTCAATTTTCTTCTCCAAACTCAGTACTTTTTTCGCCCTTTTTACCAAATTTTCTTTCATTTCAATCATCACTCTCTTTGGAGCCATGATTAGGCAATATTACAAAAAACTATGAAAATAGTAAAATGCTTTAATGAAAAAAACTCACTTTCATACATTATACATTGACACCCCTGAACCACCTTTCGTACACCGAATTCAGACTTTCGTATGTCAGCGAAATGCCGAACGTACATTTCAAGTGATGGTGGTGCTGGCCGCTATCCACCAGTTTCTGCCACATCGCCATCTTTGTCTGTACAGCAGTGTTTATTTGTGTAATTATTTAAATATTTCATTGCATTTTGCCCTATCTCTCTATATTATATAAATCGACGATTGTCTAAAAGGCTCCTGCTCAAAAAACTAAACATTTATACCATAATTAGAGATTCTATAATATTTTTTGGCTCTGAGAGCAGAACTCCCATTATAACATGTAAGTCTATCATTCGACTTTCGTACATTCGACTTTTGTACACGTTTTCAGGAATGCATTATGTATGAAAGTAGGGGACTGCCTGTGTTCGACTTAAGATGCAATTTTCAGTATGCGTTAGAGTCGTAAGTCGGGAACAGCCTGTATATGTTAAAGCTTGGAGTCTGTTTATGAAATTGTATAAATGGGGTTAATGCATTTAAAGTTTTAAGAAATTCAGCTGTTGCTCTTTTTTTCAGTAATACTCACAATTTCTTCTGATGAAGATGAGGATGCAGAAGGAAAGAATGATGCCAGTGCAAGAGAAGCACCAGCCAATAGTTTTGAGACTGAGAATGGGACATTGATGTCCTTGAGTTCTGTGATGGAGCCTATGTTGCCTCCATTATCTTCCCTCTCTGCATTTGAAAAGGAGCCTGTAATTAAAGACATTGAACTTGATGACCCTGCTTCAGATGGAGAGCAGAATGTGGCCGAGGAAATAGCAGGTAATAGTCATCATAAATTTATGCAGTATTAATAAATATAATGTAGAATATTTGAAAAGAAGATATAAGGTTGTATTATTTATTATAAAATATTATCAGTATTATTTAGGAGGTGTCGGTGGTATAGTGGGTAAAATCAACAGAAGAAGCCTTTACTTGGTGGAACTCCATCATGAATAAAATGAGAAAAAATCACTTAGTATCCACTTTATTAAAATAGATACGACTGGTTTCAACTAATATCTAGTCATCATCAGGTGCAAAAACAAGAAGCAACACAAATATATACGGAATCGGAGGGGAGTGGGGGAGGGAAATGTGTAGAGGGGACCAATGAATGGGTAGAGGGAGGGGGGAAGGGTGGGTGTTAGGAAGAAAGTAAACAAGGGAGAGTGGGTGGGGGAATAAGTTCATTAACGAGGTTGAATGTGTTACCATTGTGGTGTAAAAGTATTTCCAACTGTTCTAAAAGATTTAGTTGCGAAATGAATTACCTCTGGGTTAAAGTTGGAGGAATGGTTGTTTTCAAGTGTTTGGCAAAATGTGATTTGAATGAGCCTCGTAAGAAATATTTTCTATGTTCGGTAGTCTAACGTGGAAATTTTTCCCTGTTTGCCCTATGTAAATGGCGTTACAGTCATTACATGAGAGTTGATAGACACCGCTCCTGAATAAATTGTCAAACTTATCTTTATTGTTAGATAAAATTTTCCCTAGATTAGTGAGGGTGTAGAAAGCTGGACGTAATTTATCTTTGGGGATGCAATTCGCAATTAGCTGGGAAATATGGTGGATATATGCTAATTTACACCAACGGGGGTTGTTAACAGAAGGCGGAGTATTATAACAACGTTCAAGAGTTAGTTTTCTCTGTCTTCTATATAGGAGTGTGTCGATTAATTTATGTGGAAAACCGTCGGCGGTGACTATTTGTTTAATGACATTTAATTCTTTATCGAATTCTGCCTGTGAGAGAGAGGTGTGGGTTAACCGGTGTATTAGAGCGTGATAAGCTGGCCTACTAATCGCCTGCTGTTCTAAATGGTAGCAGGCATGTTTTTTTCAGAGGTTATCTGCGGCCCCTATTTGTGTGTGTATGAACTAAGAGAATGAGATAACGAAAAATGAGGAGAAAAACAAATCAGCGCTCATCCTTCAAAAGGGAAGTTAAGCAGTTGGCCCCCATGGTGCTCTTCGTAAAAGTAGGCTAATGCCGGCGCTGTGTTTCACCCTCTCTGTGTGCACAGTGTGGAAGGCAACAGGAAACCACCACATCATCTGTGTATATTCCCAAGTCAATCAAAGCAATCTAAGGATTGAATTACTCTATCGGTATTATTTATCCAGAATTTTATTATTATTATTTGTCATGATAAAATATGTATTATTTATACAGAAAAAAGCAAAAGTAGTATGTATTTGCTAGTAAAAAGCATTTTAGATTAGGCAGATATCTTATATATTATTTCAAATTGGCATCAGAAACATTAATTGTATTGAAAGTCATTTCCCTCTCTCACCCTCCCTCCCGTTGTCCCCTCCCTCTCTCTCTCTCTCTCGTATTAAAAGCAATCAAAGCACGTTTATGCCCATAATGATTGTGTAATAGTATCGATTACTTACCTTTGATATTACTCTTGTTGTGCTTCGTTGATTTGTATACGACAAGAAATGTCTTCAGCCTTGATATCCAGATTAATTGAATATAACATTCCCTCCACCATTAAAAGGTAACTTGTGCAGGTAATTTCACCAAATTTGAAGTAACGAGTATAATAAATGTTAAAATATAAAAGTTATTTATAAAAATTTATTTTTATACCCATTACTTGTTTCTCAAGTTTCCTCCATATGAAACACATGAGGATTGCTGCACGCTGTTTTTAATTTACATTTTAAAATATGTTGTAATTCTATCAAGACCGGAATGATTTTGTTCTCGATACTGTTGCTTTAAATAACATTATAACACAAGTTACAGTTTTTTGTGTCAGAAATAGTATTTCATAAATAAATTAAAAAATCTCAGAACAATAATTGAGCGAGTCTCAGCTAGGTTAATTTATAATTGCAACATTTAATCCTAAGTAAGATACAGGCGACTTCCAAGATTTGACAGAGATGTGTTACTGAAAACGTGGTCGAATCTCGAATTGGCGAATGTCAAACGCCGTTTTTCTGTAGACTTGCATGTTATAATCGGGGGATACGTTCCCACATCTCGACTTGGGCGAGCTGGACCGGGCCGTCTGCAGCGCAAACCTGCATACATCTATACATACAACTATACATAGCAGCGAAATTAATATAAAAGTTATTAAAAAGCACAAAATAACTTGCAGCCTCATCAGTTAATTTAAGGTTATGCAAACCTGCCCTTCTCTTAAATCTGTCAAACCAGCCATCAAATTACATGAATTTTTCACATGTTCTAGAATTTTCTCCATCTGTTTCACATAAGTGCTAATAGTTGAACGACACTCTTTTATTTGATTCAATTGCATTATCACTATTACATTTCCTTTTAGATATCATGTCAAGTGATAAATTTATAAATAATTCAATAAAATAAATAAATTTAAATAAAAGATTAACAGAAAAAAGAGTGAAATCAGCACAAATTCAAACAATTAGAGCAGAAATAACTGTCTACA
Organism: Uropetala carovei; assembly: GCA_036926305.1. Lineage (NCBI taxonomy): Eukaryota > Metazoa > Arthropoda > Insecta > Odonata > Petaluridae > Uropetala > Uropetala carovei. The sequence continues at coordinate 1,879,391 of JAXCHB010000072.1, forward strand.
CTGAAACTAAACCTCGTGCGGTTTGTCGGGATGAAAATTACTTTGCGTAAACTACCGTATCTGCCCTAATACAAGCCGATGTTTTTTGTCAAAATCTATCATGAAAAAATCACTCCTCGGCTTAAATGCGAGTCCTAGGAAAATTTGGGTTATGGCTAAATCTCAAAGTCTCTCATTGCCTTCGCGTTCAAATGATAGTAGTATATTTTTTGTAAAGTAAATATTTGACCTATGATGAATATATATAAAAATATCTTGTAGAGATCGCTTGCGTAAATTGACAATTACGCAAAATGCGTTGACGACTTTGAATGCTCAACTGTTTGAATTTCGGTAAAACTTTACATGGAACGTGTATAATTATAAAAATACAATTTCTTAAGGCAATGTATGTGCTACTTTCATTGGAAATAGACTTGGATGAAAAATATCTTGGCGTAATGGTAGGAAAATAAATTGGCATTATTTTAGATGTTCTCTGGTTCAAGTCCTGAGTTTGTGCGATGGATATGTCATTTTAAAATGGTAATTAAAAAAGGCTTGCATGCTACGCTCAGCTCTTCCTATGTTATTAAAATGGAGAGAGGAAATGCACCTGGATTCAATTCTATGACGTTACTGTAGACTCTGAACATATAAAATTTGAAAAGGTTAAGGCCAAGTAAATCTTGATAGTATGATTCAAATTGGAAATTTGTTCTCAACTCATAATCAGTTATTTATACTCCCATTTAATTCCATTCAGCATTCCAAACAAGTAGAATTACGCTATTATAATAATAATTCCTGATATTATATCATCTGTAACAAGATTTTCAATGCTTGTATGAATGAATACATCGTCTAATAGTTATTGTAACTTGATTTTTTCAGTACTAATTTTATGCAACGTATAGAAAATTGTTAATTTAATGAGTGTTAATTTTGTAATTTAAAATATTCATGTGTTTATGATTATATTGCTTGATTTTGGCCATTTTATTCATATTTTTAGTCTCTCTTATGTAAAGTATATATTGAAACTATTGCAATTATGAAAACATTTGAAATTGAGATTTTGATGGATGTATTTATTTTAGGTACCCCTGAGTCTGAAAAAATTGTTTTTGCTATCCCCTCTGCCTGTAGTCAGTTGTTTGTGCATGGAATTTGAAGCTAAATGGTTGAATGGAGCTGATGAAATCTTGTGCAAACATAACCCTATTTAAGTAACCCCAATTTACTTAGATTCAAAATTAGTATGCTGATCAATGATCAAATTACATCCTTTTGAATCAAAGTTATGTTGTTGAAGATCTAAGTTTCTTTAAAATTTTTGTTTCCACCTTCCTGAAGCTATTATCTGATTAAAATACTAAATAAAAATCACATACTGCCATCTAAATATCTACTATCCGTAATAATACAACATCTAAATAAACAATCTTAAATGTATTGCATCACTCATGCCATTGCTCTCTAGGTGATTGCCTAATATGTTGTCTTTGAAAGGGTTTTGTAATTAGGGAATCTAGTGATTGAAAAGAAATTTTGTGAATTCGGGCATGAAATGCTTGGAAAGCTGGGCATTTTTTTTTCATGCAGAATCACATGACATCCGACTAGTAGCTTCCCTCCTACATAATTTGTTGTGATTATGGTGAATTTGTCATTTAAGTGAAATTATGATGCTCAATTGTAATACATTTATGCTGAATCTGATTATGCATATTACATATAATTTTCTAAAAATTCAGGAAAATTATTTAATATTAGAGAAACTAAAAGCATTGGCTCAGTAACTACCATATTTACCTGAATAGAAGACAAGGTTTTTTTCCAATTTTAGTGCCTGATAAATCTTGAGTCGTCTTATATTCGTGTAGTATGGAATAACTTCAAGTAAATCAATCGTATGTCGTAAAAGTGGATGACATTCATTTTGATACCTGTGGATGTAATTCTATCCTATCACAATGGGAAACTGAGATTTAGAAACCTGATACTTCATCCACTACAATGTAGCATGGTGGGGGTGCATGAATAATGACACTGGGTTTCTATAACAGTTCATTTAACAACAAATAACAATGACAACGATAACAGAAACAGGAGTGGGAAATGCAGGATACACTAGAAAGCTCGTGCGTGGATGACTCGGCATCACCGGTTCCCTTCCATGCTGCCAGGAGCCAGCAGGAAAAACGATCAGTGTGCAGTTGCTCTGCAGCCAAGGTATGCGCTGAGAAACAATCTCATCCCACCGACAATTTTAATAATTGTAATTACGACTTGAATGCAAAAATTATAATAATTGAACATAATAAGATAGTAAATTTGTCAAAATTACTGGTTTAAATATTTTTTCTCAAATACTGAGTTTAAAAAAGGGTGGTCTTATATTCCGAGTCATCTTCTTTCAGGTAAATACGGTATATTAATAATTCTAATTCACTTTATTAATTCTGTCTCTATGTTCTTAAACACTCTACCATCCTAAAGAATAGGAACTTTGTCTACTTTATTGATTAATAATTCTCTGTGAATAAGACGTACATGTTGCCTGATAACAAAACATCACAAGGAGACTCACCTCGTCCAAAATTTGGATTAGAAATGTAGTAGTTTTGTAATCCTATTGTGGACTGCAAATTCTTATCCTTTTGGTCACCTAATACTGCTTCCATTGGATCCATTTCCTGCATTTTTTCCTGTCCGAACTGTGACTATCTAGCGCCAACATTGTGGGGTTACATCAATAGTTTTTGCTTCATTAAACTCCTGCTTGCATCCTCCCTCATTCCATTGATTATTATGGGAAAAACTGCTTTGATGTTATGCCACACTTTCCAGGAATGCATCCTTGGCATAAATTGAGATTTACCAGTATTTACAAAGGATATTACCCAGAATGGATGCTTTGTTGAAACGAACCATATGACAAATGTTTATTCTATTGATTTTCAGAAAGTATAAATTTTCTCAAATTGCTGCATAGATTTCAATTAAAATTCATCCAGGTACTGAGCTTAATGTTGTTAAACAGTATTACTTAATCTATAATTTTTCAAAGCTTAATGAAACTCAGCAGTATAACGTTCGGAATATTCTTATAGCTGGAGTACAGGAAATGCACAATGGAGTTGTAGAAGAAGCCAATGGAAGTCGTCCTGTTTACCTCACATGTAGAACTGTTCGGATCGGTTCTTATAAAGCTGTTCCAAGAGAACGAGTCATCATCTGCAAACAAGGAGTTAGAATATGTGTTCCTGATATTGAAGATGGTAATGTTATTTCCCTTAAAAACTACTATATGCTTGTTTATAGTAACTTCTAAGTCAACTGATGTTGTAACATATTTCCTCAAGTTCGTGATTGTAAGTTTTATACAGATGAAATAATGATTTTGCTTCTTTTTCAGGTAATAAGTCAGTTACTATTACTTTTAGGCTCAAAAATATTGTTAAGGCTCTAATTCATTTTGGGCGTGCAATGCCTGTGATATTTCTTTATACAACATATTCTTCTGGCTTAAAGATACGCTCCACTCTGAAAATGAATTCAAAGAGAGGGCCTTATTATGATCCTTGTTCTGCAGGTGAGACAACTTTCAATAATATGTATTATTAATAGGCATCCTTTTTTTTATATGTTGATCTTTAATCTTTAAAATGTTAAGAAATTTAATTGTAATAGGATGGGATGTATTATTAATGCAAATAATTCGTATAACAGCACAAATTTATTGATACTTCTACAGATTCCATATATTTTAAGAAACACTGCCGGTTTCGGGGAATGATTACCATCATCAGGTGTTATTTAAATTTATATCAAAAAAACAACTTAGATACCTAGAAAAATAATACTTGTATAACCAATTTTTGTAATACTATAGAGATTGACCGTGATTTATGAAAGAGTTAGGTTCTTCAAAAACCTTTCTTAAATGGAAAATTCATAAATCAAGGTATAATTTCTCATTGACTCCCATTATAGAAGGCAAGATATGTTCCTATGGCAAAAAATCTTTCTCTAAATGTAGTAAAATGACACTGTATATGTTTCTTAGGACATTTATTACAGAAAACAATTATTCTAAACATCTTATAATATTACAACTATCTGTCGCTTAGTGTTGTAGTGGCATTCCTTAAAAATGTGACTCTAAGCAAAAATATGTTAAGCGAAAGAATTTTCTCGATAAGAAATAACTAAAATAAGGAAGGTTACGTTCCTCCAGAGTAAAGTAGATGCTGCTTATTATTATTATTATTTCTTGTTATTTTTAACAGCCACCTATTGTAAACAAATGCGGATCCTGAAACAAAAAATTATCATAAAATGAAATTTCCTCCATATAATATCACTCCTGCCATCTATTATGATAAAAATTTTATCTGATCCTGAGATCAGCTGAAGGCAAGAAATATCTCTCTTTGCGCACTATTTTTGACAATATATGAAGCACAAAACCTCGCGAGAGCATGCATTCAGATTTCAGTTTTCTTCCAAAGAAAGAGAATTTCGTCTGGACTATTCGATTTTAAATATTTAAACGGGTGCTATTTTGTTTCAAGGTAGCAGGTGAAAATAAAAATAGTTAACGCTATGTTGTTAAAGGGTCGTCTTTAAATAAATACTAAGTATTAATTTTTGAGATTCCATACATTCGAGATTCTGTCTATTCGCAATTCTGTCCATTTGCGATTTCGCCCTTTCGAGATTGTGGGTTTTAACTAGGATTTTTAAAGTATAATAATTTAATCTATTTTAAATGACATGTATTTTAAACTGGCTTTTTCTTTTGTAATCATTATTACTGTACTATTATTGATTAGTAATATTATTATTTTTCTTCTATTGCTCGTTTTCTTTATGAGATATACAAGGAAAAAATAATTTTTTTGTGACTTTGGGGATTTGGTTCACATAACAAAACACCGGACAAAATTTTTTTTCATAACTTCGAAACTTTGTAAAACAGGGAAACGTAAATTGTTATTAAAATCATAAAATTATGTGATCAATTGATTAGATCGAAAAAATGTTACATGTATACAACTAAAATTGCTGTTTAAATGTGCATAATAATTGTATCTATTTAAGTTAACATGGCAGCTCGTAAAAGTTTACTTGTTACCACATAATGCCATTTCAGTGTTATTGATCTAGAATTAAGATTCAGTGTTTCTGTAATAGTGACCTATTATCATTAAGCTTTACAGTTTTGTTTGTAAAAGTATTTCAGTTAACATTTTATTTTATTATTCATAAACGTACATTAAAAATGTGAGGTTGGGGAGGAGTGTCTGGTTTAAGAATTATTTGAAATTGGCAACATTAGTTGGTGGTGTTGAAGTAGTTATGCATTGAAAAAGTCTATTTAAGTTATAGGTGCATTGGGGCAACAGATAGTTTGGTTACATAGAAAATAACAAGAAATTCTGGTGTACTGACGTATAGGTGAAAGGAGCTTGCTGGAAAATATACCGTATTTAATTGTTTTGTAGTGAGGCTCCATACAAGTATAGGTTTAATGTCTCAAATCTGGCAACCTTGGGACCAAGTCTGTACCAGATTTCAGAATTTCAGGTAATAAAACCATGCAGCCTTTCTTAGGCTTTTTTGGTGAATGAAAGATGAATAATAGAACACCTATACCTATATAATTTTTAGTGTTATGGCATTCAAGGTTGATTTTACAACTGGCAATGATCTGTATGCAACTGAAGCATCTAATTTCATTATCTTCTGATGGAGCACATTTAGAGTAGGTCTTCTGAGAAAGAATATCCTAAAATTGGAGTTTCCAAGGACTTTAATTCAGAGTAGAGAGGTTTAAATTTAATACTCTGCTGTATTTTGTAAAGTTTCCTTATTTGGGACAGCTATATTTGAGACATACGACCTATACTTGAAAGATTCATAAGTGAAATTTTTTTATCAGAATGAATTGATCTATCTTAAGTGACTTACTTTGTAACTGAAATTTTGAAAGAATGTAGCATATGTGATTTTTCTTATTTGGGAATCATTTTGTTTTGTGGCTCAGAGGAGACTCAGAAGCGCATTACACTTCTGCCAGAGAGGATGACTGAAGACACAAGGTCCAGGCTTAAGTCACTTTTCGGTGCAAAGGACCTGCTTATTGAACTTGACAACAAGGAAGCCAATGATATCCTTGTAAGAGCCTCACCTAAAGAGGTATGCTGAATATGGTTCTTCCTATATTAGTAATTTTGAGCATTAACATTTATGCCATGATTCCATTTTTATATTATTTGGTATCTCTGTACAGTGTGTGTTATTTTTTATGCTCTAGGTGCAGGAAACCATAAAGAAGACAGTGGCAGCATCACCATCTATGATTGGCTTGAGACCATCTAAGGATTATTTTCAAAAGTATGTCATGTAATTGATAATTAGTTTATTTGCCTTCATATTTCAGATTTTAAAATTGAATCTGAATTATATGATTGTTTATTTTCATAAATAAACTTTATTGCCCTCTTTTCCTTGATATCTGAACCCCTTTCAATTTACAGAATCCTTATATATCCTCCACCTCCAGCCAAAGGAGGTATTACTATCAATCCTGAAGACTACTGTTGTCTGGGTGAAGATCAGTTCCTAAATGATGTAATCATTGACTTTTACCTCAAGTAAGTTCAACCAGTTATAATTTATTAGAAGATGTTCTTTTAATAAATGTAACATCTTAGCAATTCATCAGGAGGAGGCCATTTTTCTTTTGTTAATTCATATGTAGACACAGAAGTTATTTGAAAGAATACGTAGTCTTTTTTAATTGTGACCCCTTTTTTGCACACAGTACTAATGCATCGTTACACGGTGCAGTGCCATAGCCACATGGCTGTAACCCTCTTTGGCATAAAGTGCTTGAAATAAAATTGACATTAAAGTGCCCTTTTCAGTTTGCAGTGGTAGTAGTCATCATCACTTTGATAGAATAAACCAATCCTTTATGTTAGGACTGTTTATACTACATGTATACATTTATCTCCCTTCATACACTAAGCTGCTAATTCCGTAACTGCAAAAAATTATTTTCGTGGCAATTACCTGTCAACTGATGAACAAGGCTGGCCTGAGTGGGGATGTGATTGTGGAGGAAGTGAGTAAAGCTGATTCTTTTGTTAATTCTGAAAGTTTCTGTTAATCAGAATTCTTCGATTTTTTTAATATGAAGAGGTAAATCAAGCAATTATCATTTCAAAGAAAAAATGACCAAATTGCCTTTCTCTACTATGAAAATAACTAGCAGCTCCTGAAGGGAGCATATTAGAATTAATACAATGTTGTGATTATTAACATAATTCTGAGTAGTAGCTCTCTACAACTGAAAGATGCTATTTGTTCCTTTTTTAGGCTTGTTTTGCTTCCAGCATGAGCTTCAGTCTATCTGTCCTTCAGTCCACATGTTCATTCTTGGTTTCTACTGATCGAATATTCATGAAATTTTATATTAAGGACTTACATTCAAAGACAATAAGAAAGTCACGTAAATGAATCACGTAACCCAGAGGTGGGGAAACTACGGCCTGTGGGCCACATCAGGCCCACGGGAGCACTTTATACGGCCTGCGATATCATTACGAAAACAAACCATGAAATGTAACACAGACAATTTTGTATTTTTTGGTTAAAATTAGGGCCGGAAAACCTTTTCTTATGAAGATTAAACGATAAAATAATATTATCAATTTTTAAAGATAGAAACCTTCGCATTCTCTCAAATAACTTCTGATGTGGACCCTAATGTGGCCTGCCAAAGCATTTTCATCTGCTAATGCGGCCCGCCTAAGCAACCACAATGGCTAATGCCCGTCTTGTCCAAAGTTTCCCCACCTCTGACGTAACCCAATCAAGGGTACCACTTTACTGGTCATATCCAAATAGTTATCAAATAATACTTGTAGACCTAGTAACGAAAAGTATTTCTTTTCCTATACATTTTTTATCATAGGAGTTATCAAGAAAATCAAACAAGAATGTCTTAGTTCGAGTTGAATTTGGAAAATTTCTTGTTTCATCTCACAAAAATGTTTAATTTTCTTGTGTGTGCATCCAGTATTTTTAAATAGGAAGAAAATGAATTATTTATGATGAAGAAAAGAATTTTAAAACGGTGTTTTCCTTACAAACAAGTATATCATTTCTTTCAAATACTCCATTGCATGAAACATCTGTGGTACGCTGTACACTTTTCTAAATTTTTTTTTAGATAAGACAGGCTAGTAAGTAGGGATTTTCATTAGAGTGCAGATATGAAGTTATGACTCCTGTCATAGGCTATTCACAATTATCTGGATTGTTATAATAATGTAAATTATTGGTACGGGTGTGAAATGCAAAATTATTACTAATAACCCTCTCAACTTCATTCTTTTATCATGGTACTGTAAGTTGTTTAGAAAAACACATCTCTGTAAAGATGCATTAGCCTGACCTCACAGTATTTGTACATTGCAGCACATATTTAAACATTATATAATTTATATATTGAATTATAACAAATCCAATTGGGTAGTGATACAATAATAATATAATATAAATAATAAAGGCAACATATATGTAAAATAATGTATTACAAGTAGTGTGAGATGAGAAATATTTGCAATTGAAAATATGACCATCAACTATAAAACAACCATGTGAGCTAACATATAAACTTGTGTATATAGAAAACCAATGAAAAATAGGAGTCTTGAGTTAAGAATTTGTACAGATTTTTCCTATAAAATGCTTTCAAATGTTATATTATCATTTCAGCCACAGGCCATCATCTTAGTTTTGGAAGCTCATACCCTGTTGTTTCTATGAATGGCATAAGCTGATGTTTCAAAGCATTTTATGGATTTATATATTTCATATGTTACGTATATACTGGGTGTCCCAAAAGTTCGAGTACATAGGACATCTTTGTCATTTTGCAGAAAAACGAAAAAGTGTAAGAGACCAAGGTTGTTTGCAATAGGCTACTTTTTGGCTGAAATGTTGAAATTTTTCGTCTAGGACCTTCCTTTCGGCCGCTACACTCTTGGCTCATCAGTGGTAAAGTAGCTGTGCTGGTGTGGAACATAACAGAGCGAGGAGAGGGCTGTGTGAAGAGGAGATGCAACACAGAAGAATAAAAGACCAATAACTCCTGCAGCAGTGTTTATTGCACATTGTTTATGGCACATTGTTTATTGCACATTGTTATTGTTGTTGTTATTGTAAGATAAAGAAACCGACACAGACCGAAAACATGCAGTTTTCAAGCAGTGGTTTGCGAGTGCAGGTGAGGAAATGTACACCACGTGTGATAAAACTGAAATGGCGATTCTCTACGCGTCTGGCATGAGTCTTCGTGGAGCGGCAAAGGAGTATCACCATCGCCATCCGGAGCAACTGCACCCATCAGTGAACATGATACGCAGTGCTTTCAATCGCTTCAGGGAAACTGGAAGCATGAATGACAGGCCTTGTGCGGGACAGCCGCAAGTGCTACTGGGGTTGACGACACACTGGCTGTTCTCACAAAAGTTGCCGCCAGTCCTCGACGATCCACCCGTAAAATTGCCCATGAAATTGGGGTCAGCAAAAGTTCTGTCCAGCGCATTCTTGCCAAGAACAGATTCCACCTGTACAAAACGCACTTCCAACAGGATGGCACTCCTCATTTCTCCCACGTGGTGCGCAGATGGTTAGATTTGTTTCTGCCGGGAAAATGGATCGGACGGAGGGGCCCAGTGGAGTGGCCGCCACGTTCTCCTGACCTTACGCCCCTTGATTTCTTCCTTTGGGGCCACTTGAAATCAGTGGTTTACCGTAACAGACTCAGAAGCCTTGAAGAACTTCAGGAGAACATTCACGCAGCATGCGCAGAAATTACTCTGGAAACATTGCAACGTGTCTGGAAAAGCTTGAGGAAACGAATCAACATGTGTGCACGCCAGCATGGATACCAGTTTGAACATTTATTGTAAATGTGCAGTAAACACTGCTGCAGGAGTTATCGGTCTTTTATTCTTCTGTGTTGGATCTCCTCTTCACACAACCCTCTCCTCGCTCCGTTATGTTCCACATCCGCACAGCCACTTTACCACTGATGAGCCAAGAGTGTAGTGGCCGAAAGGAAGGTCCTAGACGAAAAATTTCAACATTTCAGTCGAAAAGTAGCCTATTGCAAACAACTTTGGTCTCTTACACTTTTTCGTTTTTCTGCAAAATGACATAGGTCTCCTATGTACTCGAACTTTAGGGACACCCTGTATACTGCCTTATTCATTTTCAAATTCGTTGGTTTTTTTTACTTATTCAGATACTTGACCCAGAGCTGTCTGTCTGAAAAAGATCAGCTCCGCACTCATGTCTTCAGTTCATTCTTCTACAAGCGCTTGACCACACGACCTGTGAGATCTGCAAGACGGCACCACCCTATGGAATTGGATTCTTCTACAAGCCCTGCGGAAAAACGGCATGCTCGTGTTAAGAGTTGGACTAAGAATGTGGACATATTTGAGAAAGACTTCATTGTTATACCCATCAACGAAAGGTGACATTATTTCTGACAATATTTCACTCTATGTATCAACAATTACTTGATTATTTAATGGCCTTGTTGATCATGAAGTAAAAATTATTTTCTTCAATGCTAAAATATTGTTTCTGAAATTTAATTTACTTGAAGAGAATAATGATTTTTTCCTTCGATAGCTTTGCTATGTATATATAAATTATCAGTATGTTGTGTCAGCCATTAAACTGTAACACACACTTGGTACCTATTTTTTGGATGAATTATTTTGAAGCTATGATAAAGGTTGGTAATAAATATATAATTAAATTCATCGTGATGTTTATAAGCATATGGTTATTCTTCAAATGTCTTAATATTATCTTTAAAGTTTTAACAGTTAGTATTTTGTGGTTTTAGTGCACACTGGTTTCTTGCCATTATCTGTTTCCCTGGACTTGAAGGATGTGTTAGGATGAGCGATGGAGTTCCAGTCAAATTACCTCCTTCTCAACCAAAACCTACCAAAAAACCTAAAGGTAACTTTCATATCATAGTTAAAGTTTGTGTTTACATTCTTTGTAGGTAAAATTTGGTAAATTTATTTTCTTCATATTTTATAGATAGCTAGTTATTTCGATTGTTCTTTTTCGATATGAATGGTTTTTTGTATGCTGCATTTCTTCAGTTATTTGACATGTTGAACAGTTGAGTTTCTTAAATGTTATAAGTTACATAAAAATTACATTAGCATTCTATTAGTCCTAACAACCTAATTTATAGTAAAATGCAGTTCTCTTTCAGATGCTTAATGAATATGTTATTCAGTCCAATTAATATCCTCTTGTTTTTTTCATAGAAATGCAGCATTCTGAGCTGGAGAATCAAGAGATGCCGCCTCAACCTTGCTTAGTGAAACCCATTCAAATAGGAGCCACAACTATCACACCAATAATAGCATCTTCAGTTGAAGGAACAGGTGGTAACATTGTGATACCAGCTGCTGTCAACGTTGAGGAGAGGGAGGCGAGCACGGTGGTGGACGAATTTTCAGATCGAGATGAAGCAGAGGGGGAAGAAGAAGATATTCAAATGCCAAGTGAAAGTGAGGATGAAGTGCAGCAGGAAGGGAAGAATGAGGGAGAAAGGGAAGAGGAAAAAGAGGATAAGGAGGAGGAAGATAATGAGGAAACGCAAGTGAAAATGGAGAGGGACACGCACGAGGAAACCAAGGAAGATGAGAAGGGGGATGGCAGTGATGAGGTATTTTCATGTTGTTGTTAGTACTGATTGTTCCATGATGAACTGTAACGAATGATGCCCAGTGTCATCAGTTAGATAATGTTATTCATATGCTACCATGATGAATGAAAATGTAAATAAAGTTTATGTACATAAAATTAAAGTTAAGAAGTGTCAGCAAACTTGATTAGTTACATGCTTACCATTAAAATAATTTAATTTTCTAAGTGCTATATTTGGTTTAAGAAATTGTCACTTGCCAGATGCTTTATTTTCTTTCTTTAGATTATTATTTAGGTGAATCTGTTTATCAGAAAATAAGTAACAACATAAGTAATAAATCTTATTTTAATGTTATTTATAATATAATTAATATTTTATTTTCTAGATCCATTTATCTATAAAAACTGAAGCTCAACCTGATATAAAACCGGATCCTGACCAGTTAAGTGAAGAAGGGCCAAAAAAGCCAAACATTGAATACTGCTCTCCAAATGATCCTATAAAACAGTGAGTACTTCTGATTTACTCAGTTTTTGTTATACCTTATTTGTAAGGGAATTTTCTGGACCTTATCCACATGACATGTAATTTATACTACTTTGAATGTAAGGGAATGGGGAAAACATCTAATAAGCAAAGGTAATTATATCATTTTATTGCTACAAGCATAGAGAATGGCCATAGAATTGATAAAAACGTTTTGAATTATGTGTATCTAGTCTAATTTTATCTTCTCCTTTGTTACATTCATCTTCATCCATGCTCCTACTGGCATTTATATTTTTTCACACTCACCATGTTTATTATTTTGATTTTGCTCATATTCTTTGCCAGCCACTGTGATATTGTACTTGGAATAAATTTTCATATTCAGTATTTGTCACTATTTTTATTCTTTTATGGACAACTACAATAAAATAAAATTTGTATGGCTTATTTACTTTGATAAAAAGAATTCATTGTTGGTGAGTCACCACTGTTCATGACTGCTTTGTAGCCCTCATTTGGTTTTCCCAACCTTTTATAGCTATTGAAGCTATCTAGTTTGTCAGTTGGATCAGAGCCAATAGGTAAACTTCATCATTCTGTTTTGCATGCTTATGATTGCATTTCTTTTTCTAACATTCTTTGAATTTTCTCTGCAGACCGTGCATCTTGATATTTGATTCGTTGGCTGGGTCAAGTCGCTCCAGGGTTGTAGCCACTCTCCGTGACTACTTGCGCATAGAATACAAAGTGAAGAAAGGAAAGGATCGAGAGTTTTCCAAAGATACAATTAGAGGAGCCTGTCCAAGAGTGCCTCAACAAACTAACTTTGTTGACTGTGGAGTGTATGTCTTGCAATACGTGGAGAGCTTTTTTGAGGTAACAATATCCTTTTTCGAAACTTATCTAAGTACAGTAAATCCTCAGCCTTTGCGGGTTCAAACATTGTGGTTTCACTTATTCGTGGTTCACTGCCATATCCCTTCCTGAGAAAATACTGTGATTAAATTCCTTCAGTTGTATAAACAGTTGTGATTTTTGCTAAATTTATTGTTTTTACTATTGTCCTTAATCATGACACCATAGAGGAAAATGAGTGATAGGGGAACGACTTAATTTAAGAGATAAGCGATAAATTTAAATGAGAAAGTGGAGTTACTGAATAGGCTTACTAGTGGTGAGAGGAGGCATCAGTAGGCAGGCATCATAGAATTAAAGAATTGACTGTGTGCTACATTAGGGAAAAATCTGATGTGGCCGACACATGACTTTCTCCATACATAGTAAGGAACATGATTGCAATAGTACTTGCAAGTTGCTCATGACAATAGCTTTCTCAAGAGTTTTAAACACACAGAATTGTTTTCACATTGATAAATACTTTGAATTGCTTTTCAAATTGAAAAAACAAACAAAATTGATATTTGTTGTTTTGGATAACAAAATATTGACGATTACGAAGGCACAAAATAGTTGCGATTAACGTTACCTTTGATGTTGCTGTCAACATTATAAGAAAATTTGTTTACAAAATATGATGCTAGATGGTATTGGGATAAATTTGATCACAATTAAAAATTACTATTGGCAGCATTGACATCACTATCAACAATTCAAAAATATTACCATAGCAATGGAAAGAAAGCTATCAGCTACTGACATTCATTGCACTGAACATAAATTCAGGTGGACAAACAACGTATTATATCTCTTGTACAATCCATTCTATGAAAAATATTAGAGAAAATCATATTGTCTATAACTTTGATAATAACAAATGTTTGCATTAATGTAGCCAAAAGCAGAAAAATGACAAGACTAAATCTCAGCTTCTGTTTTACAAATTTTAGCCAAAATCTAATCAGACTGTGACTTTCTAATAAAAATCTTAACCCTTTGTACTCTGATTTTTTCCGTTCTGCTATACCTCATCAACATCTTTAGAATATATTGATAAGAAAACTTATTTACATTTAGGGAGCTACGGATACGTAAGAAAATGCAATCACAAGTAGGCCGCAAAAAAATATTTACAAATCCAATGCCTCTCTCACCCTCCAAAACAGGTATCGAGTGACACTCGACTACCTAACTGCTGTCGAGTCACTTGATAGTGCAAAAGGTTAAATATAAAATTTTGTGCTGATATGATATGTAGTTTTTGAGTGCTCACAAAATTCCTTACACATACAGACAAAATGATGAAACATTCAGTGAACCTTAAAATGTATATTTCCATTGAAATCTCAAATTCGATTTTTTCTTGAAAACAATATTTTCTCTATACTGCATTTGGAGAAAGTAAAATAAATGATCAAAGCATAAAGGCTAGTTTGGCAGCAAGTACTCCACAAAGAGTAAAAGTTTCCTCTTATGATTGTGATCCCAAATGGAAAAAGCCATAGCTTACGGATCAAGGATAAGATACATAAAAACGTTCCATTGAGTGACTATATCGTGCACGCAAAGTCAAAACATCTGCATGAGCCTGTAGTGTGAAACTGGTGGTGAAAGGAGTAGTACTGCTAGTTTCACATCCTTTGGTGCCAGTTAGGGGTGTCTTGAATGAGGAGGTGCAGCCTACACTGTTAAATTGGTAAGTGAATAGGCAGACTGTGCAGCAGCAAAGAATTACCTGGTGAAACTTGAATGCATTGAAGACTGTGATTACCAGCCAAAACAAATTTTTAATACAGATGAGAGTGCTTTATTTTAGAAGAGAATGTCTTCCGGAACATTTTTGTCCAAGTAGGAGAAAATAGGTGGTTTTGAGTCATCTAAGGTGTGCCAGGCATTACATTCCTGAGTTTTGAAAGGGAAAAATATGGAGCACAGCCTGCCTTATTTTTGGAGAGCTAACCAAAAAGCCTGGGTCGCAATTGTACTGGCCTCATCAGAGAGGTAGATCAATACCTTTCTTACAAATCATTACCCGTCACAGTGTTCCTAATACTGAACAAAGAACCTGTCCACTTAGATAGCCTCATGATGGCACATCTCAATATGGAGGTCATGATCCTGCCTGTCATCATAACATTGCCCTTGCAGGCATTAGACCAAGTAGTGATTGCTGCATTCAAGGCTTATAATTCAAGGTGCATCCCTGGCTGCATTCTGCATTGAATGTATCAATGGATGTCAGACAGTGTTAGAAAGAGTACAACATTGCAGGCTGCATAATCGACATCGAAGAGTTGCTCAGTGAAGTAAAGCCATCCACCCTAAACGACTTATGATGGAAGTTGTGGGAAGAGGCTATATATGATTTTAAAGGTTTTCCATCTGTTGATGAGGAAATGTAGAGGTTAGTGAGGATGTCCTGTGCCATTAGAGATGAGGGATTCAATGGTATGAGGGCAGTGGAGATAGATTCATCAAGTCTTACAATGAGGATCTGACAGAGAAGGAGCTGGTAAATCTGGTTAAAATGAGGAGGAAATGGATGAGGTCAAAAATCTGCAGTTAAATTTGCAAATATTTGTGAAGATCTTCAGGCTTGAAAGATTATGGACAAAATCTCTGAGATGGACATTATGGAGCAGAGCGTAAAGATGAAGATAAATTCAGGCTGTTAGGATGTCGTAAGGGGAAATATATAAGAAAAAGCAGAAAAAGGCTAGACAGTTGCTCATCATGATGTTCCTGCACATGCTAGACTTTCAAGCTTCGGACACTGAGCCAACACCATAAGGTTAGCCAGATGATACTCCAGAGAAAAATAAACTTCCACATTCAATAACATTGTCGTCATCGTTGTTTTATTAATGTTCGTGGTCTTCATCTGCATTTTCATTATCATTGTCATCAGCATGAAAGTTAAGCTCACCTTTACATAATTTATTGTTGCCGAAATATCGTTATGTTTTTGAGACTTGGAACCTATCTCCCTTTTCCCATAAGCCCTTGGTTTCGATGATTGTGGTTTCTGTCTTCAAGGTATTATTAGGAATGTATCTCTCGCAAAGTTTAGAGGGTCTACTGTACTTTTCCAACAAAAAATTCACATGCAAATATATAATGTTTGGTTAAATTTAAAAATGTTTTCATTTTTAAATAATATTTTATTATTAGCGATTATTGTTCCATCCATTGTTTGAATGGTTCAATTTCTTTTGTTGCTCCACTTTAGAATCCTATCAAGGATTACCGCATTCCAATACGCTCCCTCACACAATGGTTTCCTGAGGAGGTGGCGCATAGAAAGAGGGAGGCCATACATGAATTAATATTGCAATTGATGAAGGAACAAAACATCACGTTGAGGCTTCCGAAGATAACGCTTCCATCGGCTGCCAGCCGAGCCAATCAGCCGAATCCACAAGATGAGAGAGAGGAATGCCTCAAAAGTGTGGGAGAGATGGAAATGTGCAAGAAGTTAGGAGAGCAGACCCAAATAATCATCAAAACAGATCAGACTGGACAGAGGGTGGTGACGGGTGGTATAAGAGTGATCTCCATGTGCAAGCTCTCCGACGGGATGAAGTTAGTGCTGGAGACACCTAATGACGGTGCGAGGGAGCAAGTGCTGCCCGATCCCTTACAGTATGAGGATATGGAGGAGAGAGTGGGCGGGTTGTATGATGCCGAGTGCAGGTCCGACATGGTGGAGAGGATGGAGGTAGAGGAGGGGGAGGAAGAGGAGGCGTTTGAGGAGGAAATGGAGGCACTGGAGGAGGGAGAACTGGAAGAGGGGAAAAAGGATCCAGAGGATTGGGAGGATGACGAGGAGGAGGAGATGCAGAGGAAAAGGAAAAGTGACATAATGAAGGCGTACAGTGCACTGGTTTCACCTTGCATCACGAAGAGGAAACTGTTAAGACAGGATGTGGTGATTGATCCGGTGAAAAGCGAAAATGAGGCAAGTTGCGACAGTGAAAGCCCAAACAAGAGACCAAAATGTTAAGGAGTGCTTTTTAATTTTTGATGTCGTGTATATACATATATGGAAAATGAACTGTTTTAATGTGTTGATGTATATGACTGAATCGAATCATTTGTTGTCCTTACTGAACTTAGGAGGAAAGTGAGTGTTTTGGTTGTACTCCTTGATACTGGGACGAAATAATAATATTGATTTGTTTGCTCTTTCCATGGATAATAAGTTGTGAAGATGCCATAATATTGGAAGTGTGACGTATGAATGTGAATTCTTCCAGGTAATTAAGGAAAACAACCGTGGTGTTAATTTTATAAAGAAATCACTATTGATGAATTTATGAATGTAAGCCTTTTGTGTTTCATGAAGCTTGCTTATTTTTATAGTTAAGGAAGTTATTTTGTTTTTGTATAACATTCTCTAGGATTGTACAATCCTTTTATTATTGTTTACATATCTTTCTAATTTGGTAGGGATAAATTATTTGATCCTAAAGTTGTCGTAGAATACTTCCTGAAAAAATGTATACTCTCTACAGAAGTGAAGTTGCCATTTTATCTTGAAAATTGGGTGAATCTTAGATCAGAAAACTTCTTGTCTTTTACAAAATGCCCAGTACGTACCCTGGCCCACATTGGGCTTAAATTATATAGCTGATGCCTGCCTTGGGCATTTCCTTTGGTTATTTTTCTCATCCCTAAAAATTAATTTCATACTTGAACAGTCTTAGCATTTAATATTTAGTTGTATAATAAGGCAACTGGATATGAAGATATAAACGCAAGCGGGCAGGCTGTGTTTAAAAGAGCTCTTCATTCATAAATGTCATTTCTTTCTAATAGCAAAGTATAAGTGGTTGCCATTATGTATTGCATTTCAGTACTATGATTGATACATGTGATGTAGAATAAAGTATACTATTCCTTTTGTTTATAATTCTGGTGTTTTTTAATACCTAAATTTGTGATAAGATGCAGGTAAGGTCAATCTTACAAAAATAATTGTTTGCACCGAAGCACCTTTGTAAGTATAGAAGCCCAAGTAGTGTATAGCCTAGTAATAAGCATAAGACAAGAGTTGCAAGTTCAATTGTAAACTGATATTTACCATGTTAGTTTAACGGTTTCATTCTTGCATAAGCTGACTTTTTTGTTGCCACGGTCTGTTAGAGATAAATGATTGATTGGATATTTCTTCAGTTATCATTTTGAATATAATTTTACAAATTTTCTCCTCCATGGTATATGTGTAAATCTATTAATATGTTAAACACTAATTATTGGTCCTTCATTTTGTATTTGCCTCATCTATGTTTATGTTCTTTCTATGAGGCTCTATTAAAAAACACACTTGAGGCAAAGTTCATTTAGTTCATTTCATAAAAGATGCATTTTTTTATTCATTTACCATTTTCCTGAAATCATACAATTTAAATACTCACTTGACAACTTTTGCTGTAATTGTTTGATTCCTGCTTGTATATATGGCTGAAAAAAGTTGTCAGAAACTTAGTCGACTCCATGTGGTCAGAACAAGATATGACTATTAGGTCACCATTAAATTCCATGAATCTGTGTGTGGAGTGTGTATGTGTGTGTGTGTATACACATACACAGGGTGTTTCAAAAAAATGTATACACATTTTAATAAGGAATAAATATCCATAACATAATTCATAAAAGGTCGATATTTGGTATGTGCAGAAGCAATAGTTTGTGACACATGACGAACTATTGCAGATGTTCAAAATGACCACCATTAACTTCTAGGAATTGTTGATAGCAGCGAAAAACTTGAGTGATAAACGTTCACCAAGGTATCTGCTGGGATGACTGCGCACGACTGTTCAATTTCATGTCTTATTTCTTGGAGTATTACTGGTTTTGTAGTATACACTGAATCCTTCAGGTAACTCCGTAAGTAAAAGTCAAGTGGAGTTAAAACAGGCGAACGTGGGGAGTACTCAACATTCCTCTTCTGCCTATCCACTGGTCTGGAAAATTGTTATCACATCACTATGGAAATGTGGGGATGCCCCATCTTATTGGTAGAAAATTTCATCATCTCCATACAGCTGAAGAATGGCGGGCACAATGGATAACTCAAGCATGTTAAGGTACTCAGAACCAATAACTGTCCCTTCAAAGAAGTACGGTCCCACAATACCCCTAGATGACAAGCCATACCAGGATGTAAATCCTGGTAAATCCATTGCCTTGACCACATGAATTGTTGGATTTTCAGAAAACCAGTACACGCAATTATGTCAGTTCACTGTACCACTGAGCTTCAGACAAACAATCATGCCCACATAATGTGCATCCTCATCTGTCTTCATTTGAAACCATTCACAAAACTCAGCTCTGCATTTAGGATTGTCTTCAACCAGTCTCGGCACATAACATTTCCTCTCAGCAGTTTTGAGAATCCAATGTACACCTGCCCTGCTGATCCCATCACCTTACAGATTTTTTTGGCAATCGTGTGAATTGCTGTAACACCATAGCAGAATTTTCACATTCGTTGATGAGCGGCCTCACAGATCGTGCTTGTACACATCTTGCACAGTACCCTCAGTCTCAAATTTATCACGAATTCTTGAAATTGTTAGTCGTGTTGGAGGCTCAGTTGCCAGTTCATGCTTCGACTGTCTTTACACTTCACACACATTCTCGAATGTCAAGCGAACCTCCGCCATTTTGTATTACGCTCTGATTCATGGGTAAGGTATTGCAGTTTTTAATTACGACTAATGTCATCTGTTAAGTGCATGCCACAGTACTTAGAGGCACATTAAATTTAGGTTCCACCATGAATATGTGAATAGATATTCTTTATTAAAATGTGTATTTTTTTGAAACACCCTGTGTGTGTGTGTGTGTGTATACACACACACACACACACAGTGGTGAGCTGCCAAAATTTTAACAACCGGTTCACTGAGCTGCAAAAATTTTAACAACTGGTTTGCTGAGCTGCTAAAACCGGGTTCTGTATAAAAAATTCTGAATTCAGCAACAAAAAATTGACAACCCTTCCCACCCTTTGGCAATTTTAACTAAATTAATTATCTCGCTATTTACCTTCTTCAAGTGTCTGTATTTTATGATTTAGCTAGGTATCAATAACTGCATGACAATTAATTAGTATAGTTAATTAGAAAAATAAAGACGTTTCTACTAAAATCAGAAAAGAAGAATTATTTAATTAAAACCGACGAATCATATTATCTACATGATTAAAATTAAATTGCTCAGTCAACTTTAGCAATAATGAATTATTAGACAAAACATAAATACAAGTACTTCTATGCTTTTAAATTTAATTTTTTGAAAAAATTTAAACATTTTTACGTACCTTATTATTAATTATTACGGTAGTAATTTCCAAATGGCTTCTTTGTTTTCTCCGTAAGCTTTCGTTTTAGATACACAGACTCTGGTATCCAAAGAGGATCGATGACTTCTCATCCATGATTTGACATATGTTAACGGGTTCCAGAAGCTTAATGGTTTCCCCAACAAATTGATGATCATAAAGTGTGATATGTGTTTAGTTGTTAAACTTGCTCTTTTATCACTACAAATAATATTCATCATCGAAAAACCTCTTTCTGCTTCTGCAGAACTTATTGCAATTGTGTTCATAATTTGCTTTGCTTTCCTTATTGTTTCTGGAGCAGGAAGATCTTTCAATTGAATGTTATTTTCTACATAGTCACGAAAATCATTTAAATTTCAAATTTTAGGAACTTATTTAATTCGTGCATCTTTTCCTCTCCAAGTTTCCAAGGGACTCTCACTTCTTCCATGTTCCATGAAGTGGGGCCATAACACTGAATAATTCAACAATTTTAGGTGTATTATTACCAGGACCTAAATTATCCTTTTTATACTTAATGTGTTGTTCATCTTGCCTTCATTTTATCAATTATGCACTCTATTACTTTTTCTCGTGGCAGTGATTTAAACCTAACATTTTCTTCAAACTCTACGCATTTAGAAGCATCACTTTGTGCCAGTTCATTAATTTTATTTTCATGCATACCAAAACTATCTTTTAATTGTATAAAAAAATTAATTGTACGCTTGATGAGTTTATCTGCCTTTGTTAAACTCAGTTGTCTTCCTTGTAGTACATTTGATAATAATGCAAGTTCATCCAAAATGTTGATCATTAATGCCAAATCTCTTATAAATGCTTTGTTTTTCAACCTTTTTTCCATGCCGGAAAACTTCTTATCTTTGGAGAAAAACGTATAAAGAGCTGGATAAGCCCTCCAGACCACTTTAGCAGATTTGAGGCTACAAGAAGCCCACCGTGGACCAAAAACACGGCCTATTTTGACTATTTCAATACATAGTTCTTCAGAAATTTTTTTAAGCTCCAACTGACTTTTATTTGACTGATGAAAAATGGCATAAATTTTGTCCAAAAAAATCTTGAAATGGCCTATTTCATTGATTTCATTTATAGCATCATCTAAAACAAGTTGTAATCGATGATTCAAACAATGCCAAATTATAACGTCTGGAAATTCTTGAATTAATCTTGTAGCAACTCCAGATTTTTGTCCAAACATGGTGCTCACTCCGTCAGAACAAAATGCTATCAAATTTTTCTTTAAATATTCTTTGTCAAACCCTGCATCATTTAACATTCGTCGTAACACATTATAAATGTTTTCTGCTGTTGTTGCTTCCAATTCTACCATATCAAGAAAAATTGTTGGTGAACAATCATCTAATTCACATTTTAGAAAAATTACAAGCACAGATTTGCTTGAAATTGTTGAAGCTTCATCAATAATAATACAAATTTTTGATTTGTTTTTGATAATTTTACTGAAAATTTCATTTCTTGTTGATTCAGCAATATGCTCTACAATTCTAATTGCAGAAAATCGCGAATGCAAGCAGTTTCCTAAATTGATTTTATTCTTAATTTGTAGTTCTACTTCATCCTCCATGTCTGACATTGGTCTGTAAACTATGTTAAAAATTTTACTTGTTATTTCAATATCTTTTTCATTACTTTTATTAAAAACTGTAACAAGTGTTTCCTTTTCTGATTCATTTAGTACATTTACAGCGTTAGTATGAAAATTTGATTAAAAATGTTCTTTCATTTTTTTTCGTAATGAAGCTAGCTGAACTTTTTTCTTTGTTCTTGCTCGGAATTCCAACAATCTGGCAATATATTTAAATTTTCAGAATCATGAAAATCCTCTCCCATCCCAACTGAAGACACATTTTCAGATGTTTCATCATTTGCAACGCTAGAACTATTGACTACTGACTTGGTCACTTTTTTGGGAAACAAATCACTAATACTTTTTTGACGTTTCATTATGAGGGTTAAATAATATTAAAATATAAAATTTTCGGAACCAACACACTGCAAGCACAGTGATTAACAAATCAAAGGCAACTAATTATGTAGAGCACAGGGTTGCCAAGCTAAAATAGACAAACAAGAGACAATAGAGAACATTCATGCGCAAACTGATATGTCGACCCATTTTAGCTAATCAGGGCATGTGGGAAGAGTCATTCATCTATGACGTGATTGACATCATAAGTTTTCTGAGGTCTCTGCTGAGAGCCCAAGAGCTCTCTTCAACATCCAGCAAAAAAGTTAAAAGCCGGTTCGCTGAGCTGCCAAAACTTTAACAACCGGTATATATATATAAATACTACGGAAGAGGAAAGGTAAGGATATTTAGGGCAACTAGGTGTTGAAGGAAACCCAGTGAACACTTACCGGAAGTAGAGCCGCTGGGGTGTTGGAGAGAGACATTTGTAGAGGTTAGAGCTTTCAGGATGATCCCTTCGTCAGCACAAGAGAGACACAACTAGTTGCCCTATCATCATCATCATCAGCCTTTTTCAGTCCACTGACGGACGAAGGCCTCCCCCAGACTCTTCCAGTTTTCCCTGTCAACTGCCTCCCTCCTCCAAGTTTGCCCCAAGAACTTAACAAGCTCTCTGTCCCACCTGTCTTTCGGTCTTCTTTTTGGTCTCTTGATGTTTCTTGGGATCCATTCGATGACACTGGACATCCAACACTGGTCATTTCTTCTAGCAATGTGGCCCGCCCACTGCCATTTTAACACCTTCACTCTTCTAATCACGTCACAGACTCCCGTCTTCTTTCTTTTCCAGTCGTTCCTCTTGCAGTCTCTTCGGGTGATCCCTAACATGCATCTCTCCATGCCCCTCTGTGTTGTTTGCAGGCGCTGTATCATTCTGGCATTCATGGTCCATGTTTCACAACCATATGTCAGAACAGGCAGAACACATTGGTCATACAGTCTCCTTTTTAGGAAGACTGGAATATTTGATTTAAAGATGTTCGCATTCTTGCCAAAAGCACTCCATGCCATCTTCACTCCCCAGTTGATTTCTCCAATAAGCGAACAATCAGTAGTGATGAGTTGACCCAAGTAAACATAGCTGGTTACTTCTCCAAGTTCTGCTCCATTGATATGTATCTTCTGAGAATTTGTGAAGGAGTTGTACATAATCTATGTTTTATTAAGATTCATTTTAAGTCCAGCTTCTCGGCTTGCTTGCTCAAGCTCTTCTGTTCTTCTACGGAGCTCTTCTGGGCTCTCTGAGAACAATATGATATCATCTGCAAAGCGCAGGTGACTCAGATGTTCTCCATTTACCTTTATGCCTTTTTCCCAAATAACTGATACTCGAAAGGTGGCAACTTCCAAAGAAAGACAGATATCAGAGCATATGGTGGTCACTTTTGGAACGTACTACATAAATCATTTATCAAATGTACCGGTTGCATGAGCTTTCCAAATGGATGAATGCCGGATAACTGAGCTTTTACTGTATTTCCTTCTGCAAATTAGAGAAATAGTATTATTCATGTGTATAATGTTTATTATAGAAGAAGTTTAAATAAAATACTTATTTTGAAAACAAAGTCATTAGTGGAGAATTATCAAATTTCGTCTGTCGATGAAACATAAATACTGGCTGTTTTCATAATTAAAACTTATAATAGAATTAAAAGCTCATATTTCATAACTAAAGCATTAAAGTTTTCTTAAAATTTCAATTGCAGCATATTTTTTAAACATACTGCAAGTTTCCTTTAATCAAAAACAAAAAATGTGGAACACTATGAAAAATGGAGGGTGGAATGCGAGGAATAAATATTAAATTTTACTGTAAAATCACGATATACAATTAAAATTCCACGTTCCCGATGAAGAACTTGTAGGCTTACAACAAAGTTCTCGGAAGATTCTAAATGCATATTTAAAACATGACTAAAATTTATTTTGCACGCGCTTAGAAAATAAAGAGAAAAGCGAATGTCATTATCATGGCTAGCTTGCTGTATATAAGCAGGTCTGTTCATTGTAAGAAATCATGCATGCAAAATTACAAGGTCATACTTTTTTCAATATGTCGAGCAACACGCTGTATTCTTGAATATCAAGCAAATTTCATTATACCGTTTCAAAAGGCATGAATGATTTTAAATAAAATCGAACAAACAAAGTTATCTCCACCACTATATTTTAGTAAGTCTGTCTGTCCCTTTATGCACGTCCACATTTCTCTACCGATTCCGATCAAATTTGGCACGACCGTAGGGGGCACCAAGGGGAAGGTTAGTGCGGAATTTCGTTTCAGTCGTTTTGTTACAAAATGGCGGCCGATTTAAACATTAAACTACGCGTATTTTCCTGAGTCCTGCTATTGATTTGAATCAAATTTGGTATGATTGTGTATGATAATTCATAAGCGGTTTTTGTTTCTCGGCCTGTTTTATTCAAAACGGCTGCCGATTGAATTCTTAAATACCATGTATCATCTAGAATTCTGATCAGATTGTAGCAAAATTTCCCCGGGAAATGCCGGATATATCTGCTAGTTACTAATAAACTTTAATACGTTTAGAAAGAAAACCTAACGAATTTATTACTGGTTGTAGGAATCGCTATTTTATGCGTCGTAGACCAGCATATAATGACAGCCTTACGGCGTGAGATAGTCTGGTAATCATTTATTGAGAATTGTCAGATGTTTCCCAAATTTTACTATTTAAGTTGTTCAGCTATTTGGGATTGGTATTTGAGAAAATGGAAGGAGATACGATTATAAGTACCGTATATCATGATGCATAAATTGGTCTTTAACACTTAATAGCTCCCCTTCATTTCGGGCTGAGCATTGTTGCTAAAGCTGGATTTTATGTAAAGGATATGATACCAAATAAAATTAACCATTGTTTTTTGTTTGTGCTGCAGTAGATTCGCTAAATCCATTTAAATTCAACGGACAGTTACACTAGTTGCGTTATCATGAAACAATTGTCAAAACAAAAATATTTGGATAAACGTACCACGATATTGCTTCTCACAGTCTCATTAAATACCACGTACTATGAAAGTATAGCATAAATTAGACAAATTATATTCGAATGCCAAAATTGCCGTTTTATTCATACACTTATATGCACGTATTTAACATTTCTCATTTGTGTATTCTATTGCATTGCATAATTCTTTTCTCTAGCATTTTGCAGTTTATGGCTCTTCCATATATGTTGTTTTCACGTTTTGTCATCTTTTACTTCAGACAAAGCATCCAATGGGACATCGAAGGACAAAGGTAAGCCGCCAGTCACCCAAACTAAGATGAGGGCTCCCCAAGATAACATCAGTAGAACTACCTGTCAACAGGGAAAAAAACACAGATTGACACAAATTGAGCGTGTTATTACATATTTAAATGGAGCTTTTCTCTACTCTAATTATGGAATTAGCTTTCTTCCGTGCATTTTCCAATATTCATGAACAACAACTTTAAAATTACCTTAAATACCGAATCGATAAAAATTAAGTATTCTGCCAAGATTTTAAATTCAGGCAATTGATATATTTCAGTGCCTCGGAAAAGAAAGGATTTGTTGCAAAATAATTATGACTGAAATATGCACAGAATAGAGGTACTATAGTTTTCATGTTGCGTACCTGATCCCAACTTAATGTGTCGGTTTGAAGTTGAATACCGTTGCTTTGGGCATCATTCCACGTAGCATCTGCAACTTCCAAATATAAGCTCGCCAATATAATCGCTGCTTCTACCAATTTCTTCATTAAATACCTGTAAAATGAATTATTGTTCCATTTTCTATTAACATAAGTCAAGAAATAAAAGTATGACTTAATGATCTATTCCGTCTAGCAGTGGCACATCCAGAAATTTGAAGTGGGGGTTGACCACCTTACAATTTTTAATAATGAAACATGTATAACTACGTAGAAAAATATAATATGTTTTACATGAGATACTGTACATATAATCATATCGCGTTGCAGAGAGAGAGCAGCCACCTTACACTGGTGAATCCCATAAGACCCATGACGTACTCCAATAATATCTTTTTGAGAGTACATATTCATAGCCTCTCTTCGCTCTCAAAGGCGAATGCAGGCGCAACATATCTTAAAAATCCAATAACTTTTAATCAGCCGATGGCTTTAAAAAACACTCATGTTTCAACTCACATTTTACTCCGTTGGTTTAAGACATTGAAATTCATATATTCTGGAACAGTGTGATGTACATACACACTCTTGCAACCCATTCGATACGCCACTGTTGTCTAGTTATTCGAGAATGAAGTTCTTAAAAAATGAAAAAATTAACTCATCTTGAGAATGACATTGTTGGTTCCTTTTTCATAGGAAAGTTTCCATACAAAATATTTCTTCGTCTAAGTTTGTAAGAAATTGAACTTCTTCAATTATATTTGTCCATATATATATATATATATATATATATTTATTTAGGGCAACTAGGTGTTGAAGGAAACCCAGTGAACACTTACCGGAAGTAGAGTTGCTGGGGTGTTGGAGAGAGACATTTGTTGTCTCTCTCTTGTGTTGATGAATGGATCATCCCGAAAGCTCTAACCTCTACAAATGTGTCTCTCCAGCACCCCAGCGGCTGTAGTTCCGGTAAGTGTTCACTGGGTTTCCTTCAACACCTAGTTGCCCTAAATATCCTTACTTACCTTTCCTCTTCCGTAGTAGTATAAAATGTTCCTTAAAAAGGTATAATGACTGAAAGCAGACAATACCTCTCACGGAAGACGTAGTATCTCTTTTGTCGAGAACTCCTTAAAACAGGTGCTCGAAATGAACATTTTTCAGATTCCGCACTTTGGCATTTCTTATAATCAAGGCCATGTTAAATTTAAATTTGATTCCGTGTTAAATTCAATCATATTTGAAGTTTAATTGATATTTACGTATCATTTTAAAACTTATTATGAAATAATTGTCTTAAACAATGTTATTAAATCGCTCGAGAAGATATTTCTTACTTGACGCGCATAACTCCAAACGCAATTTCTCTGGAACTACTCCAATTAGAAAGTTGGTTGAGGCCTTTTTGGAAAGGCCATGCTGTGTAGAAGACTTTTGATAACGAATACTTTTCGCGTATCTCGATAAATAAACGAGGAGATAATTCTGAAAATTCCATTTTCATGGGGGCATTTACGTTACATTTGTGGCGTTACCAAGGAGACAGCGCCATACATGGTTGATGCAACTACTGCCGTGCATGGGTACAAATCTAATGTAACTTCGTACCAAGTTTCATCTCCCCTCATCGAACGGGGAAGACGCTATGGCATTGTTTCTAGGATACCGCATGGAGTGCCGAAAAAAATAGTCAAATTGCAGAGATTTTTGTTTCGTATTTTTGGTCTGGCAACTTTAATAATTTTTATCATCCAAGCGCCGTTGGCCCAAAACCTTTTAAATGCAATTCTCGCCGTCATCTGAAATGATGCTGAAAATTCAGAACTACGCATTTTCAGTGATTAATTTTCAGTAATTTAAAACCAATCAATCGAAACAAATGTCTCAGTCAATGTACTTACATGCTTCAGTCGTGAGTAAAGGAGTTAAGTGAAGATGTTCCCTCAACTAGCGGGGTTTCTCTATTTGGGGGAGACTTGAACAAATTACTACCGTTATCTGCTTTACTATGCAAAAAAGATGCGGAAATCAGACAGTCACTTAATCATTTCCTACATTCCAGCACATTTGCGACTTTTAAAGCAGGGGTCGGCAACCTATGTCACGCGTGCCGAAATAAGAGTTTAAGCGGCAGGACATTTTAGAGAATAATTACTAAAAGTGTGTATTTTAAAAAGAATTTCGCTTTCATTTCAATTTTATTTTGTTTAATTATGTCGCATTATATTCAGAAATTCTTATAGTATAAGAACCGATTTTCGTAATTGTTACGGACAAAACGAACTTAAGGGTTGCACGCGCGGAGGGTCATGAATTACGAATATTGATAAAGAGTGGCACCCAACAGAAAAACGTTGCCGACCCCTGTTTTAAAGGGTAGCTTTCTTGATTTTAACAGTCGGAATAACACTGGCAAATTATTTGGGAAGATATAAGCACGAATGGACACCCTCATATGCCATAAAGTCACTATTGTTTTTCTATATTTTGAATGCTGACAGCACCGAATACGGTCTGTTAAAACGTTTAGTATTATACCTTTCCCACAGGAGCTCATTTTGACAGAACACATCGGGTAGTATGTCTTCATATAATAATCACGTATCTAAACAGCTTGATGCTTGTAATCATCGTATATTAATTCTTAATGCCGTATTTACTCGTATACCCCGCACATCTTTTTTCCCAAAATATCGGTAAAAAAGAGACCGCTCATGAAGATGGCGTAATATTTTTATAATATTAAAGTACCTTTTAAATAAGTTTTATTGTTTGTTATTGTTACTCAAAATAAGCAGTTATTAAAAATTTACCATTAATTTCTAACTATACTTTTGCCGGAATAAGTTGATATCTGTGTTCACCGAATTCACCGTGAGCCGCAGACGCTAGTTCGTAAGAGCAGCGACTACCGAGGAGATTTATTTTCTGCTATAGTCCATTCCACCGAAGAACAGTATTGCGCTTCTGGCACGCGCAGTTGCCACATTTCCCTGCATTTGAGCCAGTGACTTCGCCTTCGTTTCGTATTACGAAATAAATCAAATTATTTAATATAGATCATTGGAAGACAATAAATGTACGTTTTATTGGGTTTACTCAAAAAGCTTATCGCATTATTTTATTAAGTAAAAACTTAAGGCATTTTCGTGAGCTGTGTGTAGATTAGCATCTTAATGGGGCCCTGTGGGTGTACCTTCTTCTCTAATTTTTTAAATTTCTGTTAAATATTTGTGACGCCATATAATTATGTCATCCCTTTCGATTAATATGCTATTCTTCTTTCGAATTAAAACCCTATATCCTTTAGGAATCCATATAATGTTGCTCTACTGAAATTGGGACTTGTCGCATCTGAATTAACCCATAGAATGGAGTCGACTGTTCATAGTATGTTTCTAATATGGAAGAGAGGGAATGTATATTGGAAAGTACCTGATTATTATTTCTTAGTATTTCCAGTGGTGTAGCAAGGGGGATAGTTGCCCCCGGGCACAGGTCTTAAGGGGCGCAAACTCACGGACCGATTTTCATCGGTGAAAGCAGATCCGCAACCTTTCAATGTAAAAGAGCCATTTTTTTGTTTATGCCTCATTCCAAAAAACTTGAGAGCCACACCGTAAAAATCTGTATGACCTTTTTTCAGAGATTCGAGTGAGGATTCCCGATATAAGACGAAAGCAATTTTGGACCGAGAGGGGTTTCCGAAAGACATCCGCGGATTGAATAAGCGTGTTTCATGACTGATAAACGTTAGGGAGTTTAACTAACTTCTAAGGAGCCACAAATGTGTACTCAAGGAGCCACAGATATGTACTCAAGGATCCACATGTGGCTCCGGAGCCGCAGGTTGCCGACCCCTGCGCTAGGAGGTCACGGAGTAACGTAGTATCCTAATTAAGACAAGAGGCGCGAGTCATCAAGAATGTTTCTTGGAACTGGCCCGAGATGCAATGAATCACCCTTGTATTTATCTTTAGGATATAGTGATACGGTAGCTTGTTTTCGTTTAGATGGTCCCTGAGACTTGAGAAATGGCAATCGAGAGCGGGTCAGAGAAAAATATGTATGCGTGAAGCCCCGCTTCGGGTTGCCACCTCTCCGGATATGACCAGAAGTCTCAAATGTCCCGCGTCTCGTGTGAAATCAGTACGGAACGCACTTTGTCCCGTATTTAGATGAGCTGAAATTTTCAGAAATTGTAGATGGCATGGAGAAACCACCAGAAAAATTGAAGACCTGAGAATGATAAGTGGATAAGGACCAAAACCTAAGTTTTGAGATAATTGAGAAAAACTAATTTCATCATTTTTATTTATTTTTGAGCAACTCTTTTTTTATCTGTTTGAAAGTTATAGCTGTCCCTTAACATTTTAGGCCATTATTATGAAAATTACTACAATCTCCATTATATTATTTTAAGAAATATGCCATGGATTTATCCAGTTCTCACACTCAATTAAAAAAACATAACATGCCAAATATCTAAGCCTATTATAGTATCTGCTTAAATTAAACTTTTTAATGTATTCAGAAACAAGCAAAAATAACTAAATATTATAATAAAACTATTTTAGTACAAAATGAAAAATCTAAGCCTAAATGCTATCCTACTTAACTGTGTTTAGAAACTAACAAGTACATAATAGTGCTTTTTTCACTTAACAAACAGGTCATATTTTCCATAGTGTCACTCAGACTCCAAGTTTGAGTCCTCTGTATCTCCATTTTCAGTCACATTTGTTTGTCGGATCCGATCATACCACTGCTTGTATACTGGAGGATTGAACTTATCAAGTTTCAAAATGTCATCTATTTTTTCTGATTTAGTGTCAGTGGTGAAGTGTATGCTTTTTCAGCTAAGTTCAAATCAATTTTGTTCGCATGTACTCCTTTCTTCACACCAACAAAGGTGTCATTTGTGAGCATTTTGTTTTTCAGATACTGTAATAGTGTCACCTAAGTATACAAACATTTTGTACTTGGATGTTGTAAACTGTTGCTTCTCATTCTTGAAGCTCTTCTTAAAAAATGATGTTATGTAAGTTTTATAGTCCTTAATCAAATCTTGAGTAACAATGATGACTGCAAATTTCTTTGAGGCATTCCTCACTATACTACGTACCAAACTTAATGATCGCTGACATGGCCGCCAAACATGAGGGCGTTCCCTTCGTCAACTAATCAAAGGCATCCGGCGTTGCCGCCTGTTTGTTTCCTACTCAGGGGACTTACCGTGCGCTCTCTCTCTCTCACAATCAGGGGACTTACCATGCTCTCTCTCTCACAATCAGGGGACTTACCGCGCTTTCTCTGTCTCTTACACAATCAGATGCGTAGCGTCTTTTGCTTGCGGTGGTTGAGTGTTGTGTGAAAGATGTCTGAGCGAAAATCTGTGAGACGTGTTCTTCAGAGTTCCGCGCGGAATCTAGTTTTAAGTGTGCGAAATTACTTCGAGAGGGAGAAAAGTAATGGTGGACCGTTACTTGCTATTTCGAAGGTTGTAGAAAGATCAGCTGCTGCCCTTAACTTGGGAACGGCTACAGTCAGAAGAATAACCAACGAGAAGTATTCTCAGGAAAACCGTAGTAGAACACATAAAGAAAGTTATCGAGGAGGCTTGGATTAAAGAAGGAATATTGGAAGAGGGAATTCAAGAAATTATAATAGCATTGACCTCAAGTTCGGATTCGAATACTAGCAGTGATGTCAATATTGGCGAAGATAACGTTGTAATGGAAGAATTAGGAGTTTCACCTTTGTAGAAGGTAACTATAAAAGTATTAAAAATTATAGATATTATTTATTTGTTTCATTCTGTTTAAATACTAAGAAAGGTAGGTATTGATTGAATAATTACTCTTTGTTTAAAAATTAAGTGTAAAATTAGATAATTACTAATATGCTGTATTGTTTTGCCATTTACTCATACAAGTATCTCCTTTTTTGAACAGCTTCAATTGAACACTGTCAGTCAGTCAACAATTTGTCTCCTGATTTAAATATATCTTAATTTTTAATAGGTAAGTAGGTGAAGTGAATGATGAGTTATAATTTCCTCTTGATTTCGTATTAATAAGTTAAATTTTCAGTCTTTGCCAAGTTGATCAGATCCTCCATGGTGCCTTTGCCCAAATTTCCAGCTGTTAATTAATTTCCACAAGGTAAGTATATTGGAGTATTACATTACCACACTATTAAATGAGTGTTTTGAAATTCATTATGCTATTCCTCTCTTTTTTGCAGAACCAGTTAATTCCAACCAATGTTCATACTTAAGTTTGATTATAAGTATTAATTCATAAGTTATAAGTTAAGGCAATGCTAATAATAAAAATAATCTGTAATGATATAACTAAAACCTTCATCAATTAATTAAGACATATTAATTAATTTTATATGCTGAAAAGCCTTTCATTTTTTAAAAAATTTTCATTCTTTTCTGCAAGAAAAGTATATGATTCTGTTACATTCCTTAGTTATCTCTTAGGTGCAGTTTTGAATTCTTCCATGGCTTGCTGTAATCCCTACACTTCAAATGGGCATCAATCTATTTGCATGTGTCAGTGCCTACTTAAAATCCCTGTAGTGTGTGTTCATCCATCTATCCCACAGTGCTTTTACTCCCATTTTTAGTCTTGCCATTTCATGCTCAAATCATGTGTGTGCTTCTGACTATTGAATATTCTTTATAATGGTTTACTTATTCAGTGCCTTTTCTACCAAATGTAGTTCTCCCTATTAACCTTATTAAAGTGTAAATTGTAATTTATTTGTATAGGGTCAGTGTCTACTTGAAATCCCTGAAGTGTGAATGTGTTTCTCCCTCTATCCCACAGTGCTTTTCCCATTTTAGTGCTATAGCTTTTATATTTCATGCTCAAAGCATGTAAGTGCTCTGCGTATTGAGTATTCTTTATAAGGACTTACCTTATTAAAGTTTAAATTGCAATCTATTTGTATAGTATCAGTGTCAGCGCCTGTGTGTACATGATAATGACGGATTTAAATAACTTTAAGGCAAGTGAAGATAAGTGATTATTTCAAAAGTATTTTTATCTTAACTTTTCTCATTATTATACATTTCCACTTTATTTTATTACTTACTGTTCATACTTAGTATGTAATTCCATTTCTGTTTATTTTATATCCTAAAATTGATTCTCTTATTTTTACTTCATCTATTTACAAATAATCTAATTTTATATGTAGCTACTCTATTTTTAATTCACTCTGTCTCTCTACCTATCATTATATTTCAATAGTGACATTGATGTGGCTTTGATTAATCTAATGTCATGTTTTCTCAGGATAAATTTAATATTAGAATATTTGAAAAAGAGATAATTTTATAACTTTTGCGAAGCCAATAATTTATTTTGAATGATCTGGGTTTTGAAATACTTTTCATCCTAACGTAATGACGACAGTAAATGCTTTAACCCAGTTTGTTCATAATAAAGTTTTGGTTTTCAGGAAGTTATATTACTTTCTTCTTTTTATGCAATTCAGCAATAGTAATATGCTGACAAAAACGGTTATTTTATTCTAGTGCTGATCTTACTATTTATGTGCACAATTTAATCGTGTTTATTGTTATGTTTTCTAATCATTGCTTCTTTTACAGCTCTCTATATCTTAGTTTACCTCAATAGGTTTCGCAGTTTTTTCACGTCTCTCTTCCTGTGGCCGTTTTTCTGCAAATGGGGTTTTTGCCTTACTGGTTTTTCCTTGTAAAAATGTTCAATTTGTGTGCAGTTTTAAATATATTAAGTAATTTTACTACTTTGAATTTCTTTAATATTCCCATATTCATGCAAACGTTTACTCTGAATCACAGTGTATATAATATGTAATGGTTTATTGTCTTTGGAATAAGTAAAAGTACCTACTCAATGAGAAGCGTTATTTTTATTCTTTTATCCAATCATGATTTCCTAATAATATGATAATTATTAACTTATGTGTTTGCTTTAATCCGTGTAATGTATTTGTTATATTAAAAATATTAGTAACAATAGAAGTAAGAAAATACTTGAAATGTAATACTTCTGTAATCCAACTGCTATCTTTAAGAATATTTTGCTCTTCTTCGTGATGTGATCTATTAAATATTTGCAATTATATAGAGTTGATTGTTAATAATAAAAATAAATAGATGAAATTAAATATTGTGTATTTATTCCTACTCCGCACCCTCTTCCCTTTCATGATGCATATTGTACTACTTGTTTTTTTTAAATTAATAGTTCAATAAGATTTTGACCTAAACTTTTAGAATGTTGCATCTTTACAGCATATTACTAAAATTTCCGTATTTTCGGCAATACGAGATAGGATAAGGAAAACATGGCACTATCTTCATTTGGCAGAAATGCTACGAGATGGTTCTACGCAGTTCTACCGTTATATACTTAACAGCTGCTTGAAAGCAGAAGCAAATAACTGTGTGAAAGGAACATATGTTGTGGTCATACATGTGGTCCCTTAGAAATCTCACACCATTCTTTTCCCTCGTCCTTCCCTCCTTGTGTTTATTATACTACCTGCTCCGACCTTTGCCATTCGCATACCTACCAAATAGTCTTCATGCTTCCTTTTCTGTACGCATTCTGAAAAATGTAAAATATAACATCCTTTTCTCTTATTTGTCATTTAAGCAGAGAATATTCTATATTGTTTAAATGACAATCATATAAAATAGGTACACTATAACGTGGAAAATGTTTTATATCTACTTATGAAAGATAAAGGAGGAAGTAATATATTCGTAGTTACTACGATAATATTACCAAACGTAAATACTCATAATTTCATTTTATGTAGCTTTAAATATTAAAGTTTTCAACATTTTCATAATTTCGTTTACTGATGTTCGCCTGTCGCTCCGGTATCTGACCCCCCTCCTACAAAATCTCTTAACCATCCAGCGTCTCTGCCCACTTGCGAAGCACTATAATTGGTCCACGTTTGTGGACTGATTCGGCAACAAGGTTCCCTTTCCACACATTTTAACCACGCCTCCCAGCGATCATTAAGTTTGGTACAGACCATAGAGAATACCACTCTTCTGGGATGAAAAGATATTCCTTTTTTCGTTTGAGTTTTTCTATTTGGCCAAACATCCTGTCGCATGGCAGAAATGAATGTCCACATTCAGGAAAGTGATGTATTATTTTACTAAATCTTCCCAGTCAGGATGGACAAAAACTTGACCATAACGAGATTTTTATTTTGTCCTCCACAGTTGTCACTGTAAAGATATAAAGTCTG
This sequence comes from Uropetala carovei, assembly GCA_036926305.1. Classification (NCBI taxonomy): domain Eukaryota; kingdom Metazoa; phylum Arthropoda; class Insecta; order Odonata; family Petaluridae; genus Uropetala; species Uropetala carovei. Next base: position 1,914,800 of record JAXCHB010000072.1, read on the forward strand.
TGCTTCTGGAGGAACAAAATGGTGAATATAATGTTTCAAAAATGAGATTGTCTCATTACATCCTTTTTTTCCTGTAATTTCATAGTACATGTACATCTTACACTCATCAGTTGTGCAAGAGTATACACACTGATTGTAGACCCATATATGACGACAGTAAAATATGTCTCCTGTTGGTATCATGGGTACAGGAAGATTCTGTTGAAAGTCAAAGCAGAGAACCTCAACAGAATTATCAACTTTGGCAAGTTCTGATTTTTCTTTAAGATCTTCATAGAAAGCATCAGCCTCAGCCAGGTGAATATCACGCTATGCCAGAAGAAGCATTCTCTATGTTTCATCTTTTTCTCCCTCTATTTCAACTTTCAAGGAATCACACTTGGGGCAGGTGTCAGATCTCGGCTCCCCAAATGACAAATTGAATCGTGTACGGAAAATATGGTTATAATATTCATAAGTGACATCTGGCTTTACTGTCTCACCATTGTTCAGTCTTAAGAAGTTTTCTGGTTCATATTTCTCTAAATAAAGAAGGTGCATTTTCTTTACTGATAATTCTGATGAAAGATACTTCCTTTTAGATTTATTTCTGGAGTAATGTGAAGATCTGAGTGGGAAGCTTCTTATGTGCTCTTCCACTTGAGTTATCAGGGAATGAGGCTTCTTCTTGATGCATCTTGAGTTTTCTGAAAGACCCTCTTATCCAAAGGTGGGGATGCATTGTGAATTTTATGCTCCACTACTCTGTCGACCCTCCCTTTTTTTATACCATGAAGACCGCAGAGTGCTTGTTTACAAACAACAGCTTGCTTTACACCCACATTAACCTAAAAAACAAAACAAAAAAAGGCTACAACATAGTAAAAAGTATTTTTGGTGTTAATTAATTAATTAACTAACTAATAATTTAATTCATTACCAGATTTATTTATATTTTAATGAAATAAAGATATAAAATTACCTTGTAGTGAAAGGATGCCCTTCTTTGTTTTTCTGTCACCTGATCAGATTGGTTGCCAGTCTTCTGTGCTTTTCTTTTCTGGATTAAATCAGGTCGTCTCTTAAAGAATATGAAACAGATTGTTAAGGCTAACTATAAGGAACATCATATTAAAGGAATTCACAATATTATGAAGCTTTGTATTTAATACCATAACCTTGTTGTTTATGCTTAAATTAGTCAATATTTTTCGATATTATCTTTATAGTCATTGTCATTTTTGTTCTAATCTCGTATGTTTCCTGAAAATAAGTAGGTAATCTGCCAAATAGCAACTCTATATTTTGAGTTTTCATAATACGAAGTTATAGAATAAGTCCGCAGAACTATATAATATACTTACCTTGCAATAGGTTGCATTGAAATCAGACCAAACAGATATGTATCTTGTACATTTTTTTCTTTTAAACCATTAAAATCATCATGAATTTGCTTCTTCACACCGGCAGGAAACTTTTTTGTACACTTCCTCTTGCATTTGCAGTCCTCAGATTTATGCTCTGGCACTAATTTCCCGCTCGTGGATAGGTACGCTTTTCCTCTATTCAGATTAAGTTTTCTTTTTACTTGTTTCCATTCACTCACATTTTTACTTTCTCCATAAGTAGTAATGGGAAAGTATTGTATTCATGAAAAAAATCGACTTCCAGATTTCAACGGATATACATGTTTTGAGGTCCCTAGAACCGTTTAGACTATTTTCGGAATGATGTCTGTGTGTGTGTATGTTATTGTGGGTGCTCTAACTCAAAAAGTACGTGCCAAACTTCATATCTAACACTCTTACATGAGCACAAAGAACTGATTAGTTTTTGGATAATAACGGATAACCGGAAGTCGAGGTTTATTCGAAACCCGATTCGGTTTTTGCGATATTCCTTCGTTAAAACATCATTATTGTGTATACAATTCTATACAAAAGTTATAGAGAATGTCATTTCCTACAGTTTTCATTTGAAACAAATTTCTATAGGAGTTATTGTTTGGGAGTTATTTATAAATAACCGGTTTTTCGGTTTCCATTAAATATCTCCTTAAAAACATCGTTATTGGTAATCTTCGTAAGGACCAAAGTTGTAGAGAATAATATTTCTTCCAAGTTTTGTTTGAAACTAATTTTCGTAGAACCATCCATTTTGGATATATTTCGCTTTATCTTAATACCTGTATACAGCGCCAACACCATGTAGCGGTGAATTCTGTAAACATTCAAAATATACGTAATTTACGGCAAGGACGTGTCTTCTTCTACGATACGAAATAATAATTTTGCCTCGTAATATTATTCATAATAATTTAAATATCTATACCCCAAATATGGAGAAAGTCATGTGTTGGCCACATCAGATTTTTAGAACATTTCTTTGGTTTTACTGGAGATTCCTGGACAAAATACCTAATCATAACTATCACTTGTGTCTGTTGTCTCATAATTAGGATCGTCAACACTATTGTCAGAAAAAGCACTACAATCCAAAACACTCGCCATTGTTTACCAAGACCTGGCAAGGTGCGCTTATCTGCTCGAGACTTGAGAGTGAGAACTGGATAAGACTGGTCTTTGTCTACTTCTCATTCTCAAGGAAAGGGTGTTGGTAGGAGAGGATAACATTCAGAGCCATCTAGTATTCTTTGTATGAACGTTTTTGGTATCGCTGTCACGCCAACATATGGAGCATGTGTTATAGTAGCATTTTCCGTTAAAACCCCAAATCACCAAAATGGTCTTTATCCACTTATCATTCTCATGTCTTCAATTGAGATCTCCTGCCTAAGTGTCATGGGTTCGATTCCAGAAATTCCAAAAGTTGCGTTTTTTCCCATAAGCATTGCAGCATTTTTGAAAATTAATTTCGGGCACTTTCCGATTAGATAGAGAATTGAAACTTGGACAGGTTAGATATCCACGAGATCTATTGGGAACCATTATCACTTTTACTGTAAGTATCCTTGGTTCGACTCCAGACGATCCGGTATATCTCCCATAAGGAAGCATGGAAAAAATTCCTGCATATAGACGAAACTGAGGAATAAAGAGCTGATATTTTCAGGGTTTGTAGATGTCATGAGAATATTTCCATATTACTTGATAACTCCTGCATAGGTGTCATCGGTTCGACTCCAGGCAGCCTTAAATTTGAGATTATTTTTGTAAACTTTTGCCTTTAAAAATTATTTCTCGGCTCTTACTCTTTACATTAAGGTAAGAGAAAATGCTTGCAGGGTGCAAGCACACATTAACTAGTAGACATATATAGACGCTTCTTACATAGGATATAGGAGGATACAAATTATGAAGCACTTTCAGATGTGCTAGAGACTTTAAATTTTGCATGTAGGTAGGCCTAGTTGCAAAACTGATGAAAAAAATGGAAAATCTCAAAAATGTTTATTTTCTGGCCATTAAAAAAAATCTCAAAATTAAGCAAACTGATGAACCCGTGGGTAGGTTAGTCTGATGTCTCAAAATTTAAACAAACTGACGAACCTGTGGCTGGGGTAGACCAATGTGGCGCTGATAGGAAGTTACACAAGGCAGTCCATTCTGCACTCATCATCAACCTGTGGTTGTTTTTACCCCGTTATTCAGAAAGGCTGAAATGCTTGCAGAATGCAAGCACTGTCTACCAATATTATAACAGTGCTCGAAATGGAAAATATTACGAAACGGATTGCACATTCTGGTAGTGGAACTGAAAGCAGTAGACGTGAAACAATAGAACTTTTACAGTCGAGTTAAATTTTGAATTATTCCTTATGTACTACAAAGAAAAGTAAAGAAAATTTTTTTATTATTTTTATTAAATGAAGTTAACAAGGCGGTATTACTAAATGTTTGACGTGACGGAACGGTATTATCGGCATATGCGACAGACCATAACACCATTCAAATGGGTTTTACCCCTTTCCGAGCATTGTTTATGAGTATATTCCAGATAACCAGCTATCCTCATATCCCAAGCTTGCCAGATACAAGTTTCTATACTGTATATGTGAAACAACGTATAGCGGAGAATTACTGTAATAGAATGGAAAGCATTTTTAACAGAATGCCTACTCTATGCATCATGTGAAAGACATTCCTGGGACATTGAATTAAAATTCTATTTTGTATATTATTTTTAATAAAAATAAAATATTTACAAAGTTTATACATTAGTATAAATTATGTATTCATAAGCATCACTGGCAAATTTAATTTTCTCATAATCTATACATTTTCAGCAGAAAGGGAAAAATATTTCCGAGATTTTTTAACAAAACAGAATGTTAATGATCTGATGTCTCATGCATCTGATAAATATATAAGTAACAATGAAGTCCAAGCCGTGAAATCAATGCACAATATATCCTCAAAAGGGGCTGAAAAAGACCAATATCAGCATTCTCTAAACCAACTTTCAGGATTGTGTAGGAGTAATATGACAAGTGTATTATTAACATTATTCCACTTGGCGAAGACGTGCGAGGCGCTGAGTGAGTTCATCCTGCTCTTGTGAAACTTGCGTGGATGCTCCAATTGTACTTGTGGCTCCCTGAGGAAGCTGTAGATTCAAGTCCAAACTGCCAAAGAAAGCAAGAATACCTTATAAAAATCAAAATTAGGTATTTTAGAGCTAACAACATTTCACTGATTCTAATTAAGCAAAACTTTGCCATGCCCTTTAGATGGTTTCGTTGAAAAAATATTATCTGAGTTAAAATTATCCAAACTATAATTCACTGAGCACCGACTTTGTGGAATTCCATTTTATGACGTAATGAAAATAAAACTTTTCACTGAATAGCCTTCTTTAATTCCACATAATAATAATTTACCATGTTATTCCATTCCTTTAACCAAACTCATTAGGACTAAGGCTGGTCAGGATAATCAATAATCCAGATAACTAAACATTATTTCAAAAACAATAACATTTTGTATTTCAAATTAATATGGTAATTAAGAAAAATAATTTAAATACAGGCGACTCCCGAGATTCAAAAATGTGAAAACATGGTCAAATCTCGAATTGTCGAATGTCGAAAGCCGTTTTTTCATAGACTTGCATGTTATAATCGGGGGATACGTTCCCACATCTCGGGAAAAAGTCTCCCCTCACGTTCTATAAAGATAAAATAACATTACTAATATGTTAATACAGCAATATTAAATTATGAATAAATTAAATAATAAATACTTTAAATGTATAACTTATTTTTTGCACTAAAAAGGAAAAAATAAATTTTTCTTTGTATGATTATTTTACGCAATTTAAAAATCTAAATTAAATCAAATCCGCCTCATCCATTCCCATGTTATTTAAATGGAGGATGAGTAGTATTAGAAATTTTAAAGCATGTTGAGAAAGGTGAAGTGTTGTGATTCCTACAATGGAAAAACTTTTAAAACATTGGGTAGATGATCAATGTCAGAAACACATTCCTATTAGTGAGACCATGATTAGAACAAAAAATAAGGCTCTCTATGATGATTTGAAGGAAAGGATGGATGAAATTTGTTGATGAGCCTCCATTTAGTGCAAGTCATGGCTGGTTTGACAGATTTAAGAGAAGAGCAGGTTCGCATAACCTTAAATTAACTGGCGAGGCTGCAAGTTATTTTGTGCTTTTTAATAACTTTTATATTAATTTTGCTGCGATATATAGTTGTATGTAGAGATAGATGTCTGCAGCCTTTGCTCTAATCAGAGTCTCACTAATAGGAATGTTTCTGACACTGATCATCTACCCAAAGTTAAAAATGTTTTTCCATTTTAGGAATCACAACACCGCACCTAGGAGTGTTTGTTGTTGTTATCAAATTACATGAATTTATCACGTTCTAGAATTTTCTCCTTCTGTTTCATGTAAGTGCTAATAGTCGAACGACACATTCCCAATGATCATGCGATTTCAGTATGGCTTTCACCTTTCTCAACGCTTTAAAATTTCTAATTTCAATTCATAACTATGAGTCTTATGCACTCTTTTATTTGATTCACTTACATTATCACTACTACATTTCCTTTTAGATGCCATGTTAAGTGATAAATTTATAAATAAATCAATAAAATAAATTTAAATAACAGATTAACAGAAAAAAGTGAAATCAACAAAAATTCAAGCAATTAGAGCAGATATAACTATGTCTACACTAAAACTAAACCTCACGTGGTTGGTCAGGACCAATTACTCCGCGTAAAGTAGTTCCCAATTTGATCGACCGTGTCGAAATCTCGAATTTGTCAAATCTCAAACAGTCGAATCTCAGGAGTCGCCTGTATATAAAATCTAATTTATTTCAGAGAAGAACTTAATAACTGATACTTGACTTAAAGATGAATTTTTCTAGCTAAACCATATAATTAAACGAAGATATCAAGAAAAATAAATAAATAAAAAGTATATTGTTCCATAAATAAAGTCTTTAATTTTCTAAATTTGTCATGCATAATTGGAAAATTGGATAATTACAACATTACTTATTAATTTACTCTAAAGGCCAACTTCTGATTTAGACGTATCAATTTTTCATTGAAGAGAATAAAAATTTAGTAAATTTACTAAATTTATCATACGATATAAGTATGTTAAGAAGAGAATCCAAATATCAAACTTCTTACAAAGAAATAAATTTAATGCAGAAACATCTTCTTTATATGGCACTATATATTTTTGTAGTGTATCTGCTCATGGAATTTCTTTCCGAGTCTTATTTAGAACATGAACCCTAATTGCTATATTAAAGTGGCATTCTAAAAAATCGGTACGGTATATGTTGAACCAACTTTTTCATATATGTTTGCTACACCACTGATTTGTTTAACATTAATAACATTATAATATAGACCTCTGATTCCCGCTAAAAGCTTACCCATATAAAAGCACTGAGCACGTTGCCATAGTAGTCGATTGTTGAGACCCAGAAAAACTCTCACTTTTTACAATCAAAACTAAAAATGTACGCTAGATCTATAGGGATTTGAATTCCATCTTCAAAAATAAGAAACTAGAATTTCTAAACTTTCCAATAGTTCAATCTAGACGGGAAATACAGGCACTCCCCGGGTTACAAAAGTAATGTGTTCCAGCACCCATTACGTAACCTGAAATTTGTGTAAGTCAAAAATTACTATGGAAAGTACAGCAGAGGTGGGGAAGCTATGGCCCGCAGGCCGGATCCCGGCCCCGAAAGCATTTCATTCGGCACGCGAAGCTATTTCGAAAAAGCGATCTCTGAAATTTAAAATATGTAATTTACTGCATCAGTATGGTACAAGTAATCGGTTAAAATAGAGGCATGTAAACGCAGTGGCAACACATGTTAATTTGCACAAAAGTGAAACACATGTTAAGAGATCAAGCACCTGCGTCAATGATCGGAAAAAGACTGAAGGAATTGGGATAGAAACCACAGTACCACACACACGTAACAACAATGTAATCTATTATTGTATTCATATGAGTGCAGATATATGCTGCTATTATCAGGGCTCCAGAAATACAACTTAAATCTACCCGTCACAAAAAATATTTACTCGCTCATAGTATTGCGGCCTTTATGTAAGTATTTTTATATGTGATGTTTAAAAAAATCCTCAGAATTAAATGTTATGATGAAGAAACAAAAACAATGTACTCTTTAATTCTTACAACACCTTACACATTATTATACAGTAACATCTTTGCTTTACATGGATCTAGAATGTACACAGATAACATTTAGTTTAGTTATATGAGGGCTTCTTATGTCCTCCAGTGTGTCTTTTCTTGGCTGCATAATATGTTGTGTGAATTATGTAAAGAAATAACGTAATGCATTTAAAATGCATATTGAAAGAGGCCGAAAATTTACTGGCCACCGGTCTCCGTTAACTCACCCATGGCGAGTGGGCGAGCAGATTTCTGGAGCCTTGGCTATTATAGCCAGTCACTAGAATTATGTAGATTGTTACAATGATTCGCTCGATTAGTAGGTAGTCACTGTGGCCTTTTTTCAGGTGCAATTCGAACTTCAAAGTCGCTAGATATAGCTAAAACTTTGCTAGAATGGCAACATTGGCTGGGTAGCATAACGGGGATTTTGCATTACGACCCACGCCTTGCTTTCTTTCTCCGTGCACATACATATAGCCATAGTTTGTGCTCGCTTACGAAAACCATTAACGTAGGCATAACGAAATTTTTTTCATACATAGTTTATGGGGCTGCTTACGTAAGTGCGGGTTTACGTAGGTTGAAGCTTACGTAACCTGGGGAGTGCCTGTAATTTTAAAAAGCACATGTATATAAACCTCATCACCGATTTACGTGCTTTTCTCATGGGGCAATAATGGGGCAAAATTATCTCCCAACAGCTGATCCTGGTCCACCAAATTCTTGCCAAATGTAGCTCTCATATGTAGTAACTTATCCTGAAAATTTGGTTTCTCTAGGTTGAACCGTTTCAGAGATAGCATCTGCACAGTAAATACATAGGCGATTTGTAAAAAAAACTCGCTAAAAAGCAGCATGATGCACGCAAATAATACGAGTGAAAATTTTCTTTAGGAAATAGCTTGAGAATTCAAAAAGATACGTACCCATGTGACCAAAATTAGAAGATTTCTTCCTCTAATTCATGTTTTTACTCAGTCCCTTTCCTTAACCTGCTACAATGTAAATAACTCAACCAATCAATTATCAAGTATAAGTTAATCCACTTACCCAGCCTCATCAGCCACTTGCTGCATAAGATTTTCAACATCATTCTGGGGCACACTTGTAGTGGTTGTCTGTGACATGGCATTCTCCATGTAAGAACTCTGTACATCAAGGTCTTCAAATTGACTCTCAAACTTATCCATTAGTGATGATATCTTCTCCAGGTTCATGGCTTTCATTGCTACGTCCATTGCTTTAACCACACCAGTCATTGATTGAGTAACCTGAACATAATTAACGAGATGTGAGATACAAAATACAATAATTTCTGCACGAGAAAACCTGTTTCAAATACAAGGTACATGACAGAATGAATGTATCTATTGTATAAAAATTATAAATGTATGTGCTTCCATTTTACAGCTTTAGATGACTCACAATGGAACCTCAACAAGTTCATTTAATTATTAAAAAGAAATGTATAAAAATATTTTTTTAAACGTTTGCTAGTATTTAAACAAATATAATGATGATGCAACACATAAAAACAGCAAACTACAGCTCAAAAGAGAATTATTGAGCTTGCTCAGTGATTTCAAATCATCTCTCCAACAGCCTTAAAAAGGTTAGCAAATACAAATGTACATTCTGCTACAAATCTGTCATCATCGGTGGTTATTCATCAATGGTAAATTCTAGAAAGTTATTATTAATGAATTACTAAATGACAGCTACTTTCTAGCTTTTGGAGAGACATAGTTTGTCAAAAAACCACAATGCTTTCAGAATCTGTATTACACAATTTACAAGTGTTCATCCACCTAGTAAATGTTGCATTTTCAATGGAAGATAATGGAAGTTACTACTCAAATTAATCAAACATCTTGGAAAATAGGCCTGGATTTTATTCCAGTAGAATTTTTTCTCAATTTGATAAACTTTGTAAGAAGTGTAGGGTACTTTGACTTGAATTTTTAACATAGATATAATCATAATATGGAACATAGCCATTAAAAACCTTCATGAGAAGAAAATGTATTGTTTACATCTAGGAGGATTTAAACCTGATTTGCAATTGCCTACAAGTTAATTTTGAATCTGACTTTAAAAGTACTTCAATGTAATAGATTAGGGATTTATGAACAGTACAATAAACCTTACGCTACAAGTTCATTTTATGCAACCAAGTATTCCACTGTAGTATCATTAGCTGATTTTGCTGTATAACGCAAAAAGAAAATGGTAAAAATAATGTTGTGTGGGACAACCATACCTTACGCGTTGTCAATGCTGTTTGAACCCTGCTGGCGACTGAGTCAACACGAGCACTCATTCTTAAGTAATTAAGGGCCTGGTTCTTCTGCCTAATAGCATTCTCTGCATGAATGTGTGCCCCCTCCATGTTTCCCTTTTGGATGGCTTTCTTGCATTTTAACTTCTCCTGTCTTTCTTCTTTCTCACATTTCTTGGAATTTCTCTCCAACTCTTTCACGGCAAATTTTAGGTTGAACAAGTGTTCTTGATTAATTAATTAAGGATTCTTCAGTAGTCAGAAACTGCAATCACTGCTTAACATATATTCTAATAAGTATATTATCTTATAAAAATTATCATTGTCAAACGGCGTTTAAAACTTAACTTCACGTTTTTAACACAGAAAAAGTTAATATTTAAATATCAGTAGCTTTAGGGTTATTTGTCAGGAGAGTGTATCAAAAGATTATTTATTAAATTTAACAGACATGGACCATTATATCACACAAACAAAGCTTCTACACATCAATATCCGCTGAAGAGAATAACAATTATTGCGGTTCATTGAAACGCGCTTTCAATGAAATTAATATTTTCTAGGATAACAACTCAAGGAATAGAAAGTTAGTGAACCTTTGGTTATATTCTCTTAACGGTGGCATATAAATTAAAAAATAATCATATGATCATAGGAGATGAAATATACATTATTCTTATGCGGCCTTTTGTGTAATTACAAGTGATACACTTCAAAATATTGCCACCGTTAACCTTGAACGTTGTAAGCTGGCTAAATAACTGGTCTCGTTCGAGAATTTCTCGAGTACAACAAACTTATTGAAGATTGTCAATATTATTGAGCAATAAAATTGGTTATGATAATCTCGCGCAATACGTACATTTTTTCCGTTTACCTTTGGTTAGTCAAACTGTTTTAATAGGTTTTTGTTTTACACATACACTTATTAACATTGCTTTCGTATTCGGCAATGAATACATTTACCACAGTGCATGTAAATTTACATAATCAACAGTGATAGCAATGAAAAGTTTCCCCATAAAATCGTTACCCAAAATGTTTCTTAAATTCGACGACTTACACCATATAAATCGATAAAACGTACCAAAATTTATATAAATATATGCAAAAAATGTTATAATTTAATGCCCGGGGTTTTAAAAGGATACTTTCCATCGTTGCCATCGACATTTTGCGTATATTAGGTAGTAATAGTCGTGGACAGAGATTTTAAAAACTGGCAGCAGCTAATACAAGAACACTCTTCAATACAAAATTTACTGCAGCAACACCGTAAGACGTTTCGCAAACCGGATGTAATGACTCTTATTCACTTTATTCAAATACTGATCATTTGGCAACAGAAATAACTAAATCATTAATTAATGAGGCATTTGATGTATGAAATAACTTTTATTTATATATATATATATTTTTTTTAATTAAAATTAAAGTGTTTTTAGAAAATGCTTTAAGCGACAGCGTGAGCTTGACCCAGTTTTAATTTTTTAAAGTGAAAGAATGGCGGACGAAGAGGGCGAGCCTGATGAGTACGTATACTTGTTCTTCTTCTAATCATGTTATTTACATATGGTCAGCCATTGGAGGAGTGATTTTGAAAGAGTGGGGCTTTTTTATTAATTTTATATATTTTGTTTACCATAGTGTTGGGGACGATTTCGATGATGTCGATGACGATGAAAATCTTGAAGAAATTGATCAACCGGAGGCAAGTATTTCGAAAGTAAATGATATTATTGTTTATGTACTTTTTATTTTTTAACTAAAAGGAAATGTTAAAAAAATATTTAGGATGAAGGAGATAATTTAGATATACTGGCCGCTGGAGATGCACGAGGTGGAGTACAGAAATCGAAGAGAATCACCACACCGTACATGACAAAGTTAGTGTTAACACTTGAATATTAATTCTTATAAAGTCCAAGGATTATAAAATGTTTTACTTGCTATAAGCCTATACATCATTAACTGGTTTAGTTGAAATTTTTTTGTATCAAGAAATTAGTCTCATTTCATTCGAATTCTTATAAATATTATTTGAAGGCGACGAAGTTGGAGACTATTTGCTACCTCAACATGTGCAAGTTGCATACTTAATGTTTAAGTGTACCCGAGTGATTATGGTAGCCAAAGATTGTCTTTAAAGAGTATGTTCTGCATTTTGTGCTCTAACATTGCTCATTTTGCTTTTCTAGAAATCACTTCATTCAAACCCAAAATTTATCTCTTCGTTCATCACTAATTTTATTTCACTTCATGTACAATGTTGCATAAGCATTATGCAATTTTTGTAATCTAGCTAGAGAAAGTTGCATTTTACCGTATAATTTGTTTTCTAATACGTTAATTATTAAAATCTCCATTGTATTTCATTACGAGCAGGTGTTCATTTTTAATTTAACCTAGAAACTATTAAGAAGAATAAAAGCTCCAGATATGTTATTTTTGTTATTGATTTGAAGGTGTCTTTGAGCAATAGGAAAACTTAACATTGCACTTATATGATGATAGGTGTACTATTCCATAATCTTTGATAATCATTTTTCAGCTGCATTTATCATGGATTTTAATGACAGCAAAGAATTTGTCATCACTTCATTTGAGTATGTGATGGTGCTATAGCATTTACTATAATCTTATTACAGCTCTATAAATTGCTGTATTTATTTATACCTACACAGATATACATTGCATAAAAGTGCATTTACTGTTATTAAAGAATTGATTAGCATGATTGATGAACGTTGCTATTCTGCTAATCCCAATTCTAGGCTTTTTCCATAAAATGATTGTGACTTATCAGAATCTGTTATCAATTGGTTGGAGTGATGTCTAACTGGATATAAGGAAATGATTTCTAATTGCCTTGGATGTGTTTTCTTACGAGTAAAATACTGTATTGGTTGTAATAGTAGTAGTATAATATTATAAGGATGTAGTAGGTAGCACTTAACAGCAAATTAATGTAGTAATTTGTTAATCCATAAGCAATAGCAGTTTTAAGGGAAAAACTCTTACTAATATATTTCACTGCTGTAATTATAATTTGATAAGTGAAAGAAGCAATTCCAAAATGAGCATTTTGCATTCTACCTTGGGTAATCATGAAGTTTAGTCACTTTTATTATTTAAGGGATTCCAAGCTAATGAAGCGTACTCACTTTTGTTATGACGGCGGTTTTAGCACTCAGGAACACCCAAAGTCAATTTTTAAAGCATTTATTACTTTTATGTTTAATATAAATTCCAGTGAATTACAAAACATATTGCTCAGTAACACAAAGTAAAAAGCTATTGAAACGATCTGAATCACGAAATGCGTTTCGCCTAATAAATTACATTTGGTTCCATTTGCGGTGCAACAGTCAAGATGATATACCACTGAAAGGATAATATTGGCGAGCCTTCAGCTCGCTGTTTTAATGCATAGTTGGCTCCGGGCACTACCGTGCCCTTTGCCTCGCCCAGAACCATAATATCCCTCCACGTTGTTCGGAGTTTGGGTTAGTAAATGTTGAGACCGGCCAATCAGTTTCTTGTCCGGAGATTGAGTTAGTAATTGTCGAGACAGGCCAATCAGTTTTTACAAATCCAATCTCCTGACAAGAAACTGATTGGCTGGTCTCGAAATTTATTAACCCAATCTCTGGAAAACGTGGAGGGATATTATGGTTCCGGCGAGGTGAAGGGTGCGGTAGCGCCTGGAGCCGACCATGCATTAAAATATAGCGAGCCGAAAGCTCGCCAATACATTCTTTCAATGTTTTTTGTAGTATACATATCGATTTACATAATAAAAGTGAGTAAACTTTAGCTTGGAACCCCTTAATAATAAAAGTGACTAAACTTCATGATTACCCTACCTTGGTTCAGAGAAATGAATATATGTTTTTAATCAGTGATTTGAAAAATAGACCAATTTATTATTATGGATATTCTTTTTTAGGTATGAAAGAGCGAGAGTTTTGGGAACAAGAGCACTTCAAATAGCAATGTGTGCTCCAGTTATGGTGGAATTAGATGGAGAGACAGATCCCCTTCAAATTGCTATGAAAGAGCTGAAACAAAGAAAAATCCCTATAATTATTAGGCGATATTTGCCTGATGGAAGCTATGAAGATTGGGGCATTGATGAACTCATAATTACAGATAACTGACTCAATTTAACTTCACGTACAAATTTTTGTAGAATGACCATATATTTATATTTTAATTCTCATCTAAATTTATGCCGGTGTGACTGACTAAAAATGTTTTATATATTGCTATTCCATGTTTATTTTGTATTGTATATTTGATTAAAATTCTGTCGGCATTGGCAATACGTGTTGTTCATCATGTGTTGTCTTAATCAATTACTAAGATGTATTATTAGAGTTAAGTATGGAACTCCAAAGGAGGTGGCTAGAATATCAAGTAGAAAATTTTAAGATGAAACATAAATTTATTTAGAAAATTTTCAAGTTTTGACTTTAAAGAATGGTAAAAAATTGACCACATCAAATTTGAATATCATTAAATCCAAGGAAGCACCTCCCATCTTGACAAATATATACCTTTTATTCATATAACCTAACAATTTTGTAAACAAAATTTTGGGTATCTTGGTACTATGTGCGTAATTTAGGTGAATTTTATTGCTGTTATTAGGATCTACCTTGATAAAATATGAGGGTATCAAAAATTGAATTTCCATAATTTTTTAACTCAAAACAGCATTTCAGCAAGCAGTACATGATATACTAGCAGATGGTGCCTGCATTCTGCAGTCATTTCAGCCTGTTCTGAACATTGGGATAAAAACCACTAAAAATTGGAATTTTAGCTATTTTGGACTTTTCCCATTCACTGTAACCAAAAACCTATAATCTTACCAAATTTCAAATCTCGAGCTCATCTGGAAGTGCCTTATAATTATTAATTTCGTATGGGGAAGTAATGGTGTAAAAGAAACTCCAAAAATTAAAATGTCGTTACATTTTCGATTTTTTTTCTATCGGTTGTGACCAAAAATCTATAATTGTGCCAAATTTCAGAGCTAGATCATCTGGAAGTGCCTTATACTTTTTATCCCCATATGGGACAATAATGGGGTAAAAACAATCCCTAAAATTAAAATTTTAACAATACATAAGATTTTTCCCATTGGTCATAGTTTAATATTAATTGCATTATAATATATCCCTATGATACCCATTACAGGCTTACCCATATAAAAGCATTGAGCTTGCTGCCATGGTAGTTGATTTCTTATGAATCAATGTTTTCCAGTATCAGGAAATATCAAAACCATTGGTATAGATGTTGCTACTCTGCGGGAATGCAGGTGACTTTAAATGTAAACCGATCCTCGTCTATCATTCTCAGAATCCTCAAGCATTAAAAGGTCTCAGTTAGCAAAATCTACCAGTTCGTTGGTGTTCAAATAAGAATTCATGGATTACAACAGATGAGTTTGAGGATTGGTTTATGAACGATTTTTGTGTCGAGGTGGAGCGTTACTGTATAAAAACTAACCTTGCATTCAAGGTGTTACTTATCCTTGATAATCCCCCAGGATATCCTGCACATTTGTATGGCCTCCATCCCAATGTTCAGATGCTGTTTCTGCCACCCAACACCAACTCATTAATCCGGCCCCTTGATCAGGGAGTCATTGCTACTTTCAAAAGTTATTATCTGAAGCTAACGTTATCCCAGCTACTGGATGCATCTGATCAATATGCAAACAATACAACTTCTGGCGATAATATAACTTCCATCATGATATAAACAATACCAAGAGTGCATGGGATGAAGTCGGGCCGGATTTAAGTTTTTGGCACCCATAGGCACAATTTTTCAATGCGCCTTTTCACATTAAATTTTGTAACAAAGTCGCATACATTGCATAAGTTACAAAGACGCTACCACGCAGCAGAAGGCCAACTCAGCATAAACATAAAATACAGGTTGTTGCAACATTGTTTAAAAAGGAATACACGATATCTAAAACAATAATGACTTGTTTGGATAGGTTTTCATTGTAGTGAAATTTTGGCGCCCCTCTCGAGAGGTGACTGAGGTGGTCGGCACAATCCTGCTTATTCCACACAAAACAAGGATGGATTGAGCCGCCATCGAATAAGAAAATTATATATATGAAAGGCTTATTGTGTGTGTATCCATCGGAATTTTTGCCTTGAATATAATGTAAAATATGAAATTTAAAATGTGCATTTTGCGAAGAATCCCATAATTATTGATGGACATTACGCTAGTGTATTCTTAAATGAGGCGATATAATTCAGAATTTGTATACTACTTAACGAAAACATCGATATTTTTCATCTTTCATAATTTGGTGTCATATTTTGGTGCCCCTCATAATTTAGCGCCGTAGGCAGTTGCCTATGTTGCCTGTGCGTAAATATGGCACTGGATGAAGTGTTGGAGGCTAAAATGAATGGATTTCGGAAGGCAGTATGGAAGGAGTGCATTCACGATTTCTCACGAACTGTGAACCAGTCCTCAGATGTGGCAGAAAAAGTCAACCTTGGCAGAAATATTGACTTAAAGGATTTGGATGGAGATGATGTAATCCAGCTACTCAAATTCCATCAGGAAGAACTGTCAGTTGATAACTTGCTGAAAATGACAAAAGAACATGTGGCAGAGGAAGATGAAATTGTCATTGAACCACAGCAGTTGACCATTAAATAGATGGCTGGATTCTTTATATTAGTTGACATATTTGCCCAACTGCAGTAAATATGGATCCAAACACTGGGAGAAGTAGCAAGTTTAGAAGGGAATTGGCTACTTATAAGGAAAAATACAACCAGAAACAACATGCAGTAAAACATTTTACCTTAACAAGGCATTTCCAGAAGGCAGATGCATGAAAGCCCTCTCTTGCTAGATGAGTCTCCCATCACAAGATGATCTAGGCAATGTGCTAACTGACTCGAAGTATTATTTCACCACACACTACACTGCAATCATCTTTTGCTATACAGGAAACCTGACCTTATATTCATTTTATATTGACATATTATTGGGTTTGCTATGTCAGCTTCTGAGAAAGTTAGATGTATATCAGAGTCAGGAACTTATATCCATTAGTACTATGTTAAAAGCGGTTCAATTTAAGCGCCATTTCCCCATTTAAAGTGAGGGAGACCTGTTTAATGTAACAAGTACAATTTTTCTCTGGACAGTCACTGATTAAGTGTAGTTATTATTAATGTTGCATTTTGATGGAATTTAATTTTGTTTGCATTTCAAATGTAACAATAAGAATTATCTTTTATTTTCAATCTTTATAAAGATGGTTTTTAGAGCGAATGAATTATAAATTGATGGGAATATCATTGATCTGAAGTTCCTTATGCGACAGGCATAAGCTGTGATGATAAGAAATGTGGAAACGTGAAAAAATCTGCTATGACCGGGAATCGAACCCAGGTATTCCACTTGCCAGGCGTTAGTTCAGTGGTAGAATATCTGCCTGGCAAGTGGAAGACCCGGGTTCGATTCCCAGTCATAGCAGATTTTTTCACGTTTCCACATTTCCCATCATTACAGCTTATGCCTGTCACATAAGGAACTTCGGATCAATCACTCCCATCAATTTATAACATAGGCATTCTCACCATTGAGGGGGTAGAGATTTTTTAAAAATGTATCTCCTTGAGAACATTGTTGGAGCTGATAGATAGGTACTAGCATTGCTACGGTAGTTCAGTGGTAGAATATCTGCCTGGCAAGTGGAAGACCCCAGTTCAATTCTCAGTTATAGCAGATTTTTTTACCTGTTTCCACATTTCCCAAGAATAAGAATGTTTATAATTTTTAACTTAGTCAATACACCTTTTTAAACTGAAGCCTTTTGCAGTGATAATGTTATAACGTGAAGTGAAATTTTATTATTTGGCCATGTATAAATGTGTGGCCAAATCACAAAATTTCACCTTGCCTTGAAGAAGAAACCTGCAACAGTTGTGGAAATTGGTTACATCATGTTCCAGATGCAGCTGTCACCAAAAGCAGCTATGAGCATAGTCAATACGTTACTGGAAATTTGGTGAATTCATGTTTTATATAATAATTATATAAAACATGAATTCACCAAATTACTACTAACTAATTATTAGTTAGTAGTCATCTTTACTTAAACTTGAACAAGTTACATTGCTCTTATAATTGTGAAATTTTTGCTACATATTATGTGTGTCAGGTGTAGTGGGTAAGGTGCTGGCCTACTACTTGCCCACTGTTCTAAATGGCAGCAGGCACGAATCCTGTGATTAGTAGTATTTTTTCTGTGGTTATCCAAACCCCTACAAACTAAGAGAACAAGGAAACATAAAATTAGGAGAGCACGCACATCAGTGCCCATCCTTCAGAAGGGATGGTAAGCAGTTGCCCCCCTTGGTGCTCTTTGTGGAAGGCAACATGAAACCGGAACACCATTTGTGTATATTGTCAAGTCAATCAAACCAATCGAAGGATTGAATTACCTTTTTTTTAATTATACATTATACAAAGATAACTTTGACATTGCACTCATGAAAACCTGGGTGCCTATTATAATTGGAAAATTACAATAACCTCTGTGAATGAAAATCACATCTATCATTTCAGTACTTTTAACGGCTTAGCAGGGTAAAAGCATTAATTAAGCATGATATAAATGAATTTTTTATTAGTGTTTATCGTTTAAACTAATTTTATTTAAAGCAAAAATAAATCTTAAATGTTTGCCACAGAATATTCAAAATTGTCACTTTTATTGATGATAATCTATTTCTACAAAAATACAGGAAACAAATGCATTAATGATATTCCAAAACATTGTCTTACTAATATTTGTAATGTCTTAAGTGATTCAATAGGAAAATCTACTATCTTTCTTTAAGGAGTGACTTATTTAGGTAGTGAACTTAGATTCAGCTGCTGAAATTATCCAGCTTTTTCATTTTGCAAAGAGAAAAAAGCTACCACCCCAGCTCACGAAAAATTAATTTTTTGCTTTATAAAATATAAATGAAAATTTTCCATGATCAAAAAACATAAACAGAAGGTAGCTTTTGATCCCATTTAAGTATGGTTTTGTCTTTCCACACATATGCCCCTTTTGGTGCATCAGCATTAT
This sequence comes from Uropetala carovei, assembly GCA_036926305.1. Classification (NCBI taxonomy): domain Eukaryota; kingdom Metazoa; phylum Arthropoda; class Insecta; order Odonata; family Petaluridae; genus Uropetala; species Uropetala carovei. The sequence goes on from JAXCHB010000072.1 coordinate 1,933,856, forward strand.
CAGGAGGCAATAAGGCAAGATGCAAAGGAGCAACAGCACCTGAAAAGCCAAACTTTCATGATTACCATATTAAGTATAAATACAGGTCTTGTAATTAAAGTAAATTATATAGATGGAACAAGGATTTACTCAGTTTACTTTATCCAGTAAGATTTTGGGTAATTTTTCTTTGCATTTGTTAAAATATGCCATTATATATTTTAAAATGTAAACAAAACTTTTTATACAGTAGCCAGAATGTCAGAGAATATTATAGTTCCATGTTCGAGTAGAATTGTTTTAGTTTTACGTGATATCAAATCTAACAAACAGTTTAATAAATAAATTGCTATAAACAATGCTTCAACGAAAACATGCTCCATTTGAGCATGAACAAAATACCATTTAGAGAAATTCATTCCCTGTTCAATAAAACTAGCAAATGCATTATGGTCAGGGCCGTTCCTATCGCAGGGAGAAACGGGGTGACCGCCTGAGGCCCCGTGCTTTATATTATCATCACAAGGAAAGTCTAAATTTAATTTGGTTGTTAATGATAATGGAGCCACTCATAGTTGATTTGTCCTGGGCCCCGCACCTGTTGAGGTGGCACTGATTATGGTAAGAATTGAATAAATTCCCTAGTGAACAAATATTTTGAAGCATTATAGTTCAACTCCAAATTTATCTCTTACAGTGGTGTAGCCAGAAATCTGGTTGGGGGGGTTTGCACCATACTATTTTTGACGTTCGCTATCACAATTAGGAATTTATGAACTTATATTAACAACCATCAAATACAATTAGTCGCATTTTAATTAACATTATTACTGTGTTGGTTAATGCACCGGAATTTTCATATTATCTGGAGCAATTTCGGGGGTGCACATGCACTCTCCTGGCTATGCCACTGATGTCTTATGTATTATTTTTAAAAAAGTTACAACCAAGAAATATGATACTCAATTTTTAAAGCTAACAACTTTTCTACAATGTGAATATATGTCAATTCCAATTAACACACAATTCATACCTTCTTCAATTGTGAGAGGTCCCTTATGGCTAGTCATATCAGTATCCACATAGCCAGGATGTACACTGTTTACCACAATACCAGGGCGACTGGTATCAGCATCAAAGGCCCACTGTTGAATACGGGTAAGAGCAGAAACTCCCACTTTTGAGACAGAATATGCACTGTTAGGCCAGCCTTTAGCAAAGTGATCCCCAGTTTTAGCAGCCCTACAAAATAACAAACGGAATTTTATTTATTCATCTGTACAACATAACAAGGTACTTATGTATTAACGGGGGACCCAATAAAATAAACAGAAAATGAGAACGTGTAAAAAAAATGTTTTATTTATAAGTAACCGAGGGTATTAGCGAGCCTTCGGCTCGGTTTCTTTTTAGATTATAATGCATTTTATATCGGGTGTATCTGTCTCCGGGTGCTATTGCACCCTTTGCCCCTCTGGGACAAAACTATCCCTCGCCGGTGATTTGGTGGATAAATGTCGCCACAGGCAGATCAGTCATGGATTTGCAAGCTTTCGTTTTGCATGAAAGGGTTATCTCAAAAATTATTTTTCAAAAGGGGCCCAGGATAACCGAAGAGAACCCATTTTTCTTTGAATTTTAGCATTTCAACTTGGGTGCTGTTAATACATAAATACCATAACAGAAATTACGGTAGTAAATTTAAGTGCTCAAGCTTGGAATATCTAGATATTCCGTGAAATATTGAAGAAAAATTAAGTGAAAATATTTACTTTAAGGCTGTGTCATAAATAAAAATTCAAAGAATTCAAGTAAAATGTCTCTTAAAACACGTTTATACATTCAAGTATTAATTTCATTATTAAAGTACATTTTTCCTGAGAAGAATTGTATACTTTTTCAGAGCACATTGTGCATTAATTTAAATTTTCTTTCGTTAAGAGGTAAAATCTCCAAGAAAATGTAAAAATTCCGCAACAATCAAGACACAAAATATACTTTAAATGGATAATAGTATGTACTTGTGTAATTTAGAATTTTAATCGATACACCTAAAATGCTCGATTTGTATATATTTCCGAATTCAAAAATACCTACTGCACAAATTCTTCCATCAATTGACATAGCTCATCTTCGGTAAGATCGGGTTTGGAAAATCTTTCACGAAGTTTAGAAGCATGCGGTTCTTCTCCGCATATTCTGTATAAATGGCCAGCACTACTGGAGATATTCACAACACGAGCACCCGGCCTCAATATCGGAAATAAAATACGGCATGTGTTTAGGACGCCAGTGAAATTGACTCTCACGGTAAATTCAGCTTGTTCGGAGAATGGATCAGTGGCATTACTCTGCAAGTAAGGCCGAAAATGATGGATTAAGTGCATACATAAGAAAAATTGTACTGGTATGACTGAATATCGTCATAACTGATAAAGCGGTAATTCCTCTGAACTCACCTTGTATGCAATTGCTGCGTTGTTCACTAAAACATCAATTCCGCCGTACTTTTTAACAATATAATCTTTAAAAGTGCCAATACTGTCCTTATTGTCAATATCAAGGACGTGAAAAGCAGGCTTGAAACCTAACTGCAATGAAATTATATTAACAATGTTAGCTTAGCATCAAAATGGCGAGTAAAAGAAAAGTGAAATTTACCTTGTTAAGTTCTGAAACTGCAGCTTTTCCCCGATTTTCATCCCTCGACGTTAAATATACAACTCCATCAAATTTATCGCAGAGTCCCTTGACAATTGCATATCCAATGCCTTTGTTACCACCTGTAACCTAAACCAAACCTATAATTATTACAAAGCTATGCCATAAGAGGAAACAATCCAATTCACATATAAAAGAAGTACACATACTACAGCAATTTTAGTAGCGGACATCACAACAGAGTAGAAGAACTACGTAACCACTGGTAACCACTTCCAAGTCACGCAATCCACGCAATGCAGTCAAAGAATTACAGCAACACAAGAACTTCTTCCCGGCAGTAACAATAAGGCTTGGCAACCTTGCAATGCTTGAAACGAAGAATAAGTCACAAGTGACCATGACATCGCAAAATCTCTGGAGTTTATCTTGGTTGGAAGTAGATAACCTTGTATGTAATTATGTAAGGCATTTACTCAGTAGCACCCAGTAGTGGAAATAATCATTGTTATTTTCCAGTCTTTAGGCATGTTTTTATAGATGTAAATATATTTTTTCGTTGGTTCTGAAGGAAATTTTTATTAAGGAAGCGGGGGATTCTTCGAAATTTAACTTTACTTTTATAATCAAATCAAATTTATTTGTCCAAAGATCATACCATAGGCAGATATAAGACACGTCAGATATAGATAATATAAAAATACCATTACAAGATACAAGCATAAGATACACAAAGGAAAAACAAAAAGACAACACAAATCAATTATGCATCATTTATGATCTCAAAAACTATATACACATTTATCAACAAGGTAAAGAAATAATTTATTTTTAAAAGTATTAAAACAAACTGCTCTTAATGTTTTTGGACAATCTATTATACAAGTTTATACCCATAGAAAATTTCAGTTAAATATGCTCATTATTAGGCCATAAATCTGTGAGTTGGGGATATCGGAAGTATTCTTATTTAAGTTACGAAACTGTGTTAATTAATCAGTGTTAATGCAGTGGTTTCCAAACTGTGGTAAGCGCTCCCTGGGTGGGCACGTCAGAGGGGGGGGGGGGGGGGGCGCAAAAAGATTTCAAATTGTATTTACTGTCGTTTTAACTGTCACAATCATGAGACCTACAATATGCAGTCTCCAAATTCTAGCTCTCAAGTGGGTAGGGCCTATTATTTGCTATATATATATATGAGACATATAAGGGGGCGTAAAGACATTTTGCTTAGTTGAAGGGAGGGGGGGATTTGTAACGTTTGGAAACCGCTGTCAGTTAATGATTTGATGTGATTTACGTTAATTATGAAATTTACTATATAGACGGCACAGAGCATGGATTACGGGATATCTATAGCATTTTAAAATTGAGAAATTACAGAGACTGCAAGGAGGAATTTTAAATCCTGTATTTAAATTTAGAAAATTGCTTTGGTAGCATATTTTATAAGCTTTATTTCCTTAATATGCGAAAGAAGAATCCCAAATATGTTCGACTAATTTCCGCATAATTACTTATTGTTCTTCTGATATAATTGAAATTGCGAATGTTCAAGCACAAGAAATAATCTGATAAGATCCGGTCATTCGGAAAATGCCGCAAGGAAATGGCTTAAGTTGACGAGAACAAACTTAAAATATCAGTCTAAAATTCCAATAGAACAATGAATTTGAAGTTTAATCGACTTTTTCATTATCACGCATAAAGTATGCCAGAGTTGTGTTTCTCAATCCTTCCCGACTCCTATGAAATCTTACATTTTCTGCGGACCTACTCCCTATGAAAAGTTCATCGTCTCGTTTTTTAAGTTTGTGATATTAATCAGAGCTATGGGTACGATAAAACAAGTAATAGATAAAAATCATGCTGCACTGAACTCGTATACACTTGAGCAGGGCCGTAGTGACCACTTTTGGCGCCCCAAAATGATCTAATAAAATGATAACTGCATATTTTTAAAGATGTATTTAACTAAAATAAACAATTATTTCCTTTAAGAGTTATTTTTCGGGGTGTACTTGCCGCAAACATTGATTATACCATTGAAATCTATATTTTTAAGTTTATTCAATAGATAAGATGGGTAGACCAAAAAGTCTTTCTTATATTAGATAATTGATGACCATATGTAATTTTTGATCAATTTCAATTTACTAAAAGAACGCTCTCCAGTTGAAATTGATGTGACAAATGTCAAGAAAATTATCAGAAAATTTTTCATATTAGGAATGAATTCCAGTATTTCTTTCTGCGTAATTTTTACGAAGGCTGGTGGTGTTTCAAACTGCAAACTTCTTCGATTAACTCGCGTTCATTCACATTTTTTTTATTACCTACTAGCAGCATTTTCATAGGAATTTATCATTTTGTCTTCGGTCATACTATATAAAGCACAACCTAAAATTTTCTGTTGTTTCAGGTATTGAGGGTGCTTCAGTTCCATCGTGTTATGAAATTTCATTTTTCGTTTTCTTATTTACAAGAGCACATCAGGTATTCCTTTTTCATCGCAAAATTTCTTTGCCTATTCCATATACTCTTCCAGTCTTGATGTTGAACTTTTTATGACTGGTACCAAATTGCAGATCAATCATGTCAATGGTTGTATCCACAGTTACATCGGCACACTGAAGATTAGCAAAATAATTAAAGAGATAAATTCTATGTTATATTCTTGTATCACAGCAACATACTGTAACATTTTTTCCTTTAACAACTTCTTTACAATCCCATATTTAACGATTTTGGAAAGAACAACTGGAAAGTCCAAATTTAAAAATAATACCAAAAGAATTATTATTTTTGTTATATACAGTAGCAAATCCACAAATTCATAAATAAACATTTAAATATGTTGTTTGATAGCTTTCAACCTTCCCAGGCAAAATATCATTCTTGCAAAAGACATACTATTACAATTGAGTATATAACATTTCAAAAGATTTTTCGAGTAATAGCAGAGAAAGCAAAAGTAAATGATTCTTGCATAATATGAAGTTTAAAATGTGATAATGATATTTACAAAATACAATTGGCAATATTTTCTAGTTTTTTAGTTAAATGTTTCTATATAGCTTTAAAGTCAACTTTAATATAAAACTATGTGATATCATCATGTAAATATAGAACATTTACTCATCATAAGCAAAGCACTGCATCAGGAGTACATGTACAAAGCACATGGCCCAATATACTTTGTCAAATAACTTCCACCATTACTGCATAATTACAAAAATATGAACCCATTCGTTATATGCTGAGTTTCATCTTGTATTACTTCTTTTTCTTTAGGTCTTCAAAGCGTCGAGTAAGATCATCAAAATCTATCTCTTCATTAGTTTCACCTGCATCATTGTCATCTAAAGGTGGGAAGCTGTCAGTTGGTACAGATGGAAGTTCTGGTAGAACCAAATGATCATTCTGGGGAGAGAGTTTGCCTCTCGGAGCAGGTTTTGGTTTATTCTCACTCTGACAAAAAAGATCATAATTAAGAAAAGCCTTTATATAAAGTCTAACAAATTAATGTCATAAAAATCAACAAAATATATGGAAAAATTAACGGAGAGCACAACACATACAGAAAATAATTCTTTTTAGAAAACTGAAGAACATTCATTAATGATTGTCAAAATAAAAGAGGTAAATCACATTGATATCTCTAAAATGTGAACTCCACATCAACTGCATGAGGATTACCTATACATATATGAAAGAAACCTACAGCAAAGATTTAAAACCTGAACAAATAAAGTTAAACTGGCAATTAGAAAATGAGAAAGAACTAATGTATAATGCCAGTATCAACTTTTGAGAGAATCTAATAGTGACATAGTTACTGTTCCAACAACATAATCATATCAAGAGATAGCATGTCCTTATAGTAAAAATAGGCCCTGACTTATAAAAAGTATCGTTAGTAAAAGAACATTTCAGAAGGCCAGTTAAGAAGTCATATGGACATTTATAAAAACTATGTGTTTATGTATTAAAATAGTGTTATCACAATTTTATTGGAAGGATAAGGAATATCTTGTAATGGTATGTTATACATAATTATAATCAGGTCTTTATCTATAAAAATACTAGTGTAATGCCCGTTGAAATATTAACAGAAGAATTATAGATAGATAGATTATTAATACGGCCATCCCTCAGTTAACGAAGTTTCGCTATAACGAAGGCGAAGACATTTGAATTTCGAGCGCGGCACACTACTAACCCCACAACACACTTTCTTTCGCAGTGTTCATTTGTCCTCACGTGTTGTGTTCATCTCGTGTGTGGATAAAGTGTTATTATTATTACTATTTTCATAAGCCCAATATATATCATGGCGTCAAAACGACCAAGCTCAACATCATTACCTAATCCTACAAAGAAGAGAAAGGCGATAACGATAGAAATGAAGATAGAAATTGTCAAGTGAAACGAAAGAGAGGAGACATCTGTAATTGCCCGTGCATTTGGAATGGTCGTGCAGTGCGTTTTGTTCTCGTTGAAAGTGGGAAAGAAAAAAGCAAGTCACTCATTGAAATCTGGAAGAAATATGATACAAAAGATGCGATTAACAATATTGCAGCTGCCTGGGATGAAATTAAGCAAAGTACGATGAATGCTGTTTGGTGAAAGTTATGGCCAGAAGCAGTTAATGGCTTTCAAGGTTTTGAAGATATTGTGAGCATTAATAAAGATATTGTAGCAATGGCAACTGAGGCTGGCATAGATGGAATTGACGACGAGGGAGTTGAGGAGGTTCTTAATGCAGTTCCTGAAGAACTTACAACCGAAGATATTCAAGAATTGACTGAAGAGTTGGTAACACCAGAGTCTGATGATGAATGTGAACAGGTTACTAGAAATCTTAGTATAAAAGTGAAAATTGAACGTATCGTCATAGAAAAAGGCAGACATATCATTCTTTTTCAACTTTCGCTTTATAAGTATAAATGCAACCAATTACACTATCATATAAATAATTTCTGTAAACTTTAGCCATTCTATTATTACTAGGTTATCAAATTGTGTGTTAGGAACAAAACTAAATATTTTCCATATAAAACAATGGAAAATTAGCTCTCGCTTAACGAATTTTCACATAACGAAGGCTTTTTAGGAATGTAACCCCTTTGTTAAGCAAGGGATGGCTGTATTTGCATTTAAAATAATTAATAGCACACTTTTACATATGAAATATTTCATCATATACAACATTTCTAGTGAATATTCTGTTGTCGTTTAGTAAATGTCTTTGGTTTTTATTTTTGGCTATAAAATGCTGATATTCTTCTCCCACCTTGTTCTCGTCAATGCTACATATAATTCTCGGTGTGCAAAGACAGGGAAATAATTATATGTATATATAACGTAGAGAAAATAATTAAATTTCGTACACTTACGTTATGATTGTTTTAAAATTGTACTCTGTACTTAAATTAAAAACTAACTGATTAATCAATCAGCAGAATAATTACTTTGAAAACTATCTGAACAAAAACAAATCACCAATTTATTTCAACATTGTAAACTGTTAACACACCAAACTTACCTAAATATCATCTTTTAAATGCTTTAATTTGCTTAAAAATGTAATAATAATAATACAATTTATTTCACCGTTGGCAAATACATTTGCATGGTTTCGTCACAATATTAAATATTTACAAAACAAGACAAGAGGAGAGAAAATATAGATATGCAAACAAAGAAAATACAATGATCAATAACACAAAGAAAAGCAAAATCATACTTTATCATCTAGGTATTCACAGACACTATAGTAAGTTTTCTTCAAGAGGAACTTTTTAATTTTTCTTTTGTACACTTTGTAGGACAGAACTGATTTAATATCCGCAGGCAGCTTATTATATATTACAGAGGCTGAGTGATGAGGACCTTTTTGAGAAAGAGCATTGATGTAGTCATTGATGTGAATATGAGATAGCGAGCGGGTGAAATGGCTATGGTATTCTGCATTTGTGGGAAAAATTTGATGGTTTGATCTAACAAAAGTTGCACAACTAAAAATGTAAAGAGATGGTAGGGTTAAGAAATGGAGAGATGAAAACAAGGGTTTGCCATGTGTACGGTAAGGTACTCTACATAAAGTTTTGACAGCTTGTTTCTATAAGGAAAAGACTTTACTAGCCAGTCGACAATTACCCCAAAATAATATTCCATAGCTTAATAATGAATGCACTTTAGCATAGTACAGAGATAATAAGCTTTCAATAGGAAGTATTGGAGACAATTTTCTTATCATAAAAACCCCAGTAGCAACTTTTTTAGCAATTCCATTGATGTGATCTAGCCAATCCAAATTCTCTTTAATATGTAGCCCAAGGAAATAGGTGGATAAAGATCTAGCAATGCTTTTATTGTTCATTTTAAGAAGTGGGCTATTATATGGGATAGCTTTTTTATTGTGTAATAGTAGGTAAGAGGTTTTATTGATATTTATAGCAAGATTGTTTAGATTGCACCATTCCATCATTTGATTAACTGATCTGTTAACAACCTCAGCCAGAAGTGGGAGACTATCAGCAGTTACCAGGCAGGATGTGTCATCGGCATATAGAGTCAGAAAACAATCAGAGAATTCTTTGAGGTCATTCATGAAAATTATGAAGAGAAGTGGTCCAAGAATTGATCCCTGAGGAACACCAGTATTAATTTTTAGAGGTGTAGAATTAGCAATGGTAGAGCCATTTTTAGCTCTTTGAGAATACCTCACAATTTGATAGCAGTTACTAAGAAAGGAAATAACCCAGTTCAGAGAGTTGCCTCTGATGCCCAAATTACAGAGCTTCCCAGAAAGTATTTTATGGTCAATACTGTCAAAAGCTTTACTGAGGTCATAAAATATACCTAAGGTATGCTGTTTGTTATTGAGAGCTTGGTGTAATATGATGATGAGGTTGAAAGCAGCAGTAGATGTTGACTTCTCTTTCCTAAAGCCATATTGATTAGGAGTTAACAAATTGAAGGAGTCAAGAAAAAGCAGTATGCGATTATAAAATAATTTTTCAAATATTTTAGAAAAGGCAGATAGAATAGAGATTGGTCTATAGTTTTCTGATTCTGAGGGTGAACCTTTTTTAGGTACTGGAGATACACGAGAAAATTTTAGGTTAGTAGGGAATTGTCCAGTGCTGAAAGATAGGTTGATTATAGTAGATAGAATAGGTGCAATGATGTGGGAACTTGTCTTAATAACTGTCATGGGAATATCATCTATACCGCTAAAAAAAAGGAGCTTTCAAAAGATTTGATGATATCTATTATTTCCGAGGTATCAGTGTAGTGAAGAAAAACAGAATTTGGGAAAACAGAGCTGGTATTCCTGGAGGGGTATTCAGGGGAAGATGCTGCTTTATCATTAATATTGCAAAATTGATTGCTAAAGTTCATAGCTATATCAACTGGATTAGAAACTACTATGCCATTGAAGTCTATGAAAGAAGGACTTAAGTTGCTGGATGCAGCATTGGAATTTAGTTTGATAATGTTCCATGACGCTTTAATCATATTATTGGAATTATTTATAGTTTACATTTGCAGCTTTTCTCTCAGCTGATAAGTGCATTCTGAAGTCCTTTAGAGCACATAAATATGCCCCATGAAGGTCAGAGTCAACAAATTTATATCAAAAATATGTCCCGAACATACTGAGACCTGATAATAAGATGAGAAGAGTATAATTTTCTTTTATGCATGTTTACATTTTGTTTAATATTTCTGACAGGAAAGGCTGCATTAAAGCAAAGGGTGAAAGTGTTCATGAAAGAATTCCATTTAGAATCAACACCACTTGCATAGTGAACATCATCCCAAGATTCCTGTGAAATATGGTGAAGAAATATTTTAGTCGAGTAATCATTAAAGATACGTTTAGAGATATACATGGGGTTGGGCTGAGAGATAGTTCTATGTAACTTAATGGTTGTTTTTAGGCCTAGATGGTCAGAAAGGCCTGTGAAGATGGTTTCACAGGTAAAGTTATTAGGAGGTAAATCTGAAATTACATAGTCAATAAGTGATTGACTGTTGGGTGATATTTGGGTGGGCTCGCCATTCACTACCTTCAAACCAAAAGTAGATAGCATATTTATGAGGTCAACCTTTTCAGGGGATTCATTCAGTAAGTTAATATTTATGTCACCAATCAATATCATACCACTGGTATTTTTTATTGATGCAAATGTAATGGCATCATATAGGCTCATGAAGAAATCATTTATATTACTGCTGGGAGAACGACAAATAGATAACAGAGCATAGCAAGAGGCATCAATGTCGATTAATGCAATAGAACATTCAAAAGTTTTATCAATGCTCTTGTTAAAATTCAGACACTTCATACTTACTGAGGGTCTGCTATAGATGGCTAGACCTCCACACTTAAATTGCTGGCGACAAAAGGATGTTATTAAATTGAAACCATTAATATGGAAGACTGATATTTCATTTGCTCTTAGCCAATGTTCTGAAAGTATCAACACATCAGCCTTTAGTTCCTGAAGTAGGAGTTCAAGATTAAGGCCCTTATTCCTCAAACACTGAATATTTATGTAAAAGCATTTAAGGGAAATAAAATTAGAGAGAGTACCATCACCTTGGTCGAGTCACATTTTCTTCGGTTTTATGACTCCCGCCTGAAGTTGGGTAACCATTTTTGCCGGCTCTTCTGCCTTTGTTTCTACCTAGTTTTCTCTAATTTTGTCCTCTCTTGTGTCCACATTTACTCGTTGGCTAGGGCTATTCTCAGCGATCCTACGAGGTCTTTTAATATTTAAATGTCTCACTGACACTCCACTAGGCCATTTTCAGTGAAGAATTTATCAAAGAAAAATTGATTTGAAATCTATTCTGAATAAAGTTGGCTTTGCACAATAATACAGATGATATATTAAAGTGAGGATTACAAAACAATTATCACAAAATATTACTACTTTTATTCTAAAAAATCAAAATAGAATATTAGACTTACCGATACCTAAATTGAACTCAGATGAAACATTATAACAATGAAACTTGGTCTTAATGTAAATAAAAAAGTACAGATTTAGGCCACTATTAATTAATCAATCAGTGGAATAATTTCTAGACAATATATTAAAGTGGGGAATACAAAGCTACACTCACATATAACAAATAGTTCTCGATTCACATGCTCTTTTAAGAGCGGCGCCACAGTCGAGTGTTAGTTCTCGATTCTCACACTCTTTCATAACGGTTCTTTAAGAGCAGCGCCACTCGAGTGTTATACACAAACACATCTAGACTTTTATTATAGAAATGTATGACTGGATAAAATGATCTTGCCGGCAGAATATGAAGGGCAACATATACAGAAAACTAATGGAATATTTCTCAAAATATAACAACGAAATCAGCATATTCCAAAAATGAAAATTGAGGTGAAACATGTTGTGGGTGAAAGACTTTGGGTGAAACGTCTGGATACCTGCCTCGACTACCAATTACATTGTTGGACCTTGAAATCCAATTGTTATTTCAATCAATAAATAAACTTTATTTTTGGGTGAGATTGAGACTAGACAGTCTCTTCTATCAGGAAGGGAAGAGAGAGGGGAAGGATAGGGAGGGAGATACGATAGAGGGAGGGAGGGAGGGAGGGAAAGAGAGGGAGAGAGGCAACTATTTTAAGTTTAACTAAAGATAGCCCATCATATTGATGGGCTTTTATACTAGTTTCAAATATAGATAATGAAAGATATTATTTTTTATAAAAACATTCAAAATAACTAATTTTCAAATTTATATATAAAGTCAGAGCAAAAGACTAGTAAAAATAATGAACAGAAATAGATAATTTGCAAAATTTATAACTAAATAATTTATTTTAAATACCTGCTTATTCCCATTCTTTACATCAGGAGGAAAACTAGGATATGGTGGAGGTGGTGATGAGTTACCCTTTAAAAATAAACAAGGAATTTGCGCATTAAATAAAAAAGGGTAAAGTGATGTGCATCACCAGCAAATTTTTTGCTCAAACATACTTTTAAGCAAAATTTACAAAAATTTAAAAGAATCTTGCAATGTCACTATTTTTAACTAGGTAATAAATAAACAAAAAAATTCAAAGATAACTGTGTACCTCACAGCAATCACACTTTAACCTTAGGTTATGCTAACTGTTCCATAAAATAAAAACGTAAATAAAATGAATGCACTTAAAAAAATGCTTCTTTGCACAGTTACTACAATACTCACTCCAGTGTTTATGTTTAGTGCTTTTGCTCCAGGTGAAGTGTCAAATGTAGTAGCCAAATTATCATTTGATGGCGGAATATTGTAAGAGAACGAAGTGCTCGGGAAAGGAGCAGTAGGCCCTTGAGTTGGAAGAGTGTGCGGAATTTGAAAACCCTCTGCTGCTTTGGGTAGGACCTAATGACATTTTAATAAAAAATATTATCCACAAATGTTCAGAGGATCTATGTAACATAAGGATTTAAAAAAAAAATATTAATCAACTTACTGGATAATTAAAAGGTTTTAAATCAGATCCAGGATTGAAATCAGTCACAGGCTGTGGTAATGACGGTGGTTGTGGATAACCCACGAAACCGAATGGATGAGGCATTCCACCACCTCTACCAAGATTGTTTTTGTCATTACCCTCAATATCTATTAGTAGTGCATCCACACCCAAAGTCTGGTCACCTTTCATTACCTGTTGGAACATTTGGTAAACTTAAGATTTTATTTGAATCATACATGTTGATTTGACAATTATTTCTCATTCAACCTTACCTGCGGATCTGGCTCATATTCAACATTATAATTTTTGGCTATTTCTATCATATATTTTTCCACCAAAAGTTTTGGCGGTGATTGGACACTCATCTTATGTTTCAATTTCTCTGAAATTGTTGAAACTGCTTCCTCTTTGCAAGCCTTAGAAAAAATAGCAGAGCCGATCAGATTTCTTGTTTATAAACAATTAATTTAAAATCTGAAGAGAATTGATCTGTATTTATAAAACGGTTTGTAATTTCAATTTTATATAAATGCACTCCACAATACCAGGGTTCACAATATTTAGATGATGTAGTTTCAACCAAGTTTAATACTAAAGTTGATACTAATAATAATATTGGCATGGTTAAAGAAAGGTTAGTTACATAGGTACCGACTCCACAGGGGCAATTGCCCATATAAATATTCAGATATAACTATTCTGCCCCTGTGGTAAAAGTTAAACGTTGGCGCCTATGCTTAGTTATGATCGAAATGACATATTATTTTGACCAGAATGAACAGAAATGCATGATGATGGAAATTATAGATAAGAAACAAAAAAACATTCTTACATTAGAGCATATCCATCCCCTCCTTTAAAATACTTTGGTGGGCTTTCTCACATAGAAATATCGACACTCAGTCTCCTCTTATTCGCCATAACCTTATGGTATAAACTTTAATTCACAGCTATTAATAGTCAAATTCAATATTACAAAATCCTATATTACTCCACCTTAAAAATAATCTGCGCTTGACACTTTTCGGCCAACAAAAAAATTAAATATAATATATGCGATATTTACGGAAAATTTCCAATTTTCTCCATAATTCAAACATTATAATTATATGTGAAAGTATCAGTAATGACGTTTCCATGCCATTCCCGTGCCTTCTAAGGAACGGAAATTTTATTTGGCACATGACAGTGCTAGCAAATTAAGAGAATGCATTTAATACTGTTAAAGGGATGACTCATTTGTTATCAAATAGTACCTGTGCGTATTGTTTTCCATATTTCGCCGTCAATTGATCAGCAATGACATGTAGCTCAGCAATGTCTGTTTGCATTCTGGGTGCAACCCATATCAGACTGGAAATAGCTTCCGCCAATCCTTCATCAAGGGTTCTTTATTTGGCGAAATGAATAAATAATCAAACTGAAGTAAATTTACCGCTTCTACAATAATTATTCTAGGATACAATACTTACTTCATTTGTTGAATCAAGCCATATCTTGCTAAAAGGAGATCACAGTACATTTCCACTACTTCCATTGCTTCAACCATATAATCTTCCCTAATAATATGTTCCACACGTATTTTCGCCCTTTCATATTTTGCAGTAGAAATATAATCCGCAATTTCTTTTCTGGCCTTCTGAGCCAACTCAGTTTTCTTTTTCTCCAGCAGTCGCAATCTATTTATCGCTAGTCGTAGATTAGTTTTTAATTTCGTGTAATTAGGTCCACTGGCAAACATTTTAGTTAACGACACTTCAATATCTCAATGACGTTTGTTATGCCCGTTATACCTAATCACTACCTTATGCGGATGACTCATTTAGCGCATTATATGTTGTCATTTGTCTTGAGGTCGAGACAGAATAAGGTGGTAAACTTAAAATAAACGAAAAACTTTCCAATTCAATATTGGTAAAATTTTATAAAGAAGTTAGGAAAAATATCTAATGCTTACATCTAATTACTTACTACTTGAGTTTATATATTGTTGCCAACGTAAAAGTACACAAAGTCATAATCTACGATTTACGATGTTCTTTTTTGAATTGTTTAGTCAACAATCATCATTCTTGATTGCTTCAGTCGATCACAGTCGATTTAACAAAGTGAGTCAAGCGATTTGGTGAAGTAAATAAAAGCCATAATTTTCATGTTATCAGGCAAGGCAATATCTGAAATCTTGGAAAATTTTATGGAATACGCTACTTCATAAAACAGCGCAGCAGAGAACAAAGATGGTGAGCAGCAAGTAATTTTTATTTGAATACTTGTAATTGAGAATCAGAGCGGCGAAAGAGAACACGCTACATGAACGAAACACTTAAGGAGTTTTTTCTGCTTTGGAATGTTGAAAACATTTCTTTTATATTTGGCGCTTCGGAAAATAACTACAATTTTGTTTTAGGAAAAATATTTTGCACATTTAAAAAAGAAAAATCCCATTTCATTATCCTTTTTCATAGTATTCTACTAACTCCTTAAGTTTAATTTAATCATTGCTTTTATCTGTTAGTCCTGAAAATACAAGCCGCATACTTTTATATTTTCTGGTGCTAATTTAGTTAAATCATCGTTATCCGGCATACTCAGTTTGTCGGAATTTCAAATATCCATTATTTAGGAACCGGAATCTTTGCCAAGTCAATCTGGCATTGACAAAGTATTTCTGTTGTGCACGTTAGTCAGTGACGCATTCTAGTTTATATGTGTTGTGATTAGTGTTTCCCTGACCACGCTTTATCGCAAAATATTAACTCCAGTCTACAATTATGGCATCCACCATAAAATAAGAAAGCAAAGGTGAAAAGTGAAAAAAAATTCACTTTAACTTTCAACGCTTTGGTTTTTATAAATATTTATGAGTAAGAAACTGAACTCAATTTCTTTTATATCCGTATTGTTAAAAATCGAATCCAGTAATTCGTAAGTCTGCTATTAGTTATATAGTTTAATTTGAAAATGTTGATATTTTTATTATTACAAAATGGAGTCTATTAAATAAAGATAAATTTTAGCGTTATTATGCCTTGCTGATGCTAATGGAAGCGTACGTTCAAACCTAGGTTTTATCCATCGAAAATTTGCCCGTAATTTAAATAGCATAGTGTGACTCGAATGGATTAAATATGCTAGAAAATATATTGAAGTGATATAGTGAAAGTGGGGAAGATGAAATGTATTAGTAAATAATGAAGCTTTTTGCTTGAAGCTAAAAAACATGCAATTCAAGGAGGTAAACTTTCACTATTCTAATATATTGTTCATCGTGTTCTTTATGTGTTACTCCTCTCGATCAATTAATGCTTTGGGAAATTACTGTAACACAAGCTCAGTAAATTAAGAAAGATAGCGCAAGAAAGTGTACATGTTTTGCCGTTAATTCTGATGGCCAATTATGCTAGTATTAATCTAATTTATTTTAAACTTTAAAGCGCAATGCGTTATTTTTCTTAGTTCACATTTCATTAAGCCGTAAATTACGAATATCTGACACGTCCCATGCCCCGCACATGCCGGTTAACATGGCTTTTACTATATTTGAGGAATTAACTTTGGGTTAATTATAAGAAGCTTGAGAAAGAACTGAATATTGATGTACATATTGATAAATTTTTTTCTCGTGAATTCAATTAAAACATCTAGTGAACTCGTAACCTTGTAATAATTGAATATTAACGTTTTAGAAATAATTCTTTTCCTTATTACTGTATTTTGCGCCACTGGTAATTTTTTTTAATTTGAAAGAAATACAATGAGCTATAAATTTAAATTATATTGGTTAATTAACAATTAAATAATTTTTATGCAAAACATTCATACTTAACAATGAGGAAAAGAATATTAACCCAACGTTTCAAAGTTTTAAGACATTTCGAACAGTTTTTATCGATCCTATCGATCGACTAAACCACGCGATATCGCGTGATTGCACCTCGCGGTTCAGCGCCATTACCGACCATTACCGCCATTACTGAGTATTCAACTACGACGATATTGTGTAGCGTACGAGTACTATAACAATGACGGACGCAGGTTTTTTTCGGGTAAAGTTAACATATTTAGTTGTAATGTAGCGTGAAGTATTTCACTGACAACCATCCATGTATTTGGTTCTATCTAGGGCATGAATCCATAAAACGATGATGTGGTACTTTACAATGCCCATGCGTCGGTTGGCTTTATTGATGTTTCTGTTTTGGTACAAATATCTCATTAGTTACTGAAATTTATCGAGATTCACTTTTTTATACCACATTGCTTTTAAAAGCTTATATAATTATAAATGTTGTGGTTCTCCTTTGTTTTAGTTCTTTGGACTTGCACACTTTTTAGAGTACGCGTTGCTGTTTTTATATAAATGTTTTAATTTGTTCGCATCTAGGGTACCTCAGCGGAACA
Organism: Uropetala carovei; assembly: GCA_036926305.1. Taxonomy (NCBI): domain Eukaryota; kingdom Metazoa; phylum Arthropoda; class Insecta; order Odonata; family Petaluridae; genus Uropetala; species Uropetala carovei. Next base: position 1,951,404 of record JAXCHB010000072.1, read on the forward strand.
AGACAACCGTTTCAGCGATAAAGAGAAAAAGCTTCTGAAACAGATGAAGTTTGGTGATAATTTGAGCCGTAAGGTGTGTATGATTTATTAATAATATTCGTTGTAAATGTCGAATAATAAAATTGAATATTAATTGAGGACTTTATTTTTATAACAAGGTGGACATGTCAAAAGTCAAACTGGATGTCATCAAACCTTGGATAGCTCAGAAAATCACTGATATTCTGGGCATGGAGGATGATGTAGTTGTGGAGTTTGTCTTCAATCAACTTGAGGCAGAGAAGGTACTGTTATAGAATTGTTAGGATACCACAGTTGAAGATCTTTAGATATATTCGCAAACTCATGATATGTGGAATTAATTTCATCTTTGACATATATACCCTGGGAATGGTTATATTTATGACGAGCTAAAACTCAGAATCTTCCCCAGTTGGTCACCACCTTGTGAATAGCACGTTAAAATTTTGTGGTAAACATGTTAGACATGGATACCAATCTCTGTGACCCGTCTTTAATGCGTTTTTCTTCCCCTCTGGATGTGATTGTCATAGATTGTTTAGCTAGTGCCATTTCTTGCTGTATTCAGTAGGTCTAATTGATTTTGCAGTCTGGTTTATCTCATGATTACTGATTTCTGTGTGACTAGGTTTCGTAAGTTCTCTTAACTTAAAACTAATATAAAAGTTGTGTAACTGTAAACTTAATTATTTTTTGTTTTGTGAAGCCAATTTTAATGAAAAAGAAGCAACATTGTTTATCTAAAATAGAACGTGTTGATGTACTCTATTAGTTGACTGATTACCTCGGTTTCTTTCGCCCAATTAGACAGTTTCGTTAAAATTGTCACTGCGCTACTCAGGACATAAAAGTCACCCGGAAAAGGCTGCCAGCCACACTTTGCACTCACTTATCCTCCGAGGCCCTGTCCTCTCTTGCTCCTCATTGACTGAGTTGAAGTTTCCGTGCCATTTGCCATGTCGGCAATTTTCTCAACAAGGTTGGTATCATGTAATACTTTTCGTAATGTGTATGGTAAAGAACTTAAGCTGAAAACTAATATGCATGAATACAGTTCCACTCCTGCCAATAAGTTGAGAAGAGCTCATGTAGACCAAAATTGCTGATTTCTCAACTTGAATTTGGAAATCTCTTGCCAGATATGCATTGTGAAAGAAGTTCACTGATCACTTTTGGTGTGGAGGAAATCTGACACTAACCGAAAAGCCTCGAATTTTTCGTTCTTTAAAACTGCCATTTACCGGGGCAGATGTTAGCTTCCACCCTCTGGTTTTGAGTTATTTCTGCTGGTGCAAGGAACGCTCGCACAGCTTTATCTGTGTTAAGAAGCTTTGAACTTATACTGTGGTTCAATTCAGTATTCTAGGAGAAGAGGAGTACTCACTAGGAAGACTTGTGCAGTACCGGGGATCTGGAACAGGTAGTAAAGTGGAGATTGCAGGTCTTGTCGTTGTTCTAGTTTCATTGAATGTGTTGGTATTGCAGTTATTTTCTTTAAGGTGAAAAATAAATTTCTTGAGCATTTGGAGGTGGTGAGGAGGACCATGTCTTAGTTGTCTTTTATGTAAATCGATTGCCTGAAAGGGTTCTTACTTTTGCTTCATCAACAGAACTGATTCAGATAAAATATTGTTTTCAACCCTTCTGTCATGTGGTCAACATCATCATTTCTAAATGCTATTTATGCTATATTGGAGCAGGTAACAATGATATCCGTGGTGATTCCTTTGTTAAAAAATTTTGTGGGGAAGGTTGTCATATGGTTTGCAACAAATTGACTTATGCAGTGGAGTATGCATGTGTGTGTATATTAATGTAAGGACTGTGGAGCCAAGGGTATGTATTTATTTGTACTTGATTTTCATTGTGATCTTGTATTGTATGAAACTAATGCGGCATATTTTTCATTTAATGTACAATCAGGTTGAAGGTTGATTATAGGTAAGATGTTTAGGGTTATATCCCTATATTTTCGTTATTAATAAACAGAGAATGAATCACAAATTTTAAATGTTTGTAAGGTATTTGATTGTTAAAGTTCCACTTGTGTGACAGTTACTCCAAATAATATGTCAATATTCCACTTCATGAGTTAGTGAGTGGTAAATGAACTTTTGAGTCCATTGACCAGTGTTTTATACAGGGAGGACTCTGACAGGTTCAAATAGGCAAATTCTCTTTCAACTCATTATCTTTATCCTGTTGCATTTGCTTTCTCCTCTTTAGAGCCCTGATCCAAGAAAGATGCAGATCAACCTCACTGGTTTCCTGAATGGCCGAAATGCTCGCAACTTTATGTCAGACCTTTGGGAGCTGCTGCTTTCTGCCCAGGATAGTGTCTCTGGGATTCCTGCTCGTTTTCTTGAACAAAAGAAAGAAGAGATCAAGAAAAGAATGGTTTGTGTAATTTATAGAAATAAAATTTTTGTAATACAATTTTATTCTTGCTTGCCATAAATTATTTTTCCTTAGATGCAGAGACAGTCATAATGGACATTTGAATTTGTTTTATAAAAATTTAGGCAGTGTAGGTTCAAGCTTACATTGTTAACTGGCCTTCATTAATATGGTTTCCTTCTGATAGGTAGTATGGGTTATAAGATTTCAGATGAAGCAAAAATAAATTATCATTTTTGCAAAACTGAAACTTTCTGTTCTTATTACCTTTATTGGAAAGGAAAAACGATTGCAACAAGTTTTGTTTCATTAAATTGGAAAGCAAAGACATCACTCGGCTAAATCACACATTATAAACAATTACTATGGTGCCATTTGCAAAGTCACAATACACCTTACTAGCATCACACTAGAACTCTGCTATGCTCTGACTCTGCTGTCTCTACATGTGCTTCACTTTGCTGTCTTCCAGATTCACTCCTGACTCTCATACTCTGTTGTCTGCATTCTTTACTATCTACAGTAGTTCTTGCACCATCATGACACTTATCGAACCATCTTGATGCTCCTGCTGCCACTATTCCTAATAGTGCCACCTTCAGAAAACACAATAATAGAGTATACTCAAAGCTCTTCACTTGTCTGTATTTGTGGATTATTTTTCTAAATATCATATCTTTGTTCAATTAGATGTACAGGTCGCGAGGTTCTACTGGTCGTCAGTTTAGGGTCGCAGCAAAAAAGTTGGGGAACCACTGTTCTAGATGGTATGCTTTTGGACAAGAGGTTTAAAATTACAACTGAAATTTCAGTGAAAATATGGATGATTTAGTTTGTTTTAAGAGATAATTATATACTTTCATTATAGCAAAAAATAAATAGATGGAGAGAAAATTAAGGTTTCAGCAAAGGAATTCTGGGAGTCATACTTCATGCATCAGGATTTAGGGATTACATTAACAGAGAAAATGAAAATTATAAGAGAAAAATCTTATTATCCAGTATTTACTTTCTATTTCTTTATACCCAATTTTCCAATAATATAATGTGTTTATTTTAGGGTGGGATTGTTAAGATGGAGCAGGTTGAAGAAATACTGCTGGAAGATAGTCCCTGAGGACTGATGTATCAGATTTTGTGAAAAAAGGGCCAAGGGAGGAGAGAAAAGCAAAGAAAAGAGTATTGTGTGATGACCAACCTCTTTTAGAAAGGGCAGTTATGACTTGTACCAAAGAAGAGGATGAATATGATATATTTGGGAAATATATAGCCAATGAAATTCGTGGTCTGTCTTCCGAATGTTTACGTAAGAAGATGAAAAGAAAGATTTTGCGGATTATTTTAGAAATTGATGAAGAGGATGAGAAGCGTATGGTGAATTGTTCATCCATGAGTTCTTTTTCTTTTCCATGATTAATTAATCAATGTACATGACACAGTTGTAACCCAATTTTCTAAATTTCACGTATATTTCCCAAGGACAAATGACGATGGAGTTGTGAGGAAGTAGTAGGATTGCTTGGTAGAGTGATGTATGGTGTGGATTTCAAGGGCCTTGTGACTACCCTTGTAGCCATTAAGGTCTACCTGGAACCTCGAAAACTCAGGAAGTCGATAGAGTAATAGCCGTTTTGTGGTTATAATTTGTCCCTATGTGTTATATAACATTTTTGCATAAGTTTCAACCTTCATGTATTTCTTAATGTTGTATTGACCTTTCCACCAGGCCTAGAGGCTAATTGCATTATGTAGTCTTAACAATAATGACTGTTATTCCGTTCTGCTTTACTGCCATTGGTGCATCTTCAAGATCACGATAGACAATTTCTACTTATACTTTTGCTGGAATGAATTGGTATCTGTGTTTGCTGAATTCATCGTGAGTTACAGACTCCTTTAACATAAGAGTGGAGACTACCGAGGAGGAGATTTCTGCTAGCATCGGCATAAAGAGATCACCCAATACATTGCATCGTGCAGGTAGGAGGGAGACGATGCTTAATTTAGGTGGACCTTGTTTCAGTGAGGGGGAATCAGTGGAGAGGCCAACTTTTTTAAAATTCCAGATGTCAACTTATTCGGACATGTATTTATCATTTTCCCTCCTAACTGGCCCAAACGGGTCGCGATGATGTCTGTGTGTATGTGATAGTTTTGTGGGCACTCTAACTCGTAAACTAATAGACACATTACAAAACTTTATACGTAAGATTTTTATTATAAAATGAGGACCTGTAAAGGTTTTGGCTGAAACTGGTCAACTGGAAGTGGAGGTATATTCTTGTTGTTTTTGTTTTTTCTAAATATCTCCTTTAAAACTCAATTTATGTAAATATTTTTTATTAAGTATGTAGACAATGTAATTTTCTACAAATTTTGAAACATTTTTTCATAAAACCAGTTTAAGATATTTGATTTTTCACCTGAATTTATGGTAAGTACATCGCTAATTGATACCATTGTTTTCATTGCTATGCTAAATTATCTGTTTGTTGATATTCTGCTAATAGTAATTTTAATTGCACATCGATAGTTTCTTATCCATAGCAACAGCTAACAATTTTGTTTATTGTTTTTTCAATGTAATGATTATTGCAGGTGTTCTTATGTAACGAGTGTAATTGCAGATAATTATTCTTGAGGATGCCGTTGTCGAGGACAATGATATTCATTACTCTGTTTGGAGAAAGTCATGTGCTAGACACATCAGATTTTCTCCGTTAGTGTTTTAAAATGTTCTTTAGATAAAGTGGTCAACAATCAAATGGGAGATTTAACATCTTAACGTTTTTAAAAAAGTTTCTTAAGGAAAATGAATTATTTGAAAAATTGTTATTCAAAGTAAGATCTTACCTGATGCGAGGAATCATAGAGTAACGGCAATGCATATTTCTGAATTTTGTGTACTATTTTGACAACAGGATCAATTTTTTTCGTCAAAATTTGTCTGATTGTGGCATTCATAAGTTGTTATGAAACTGACAGGATATCTATATGTAGGTGCAAGCGCTCCTACCCATTTTTACACTCAAAAAGAAGTAAACATAACCCTGAGAGGGAGCTTCAAACGTGTAATGTTCTACTGTTAATTCCTTCTTCCATTTGGGCAGTATGTGATTTTTTTAGCCATCTTATAGTCTTCTAACTAGAGCAGTAGTAGGCTAAGGCAAGTGAAATTATTGTAATATTGATATTTTTTGACGTGTTTCTTTCCTATAAAACACAGCATGCAATTCTTTATTATATTTGCTATAAAATACTTTTTATTTGAATATATTATCCCCAATAGTTCATGAGATAAAGAAAATGCAAAAATAATTTGAATACCCTAAAATAACTCCAGTGTTTATAGGTTAATTTACAACATATAAAATTTTTAGTCAACTCATAATTATCCAGTAGTTGATCCAAGGGAGGAAATGGAAAAATATTTTTCTGAATTATAGCTTAGGGCTGAGCTCCAGGAATATGCTCGCCATGGGCAAGTTAAAAATGGGACTGGGTTTTTGACCTAACCTACTACGAAATGGATTATGGCCAAGTGGATGTTTACAAGTGGCAAGTAGGTTTTGTATTTTTAAGCGCGTTACGCTTCCAGCGTGAGCGCCTATTATCGTCAGTCTGTCCGTCCATCCACATGTTCGTTCTCAGCTTTTACTGAACGGATTTTCATGAAATTTGATATTAAGGACTTTCAATCAAATATAATAAGAAAATTGCAATAATGAATCACGTACACAAATCAGGGATACCACTTTACTGATGACAAAAAATTTAATTTTCGTCATATCTCGTAAAGTATTGCTCATATCAAAATATTTTTCAAATAAAAGTTGTAGAACTAGTAAAGAGGGGTATTTCCTTTCCTCTACATTTTTATCGTAGAAGTAGCTGTTATCGATAAAATCAAATGAGAATATCTTAATTTGAGTTGAACAAAATTTTTTGCATGGTTACTTCTTGATTGTTGCTAACATAAACAATCTCACAAACAAACATTTAATTTATGTGTGCATGCACTATTTTTAAATAGGAAGAAAATGGATTATTTATGATGTAGAAAGGAACTTTAAAATGCAACTTCCCTTACGTACAGGTATATAATTTCTTTCTAATACTCCATTGCACGAAACGTGTCTATTTGTGATACGTTGTACACTTTCCTAACTTGTTTGAGTCCTACTTAGGGTTTGTTGATAACCATATGAGGTTCAGCAGCTAATGTTGAGTGAATTAAAAATGCACCCTTTTTAATGCAAGTAAATTGGTTTTTTGTCTGTTTGGGTGTACTTCAACTTATTTGATTTATATTCTGTAGGAGGAGCAGGAACGAATGCAGGAGTCCATGAAGAAACAATCAGACAAGGGGAAGGATCGTGATGAGAAGGAGAGAAAGAGGAAGAGAAGCCGATCTCGTGACAGGTCTCATCGTGATAGAGATCGCAGGAGTGATCGAGATCGCGATAAGGATAGGGATCGAGATAGAAGAAGTGAAAAGGAATCGAAGAAATCTTCCTCAAAGTCTCCTCGAAGGTAATACCTATTTATAATTTTATTTATATGTAATATTCTAGATAAGGCATGTTTTGCTAAAAGGCCATATGAGGTTCTACATCACTGTGTAGACCACATACTGAACTCTCAAATGACTCATTGGGAAGGTATAAATTTCTGCATGAGACTTTGGTTATGTAATGTCATCCTTTTATATTACATGTATATTGCATATATATATAGGTTAAATTTCATTCATCATACCTAATGCCATCTCTTGCTGGCAAATATATATATGAATATGCATGTCTTAATGAAAAAGATGAGATGAGGTGGGTCAGATGAAATGATTGCATTGGGCAGATGCATCCTGTGTGCAGTAGCTTGGGGATCCCTGTACTAGATCAAAGGTTCTCAACCTATGGTCTGTGGACTACTAGTGATCAATAAAAATTTTGTAGTTTGTCTGCATCAAAGGCTATGAAGGTGTATTTAAATTTGAGAAGTGATTATGATGAATCTGGAGCCACTAGTCTGAAAGGTTTACTAGCTGGAAACTTATAATAGACCTGATTACAGAAATTTGATTGGTTATGATCTATGGTTATATCTTGTTTTGGCACGTGATTCATGAATGTAGAAAGGTTGAGAGCCTCTGCACTAGTTCAATAATCCTCCAGTGTTGCCAGTACGAAGTTTAATTACCTGTTCCTTGTTAATATTATTAAAAAATTTTTTCTGCTGCTTTAGATTCATAAAAATTACTTGCCTTGTTCTGCTCATTTTTGGAAGGTTTGTGTACTTTTATTATACACCATCACTAATAGGAAAAATGAGAATTCTGTTTTTAACCCTGTTTGAGTAAGAATTGTTGCATAAAATAAGAAAAATCTATTGATAAGTATCTATAAGTACAAAAATGAGCTACATACAGTGAAATCCATAATATACACTTTTCTGGGGACAAAAATGTTGTAAATTGAGGGAAAATGTAAATCTGGGAGAATGAAATTTGTAGAATAATACTCATGTTATATAGAATGCATACATATTTTCATGCAAGAAAATAATGAGATTAAAAGAAGATGAATAAGAAAAAACAAATTTATTTAAAAATACCAGAACAATTTAATTTTTTTCTAAAGTCTGACACCGTAGTTTGTTTAGTGTTTTTTATTCGACATTTTTGTATCTCATTTTCTATTTCGTAAAGATTTTTTAATAAATGTTCACCTACAAAATGCCATCACATCTGCGTAGGATGGAAAAGGAATCTCTTCATCATCATCTGATGTATTACTTTTGCTTTCCACTAGATGTTGATTAATTACAGTGGAACCTGTTTAAGATGTTCCCGTTTAAGATGTTTTCCTGTCTAAGATGTTCCCGTGGAATATTACGTAACCTATAATCCATGTTTACTACTGGCTATATCCTCTGTACTATTTTCTTATTTTATAAAGAACTACCCCAACTGAGAAAGCAGATAATCGAGGTGAGAGCAAGGAAGAGGCAAGTAACCATCGAGGTGAAGATGAGAACAATCCAGATTCTCAGTACTCGAGAAAGCGAGATAGGGATGGAGGTACTTCTCAGAGGTAAGCGTAGTAGACCTATGCATTTGCTGCTTGCTTGATAATTGTCTGATCATAACATTTGGTAATTGCTGCAGCTGCAGCTGTTGTTGTGTGCTATTGATACTTACCTTGAAAAACCACATTATGTACCGTATTGACCCGAATATAGTGCGATGTTTTTTTCATCAATGGTTACCTTTAAAAGTCGCATTCGCGCTATATTCGAGTACTTTTAAGAAGTGCATATTGGCGCGTCTCGTGACGCGTTTCAGACGTCAGTTTATAATTGCTACATTGTAAGTGAATTGGGTGTTCATGTTACAACGCTACATTGTACAAATACACTGAAAAAGCATCTGAGAAGAAAATTGAAAATAGATCACGGTCAAACTGCAACAACTTCGCGCACGTGTTGTCTGCAGCCGGAACCCCTGCGGTACCGGTAGCTCTTACGTCAGTGCATTGATATTTTTTGTTTTTCCAGTTTTCGAATTTATTACCCATTATTATTTTAATGATGGACGGCCAAAAGGAAGTTGATCATGTTGAGAAAAAGGCTTCTTCCAAATCCCAAGTTAACAGAGGAATTCGACGAAGTTATGACATGAACTTTAAAGTACTCGTGATTCAAGAGGCAGAAAAAATAAACAATCTTCAAGCTTCAAAGTAGTATAGTGTTCCAGAAGCAACTATACGTTTGTGGCGGAAGCATTTAGATAAGTTTAAATTTGCTAATTCAACCAGGAAAACGTTTAGGGGACCTTCAAAAGGAAGATTTGAAGACCTTGACAATCGTGTCTGCGATTTCGTGATGGAAAAACGAAGCGAAGGATTTCCCATCACTCGAGAAGACAATGATGAAAGCTTTGGAAGTGGCGAGTGAATTTAAAATTCCACGCAGTGATTTTAAAGCAAGCATCGGCTGGTGTAGACGGATGATGCGAAGAAAAGGTCTTTCTCTTCGACGCCGCACTTCTCTAGCTCAACGCCTTCCTAGTGATTATGCTGAGAAGTTAATTAATTACCAAAGGTATGTCATAAACTTATGTAAAAAGCACGGCTACCTGCTAAGGCAGATGGGAAATGCCGATCAAACTCCTGTTTGTTTTAAAGGTGCTAAATCAGTGTTGATCAAATCCACGGGAAATGAAAAAAATAGAATCATGGTAATGCTTGCAGTCACGGCCGATGGGCAAAATCTGACTCCTTATGTTATATTAAGGCGTAAAATGCTGCCGAAGGAAAAGTTACCGTCAGGAGTGATCTTTCATGTGCATGAAAAGGGATGGATGAATGAGAACCCTGTTTTAGACTGGCTGAATGAAGTTTGGGGTAAGCGCCCGGGTGCGTTACTGCGTCAGAGGGGAATGCTCGTACTCGACACGTTCAAGGGTCATATGACAGAAAATGTTAAGAGAAAAATTGCTGAAATACGCACGGATCTGGTTATTATTCCGGGAGGGATGACATCGCAATTGCAAGTGTTAGATGTCGCGGTTAATAAGCCTTTCAAAGATTACTTGAGAAAGGAATATAATGAGTGGTTATTGGCGGGAAACCATGAATTTACTCCGTCGGGAAAGATTAAGAAACCGTCAGTCTCTATGTTAGCGAAGTGGATCAAAACAGCCTGGGACAAAATCACCCCCAAGTCCATTGTACGTGGATTTAAGAAATGCTGTATATCGAACAACATGGATGGTAGTGAAGACAGTGTCTTGTGGGATGGAGAGTGTGACAGCAATGACTCGAACCTTGCTTCAACTTCGGGAGATGAGGAAATAGAAGAGGAAGGAGATTTTGATTAAGCACTGGTAGATAGTGTCTCATAAGTCCCTATAATAGCTATAGTTAATTAATTAAAATGTTTGCATTAAAATTTGTGTTTTAAATCGTTTTCAGGAGATTGAAGAAACTTCGGATATTTAGTATATGAGTTTATACATAATTTAAATGTGTAAAACAGAGAAAATTAAATGTTTTTTCATCTTTTTCTAAAATTCCTTTCAAAATACTTGGGGTCGCTCCTTCATATGGACAGCATCTGCCGACTGTACAGGTTATGGTCTTGAAAATGCTTACATTAAGAAGACTGCAATTTATCATGTAAATACATGTTATAAATGTGGATCCATTCCTGTACAAGCAGGGTTATTGTACCACTGAATTTATGGAGGAACAAATATGAAATTTAACCATCTAAACAAATACTAATTTAAAAATAATTTCTTGTATGAAATAATTTTTTTCCACTTGTTTGCTATAGTTGATGAGTTATTGTGGAGGAGAAAAGTTGTCTGGAGGAGGAGGGGCTGTTATTGGAGGATTTTGAAGGGGATTTACCAGGAGATGCAGGAGAAGACTTGGAATTGATTTTGGTGATGATTAGGGAGTTGTTTTGAGGAGTTGCTCTTTTTGGATATTCTGTCACCCATTATGATTAAATATTTCATTCTAATTGATTAAATTATAAAAGCATAAACATAACTCAAGAAGTCAAGATGGGCAACCATACATTGTGCATGGAGTGGCATGCCACACGGTTTAGTCTGTATGACTACGATGGACATATGGTATCATTATACAACATGCATCGGCAGATGTCCATTAACTGGGTGCTGTCTGTACTTTTAGAGCAACCTAAGAATGCAGTTCCTATAGTACAGAAGCAAACTTGTTAGATTGAGTGAGAAGAAAGGGGTAAAAAGCTAATGATATTGCCTTATGGATGGAATCCAATTGATTTAATTAATTAGCTGAAATATTGCTAATTAAAAAGATTAGGAAAGCCAGATGTTTATTGTGGCTACAAAGCAGTTGTCAGTGGAAATTTGCTAGTATTAGTTTCTAATTGTACCATTTTCCTAACTTTATAGCCATAGAATTTTCATAATTTTATCAATGTATTTCATTGTTACCATTAGTGTGGCTTGCATAGTGTTCATTTTATCACTCAGTGAAGCTGCTGCTGGACAATAGTTCGTAACTGAGGTTAGTATCATAATGGAACTTTAGCCTTTTGTGTTATTTCATTCACTCTTTTGCCTATCCTTTTTCTTGAAAAACCTGGGAACTGAACTCGACACTTTTTGGGATGTTCATATTCGTGTTTTATTCAAACATTTAAACGCATGGGACCTGGATTTTTTTGAAGAGTTATTTTTTCAAAATAATTGTAAATCGAAGGAAGGTTAACATGTATGACAATTATATACCCAAGCATGCATTATCAAGCTGAAAAAATCAAGGTCAATTTATATGCAGCAATATATGGTAGTTCATTATTGTGTTTTTTTAAAGAATATCATTAGCATTTACTTGGATATAGGATAAACACGTATGATCAATAAATGCTTCTAGGAAGATGAATGTTAGCCGAACATCAAACGGATTTCTTTTCACCATACTATTATTGATGATAATTCATTTGTGATATAGATCAAGATCCATTCATTACAGTCATTTTAGGCAAATTAGTAGATGGGAAGAGTCTTTTCGGATTTGCATCGTAAGCCTAAAGAAGCCTTTGTTAGGTTATCAGTGAGTAATATATTTGCCATGGGAAAAAACAATAAATTACCTATATAAATATTACAATGGCTATGTGATTTGAAGATGACCTCTTAGTCATAAGATGCAATTCTAGGCAAGGAGTATCAGATATCCATAATTAAAGGGGGATTTAGTTGTTTTGACTTTTATTTCCTGTTCAGTTCCCTCCCCCAGGCGGTGTCTAATGTTCAAGCTAAGTTGCTGACCCTATCTGGCAGCTCAAGACCAAAGGAGGAAGCTGAGAAGGAAGGTCCTCCAGATCGTGAAGCGTCCTCGAGGTCTCCTTCTCCTAGCCACAAAGAGAGCCGTACATCCAGAGCTACACCACCCACTGAAGATCCTCCATCATCTCCTCCACATGGTCGTTCATCGCCCGACAGAAAGTCTTCGGCTGATGAAGATGCTCCTGAGTCAAGGAAAGAGAGGTATTTATCATTCTGCTCAGTTGCAACTTCTGTGGTTATATAAAAGTCATTACTTTCTATTGGCATTGAGGATCCTTTTTACTTTTTCTTTTGAAGTGAAGTAAGATGAAGAATTGCATGTCATTTCAGTGCCTGGAGATGGAAAAAAATTATTCCTTTTATTTGATGGGTTTATTACAAGCTATAGGCAATAAAACTTTTTATTGTACATTTTTAATTGGTGCAACTGACATTCTTAGGAAGAAGTTTATTGAATTTATCTATACTTCTTTATCTTAACTAATTATTGGGGGTTGATTATTCTACTTAGCCTTACCTCATTAGACTTCAGAGGATTGTGATTTTTACAGAATTCTTCGACATTAGGAATTTCAGAAGTATGATTTCCTTCATAACCCATTTCCTTTGGCCAGCATTTTGGAATTCCAAGGCACCCACTCCCAGATATTTCACATTCTTATCTTTGAACTAAGAGTGAGTATCTCATTTTTTGTTTTATAGGAAATTTTGTATTCTGCTAGTTGTATTACAATTTCTTCAAATTTCAACCTTCTCTTCTAATATTCATGGAATGTCTTGGCACTAAGTGACATGAACATGAACAATGGATTTCTTGAGCTCAGGAGCTACAGAAATTCAATATTGTATGAAAATCTCTTACTGTCATCATTTCATGCTTATCTCCGAGGAATGTATGAATGGATCATTTGAGTGAAAATTCGGTACTAGTGGGTATCTAGGGAAATCTTGTTTTCATATAACCAATATTTTCCTAGACATGCCATTCAATATTATGGAAGCTTAGCAGATCATACTTTTAAATATTTTTAAAAGATGTTTTTGTATAGAGTTGATTATTTACTTTTACAAATTATGTACAGAAGCAAAAACTATCTTTTGAAAAGATTAAGATAGAGTGCTAAAGGAATACCTATGTTCAATGGGGTGCTGCAGAAATTGGAGTTAATTGAGAAGTAAAAGGTTGAGAACTGCCCTACATACTTCATCTTGCATCTTGCCAAGACATTTGCTGCTGCATCGTATGCTGCACCTGCTGACAAACACGTAGCCTCTGGGACCGGTGTTGCGTCTATGATGTATTCGACACCTGCCATCGAGACTGTGCCTCTGCTTTCAACACCACAACCCCTGGCATTGTGTATCAACCAGGATCATCACTGCTGCTTTCATCATGACAACAGTCTTCACTTCCCAACACTTCAGACAGCTATGGAGTCAGGACTTCCCACTTCTCCTGCCAGCGAATATGCGGCCTTCTTAGACTTCGAAACCTCTGCAGCTAAGGCCACATCTCAGCATAAGAGACCATTGCTGCTGCATCACAGCATTGCAACAGAGGGCAACCTTTGCAGCCATTGAGACTCGTCATCATGCAGCCAATGCTGTGCCGGCCAGCATATTGTTGCCACAGAGACAGTTGCCACTGTGTCCATTGCTGCATCCTTCTGCCAAGGTGCAGCCACAAAGGCCACTGCCCCATCTCACCTGCCAGATACCCAGTTACTGCAACTGTGAATGTCTGTTCATCATGACGTTTGTCCATTCACTCCATGTCTAATATATATTATCCATAGTCCTCACCTTTGCAAGGACACAGGTTTTTACTATTCTTTAATTATATCAAATGGGAAATGTGGGTACATCTTAATCTTTTCTCTTACATTATTCTTTGGCCTTATGTAATCTGCTACTAAGAAAACCTTTCTATTCTGTCTGCCCAGGCACTATTACATTTTAGTTTTGTTTGATATAAATGTAAGTTTTAATGAGTTGCGTAGATGAATGAAATTCTTTCTAATATTGCCATACATAGTAATTAAACTTCAGTCATCAACCCACATTAGAATTAATAAAATAAAATTGAGTTATGTAATTATTAAATTGTTGAAAAGATTGTTGTGACTATCAATTTTAGGAAAAATATGCATTTTTTTGTTTTCAAACATTTATTTGGTTTCATTATGTTGAATTTCAGCTGTATGAGCAATTTTGTTTTACTAAATTTTAATGAATATATTTCTTATTCCATATTATAACACAAATGAATGTTTCTGATATTTGGCTTACAAAATACGCAAAATATTACATTGAAATACCCGTAAAAGTACTTCCACTCAACTGGGAATTGAGATTTTTGTTGTTTATATATATTTTGATAGTTTTATTCTTTCAGTACATGGCAGTTTTTCTATAAATTAGTGAAGTGAATAGTTGATGCTATTTCTTGTTACATTTTTTCATTAGCAAAAATGTAAATATTTTGTGCTATTGTCATGTCATGTTATTATATTAATGGGTCTTTCTTTGTATCTTACTATTTTAAGCAGAAAGAGTCCTACCAGAAAAGATCGCTCTAGGTCAAGCTCATCATCATCCTCTGATTCTCATGGCAAGCATAAGTGAGTTACAATGTGTTTTATTAATTTAGAGATTTCATGTTTAACTTCAAGGAATCAGTGCAGAAATTACAATTAGTTTCTATTAAGATAAGGGCATCAGTTTTTCCAGCCAGAATTGAAAACTATTTAGGCAAGGCTGATTAATAATTTAAAGTGGGAAATTTTGTAAAATTTTCTTCCTAACTCCACAATTTTTATATAGTTTCATTGACAAAAATTTTCCATTTATTGTTATACAGTGAAACCTCGATCTATCATTCTTGAAGGGACCCAGAGAAAAAGTTGAATGCGAGAAAACTACGAAAGTGGGAAGTTACTAAGTTCTTTTCGGAAATGCGGAGTATGCAAAATGAACAGTACATCCGGGAAAACAGTGCATGCGGGAATGATAGATCGAGGTTCCACTATAGTAAATATTAAGAAAATGTTTCATTGAGTATCTTAGTGGTTCTTAACCTTTTTGAGCTGCAACCCAGATTAGACTAATGGTTTTGGGTCTCGTGACCCATGAGTCGGAAATAAAAGAGAGTTGTAAAATAAGAGACACATGAATCAGTATAACGAATGTTACATTTTAATGATTTAATGAAATGAAAATACACATATATGTTCATACATTCATACATAAGGAAATCCTTCCAAGGGAGATTAGATATTCTAAAACGGGTTATAAATATATAAAAAAAATTATGATCTTGTGCATGTTAATGTGAACCTTGACTTTGTACAAGTTTCGAAAGTTCTTCAAATCGTGGTTTTGGTTGAAAGGCTGCATCTTAAGTCATGCTCTGACTGTAATCGGTTTCGTAACTTGGTTTTTGTAATTGTGAGAGCTGAAAAACCTGACTCGCACAGATATGTAGTAGTAAAATGCTTCATTTCCCAGGATTGGTTTTTCATTTTTTACATTCAACCAGAATGCACTCAAGTAGATTCAGAGTCAGGAACGAAGCAACTTTCCTTTCTTCCACTTTCCTCTTCCACAACTTCAGCTTTCCTTTGAAACCAGTTATCTTCTCAGTTAACCCAATAAGTGTCTGATCATGGCCTTGCATAAAGATATTTAGGTCATTGATTTTGGTAAATATATCTGAAAGATAGGCTATTTGTAGCATCCACTTCGAATCTGAGAATCTTGAAAACAGAGGGTGATTTTTCTTGGTTAAAACAATTTCCTCCTCATTGCGTTATGCTATAATTCGCTGAAGGTCTTTTCCTCGGGACAACCATCTGACCTCAGAATAATATAGTAAATGTTCATATTCAGAGCCAAAATCAGAGCACATCTGACTAAAAATTCTACTATTGAGAGAGACCTTGTTTTTATAAAATCTGAATTATGTCATTCATCATGGTCTCCAACTCTGGCGACAGACTCTTTGAAGCAAGATGTTCTCTATGTAGGAAGCAGTGAAAAATTTTAACATGTGGATTAATTTCCTTTACTCTGGTACAAAAACCTTGACGAGCTCCAAGCATTTCCGGTGCACCATCGGTGCATACACTGAAGCATTGATTCCAGTTCAAACCTTCTTCATTAAAAAATGAATCTACCATTTTAAAAATATCTTCTCCAGTTGTTGTGGTGGAAAACGGTCTGCAAAATAAAATGTCCTCTTCCATATCTTTTACACCTGGATATCATACATAAGCCATGAGTTGGGCATTGTTACCTACATCAGTCGATTCATCCAGCTGGATACTAAATACTCTGCTTGTTTTTATAGCTGCATTTACTTGTTGTTTAATGTCTTTCGATATGCCTTTAATACGTGTATGGACTGTATCATTTGACAATGGAATCTGTTGCAATTTCTTAGCAACTTCATCTCCGCAGGTGATACACACCATGTCAATAGCTGCCGGTTTCACAGGTCCTCCCCTTCTGCTCTGCAATCTGCCAAGCAATATACAGTTAAAACCTCCGATTAATGAATTTCAAGGAACCGAATTTTTTTCCTATTCGTTATTCAGGAGTTCGTTGTTCGTAGGTGTTTGGGCATTGCATAACTCCAGGGGCCAGCCGACTATTAGATTATAGGGAAGCAACAGGGTTATCCAAATGAAAGCAAATGCAATTATTATGCAGATATGGCACAATCTAACAAAACCCTGTACTACAGCGTGTTAATTACGCCTTCTCTTGAAAAATATATAACGTGTAAACTGACACAGCATTAACAAGTCGCGGGAAATTCCTCTACATAGGTCACAAAAATTTGTTAGCAAAACCTTTTCCATCTCCGATCAAGAATCACAATTAATTTACATGAAAATAACGTACCTAAACTATAAATACCTCTTACCAGTGGCGCAGCCACGGGGAGCTAAAGCCCCCCAGATGCAAATACTTCTTTTTCAATTAATGGCTAATTTTCATTATTATATTGACCAGTGACCACGAAAGCACAATAGTTTGAAAAAAGAAATTTCACATACAATATTTTAATATAATTTAAGAGTTGATTGTTTATTGAGTTGTTATTCATTTCTCGTCATAATGGAAATCCAGAAAAGATTTAAAATGCGTCAGGCCATCTGATTCATATAAATGAGTGTCCCACTGTGCAATAATCGCGATACTATCATATTTTTAAAAACGATTTCTTTGATTTTTTCAGCATTTTATGATTTTTAAGCCCTCCCACTGGTTGAAATCCTGGCTGCGCAACTGCCTCTTACATATCGCATTGCTGCAAATTCTGTCGAGTACCTAATTAAAATTAGCGACTTGTTGACTGGACCAGGTAAAGAAAAATTGGAAACGTGAAATCTTTTTAAAATAAATTTTATTTTTTATTATTAACATTTTTAAAATAAGACAATAAAGTCTTTTGTTTTGCATTTTTTCTTATCTCATGAACAATTGCCATCTCTACTTCCCTAAATGAATTTATGGAGTTACTACATCCCTCAGAATACAAAATGTATTTTTCTATAATGTCCAATGACGCAATCACGGCGGCAGATTTTGGTAGTGCTACTTTTACATCCTCCTCCTCTTCCACATCTGCAGAGGCCATTTCTGCCCCTCAAGGAGCCATAGGAGATTCGTCCGTCGCGCACGTTATTAAATCTTTGTCGACTTCGACATATTCCTCAAAGGAAGTTTTAAGATTCATGGTCTCCATTAAACTCACCCAAAAATGATTATCATTGTCCATCACATCATCACCTACACCGGGGGTGCCCAAACTTTTTGATATCATGGGCTTCTTTCATCCTGGTAATTGTCTTGCGGGCTATTTATTTTTTCAATATATAAAAAGGGATTTTAAGAAAGAATTAGATTACAAATTTGCCGCAAAATGCATTTATTATGCATTATACATCAAACAACATTATACGACTGATTAATTTAATTTAATCTTGATTTGCGCGATTATGAGCACGTTTACACTGTATATCTTCAGCTTTGAATGGTAATTGGGCACGTAACTAGAAACAGAGAGAAGTAAACAGTCTTCGAGATGTTCATTAGTGAAAGCATTTCTGGTTTTTGATTTAATTAAGTTCATATTAGAGAATAGACTCCTTACTCAGCCATATAAGCCTGAATGGATGTGTGGGCGACACAGACCTTCTTAAAGGGCGACCGGTCACCCATTGGAGACGTAATGGGCACCCCTGACCTACACGATCGAGGGAAAATCCTGCCTTGTGGAAACAGTTCCTTATAGTAGAAGGGGAGACCTTCTCCCAGGCATCGCACAGTCGCTGCATTGCCTGCAGTAAATTCCACCATAGGGATTTCACATGCTACAGTCATCTATTCTGCACAAAAGGAACTCCACCAACATCCTTCAATAAATTATTTTCACACAAGAAATAACACCTTGATCAAGGGGCTGCAACTTGCTGGTGCAGTTAGGGGGAAAGAAAATAATTTTTATATTTCGCAATGTCACTCCCAATTATGTGCAGTGCATTTATCAAGGAAAAGGACTATTTTTCTATTCTGTCCCCCCATGCGTGCATCTACCCTAGTTAGCCACTGGCGGAATAACGTGGCCGTCATCCAAGCATTTTTACTGTTTAAATATGGGCAAGGCAGTCGCCTCACATTCTTAAAGCAATGAGGCTTAGCGAATTTGCCTATTACAAGCGGCGGCAACTTCTCCGACCCGTCACTGTTAGCACAAAAGAGCACTGTGAAGCGCTCCTTGCTCATTTTCTTCCCATGACACGGCTCTCCCTTTAAATTTAATGTGCGATCTGGCAGAAGATTATAAAAAAAACCTGCCTCATCGACATTAAATATATCTTTAGGGCTGTAGCCCTCCCCGATTAAAATGGGCAACCTCTCCTTCCAACTCCACAACTTCCGGGCTAACCGTAGCCTCCTCTCCCGAAATTTTCAGAGTGGTTAAGTTCCACCTCTTAAACTTATGTAGCCACCCATTGGATGCAACAAAATCATCCATTCCCAGTTTCAAGACTCGAGCCTCGCTTGCTCCTACAGGATAGGCCCCGATATCAACTTAGCCTGTCCCTGTGAGAGCCAGTTAAAAACCGCCCTATCAAGGTCTTCATTTACACAGGTTCGAACACGTTTCCTCTCTGGACCCTGCACAGCCGCATTCAGAATATCTGAATGCTGACCAAGAATGGTCGAAAGCATTGATGGACGAATCCCAAATTGACTGGCTACTTCCGCCTTCTTCATCCCCTGGTCTACTGCTTTTAATGTCTCTAATTTTTCCTCGACAGAATATTGTCGCCGTTTTGTTCCACGGTCAGACATGGCCTTAATAAATTAAAAATCAACATTAAATTTGGGAAAACAGCGTAAAAGTTTATAAGTTTCAACGGAAAGCAGCAAGTACAAAGTGCACACTTTTATTTAATCAACAAAAATATTGCCTAAAGGCATAGATTAATACCCGGTAAATATAATAGCAAATAGAGTATGCTTCTCGATTTAAAAAAATGGAATCTGACCACCCTGCATAAACCTAGTGAGATTTATGAATATTGCACTTTAATTTAATACAACATTGCCGGGTATTCTAAAAATTTATGATTTCAAGACAATATTTACATGATCTAGTTTCGTGAAAGCATGGCCACATGGACTGATAAACTAAAAACTTACCTTGAAAATCAGCAGATTAACAGAGTCGTGAACCACCGTTAAATAACGAGCGATAAATGAATAAACCTCTCGTTCACGTTTGCAAACAGGATCACCTTATTGCAGGAAAATATGTTAATGCTTACTACACACCTCACACCAAAAACCACCTAAGACATACTGGCCTTGCGGTTAGGGACGCTTAATTTTTCAGCAAAACCGGAAATATCATGTGACAACATAAGAAACGCTCTGATTGGCTCATTCAAAGCTAACACCTGATTGGGCATCTGTATTTTCAATCATTTTTCGTGCTTATATGAAAAATAAAACTGTTTTGTGGACGAAACTTCGTTATGAAGAAGTAAATATCATCGGAAGGGACCATTTTTTCAGTTCGTTATTCTGAGATTTACGTTGTACAGGAGTTCGTTGTCAGGAGGCATTTTCCCGTGCTTTTAAATAGGAGTTTGGCAGGACCAATGTCATTTACTCGTTATTTGGAGGTGTTCATTAACGGGGAGTACGTTAGGTAGAGGTTTTACTGTAATAAGAAGCCAATGTAGCTTGTTGCACAGAATATATAACGCTGTTGTTTGGAGCATCCAGCTGCTGTCATTTAATCTGTTGTTCTTTTCTTTCAAAAAAACATTCTTTTCCTACAAAAGCATTGTTTCGCTTCAAAATGTCTTTTAAGTTTACTTTGCTTCAGTGACTCATTACTAAGCACTTCACAACAGATCACACACACTGGTGTGACTACTGCACGTTCAGTAATGTATGTGAAACCTAGGTCTAAAAACTGTTCTTTGTATTGATGTTTTTGCCATTTTTGGGGCTATATTTAAGTTTAATATATAAAAATAATGTTAACACGTGTAACGTATATCATTGTTCATTCACAATGCAAATATTACAAAAACGTATCCGAAACATACGCACTGCCTGCTGTAAACTCGAAAAGACACCGATACTGATAATTGCATGATGATTCTCTACTTTTTTAATAACACGACAGTCGAGCTGACGCTAGCTGAAGATGGTTGCTACAATGTAGTCACTCGAATGTAGTGACTACATTGTAGTGACTAAATTTACAAAAAATAGTAGTATCTAACTTTTAATACACTTTTCGAAATAGTGTGCTTAGTAAGTAGAATCATGAATTTGTGGAAAATGTTTCGCAACCCACTCAAAATAGCTTGGCGATCTAAATTTGGGTCGCGACCCATAGGTTAAGAAATCATGGAGTATCTAAATCAGTAATATTTGTTTGTATGGAAATTGTGGACAATATAATTTCTACAAGTTTTGTTTGAAACATTTTTCATAAAACAAATTGTTTAAGAGATATTTTTACTTAACCCGTTTGAGAAGTCACTAAGTGATACCTTAGTTTCTGTTGCTATGATAAAATTTTCTAATTGTTGATGGTGATGCCTACGTTGCCATTATTAATTTTAATTAAGATTAAAGTTATCCCGATGCCATCTAGCGTTCATTTGGTCAGACCTGTCTCATAAGATTGTAGTAAATCTTGCACATAGTCGATGTCAACTTTATCCATCCCTAGTTGGTTGGTGAGATGGACGATGTCATTAGCAAATGGGGTTCCATTTCCTTCTAAATTATTGGAACCATTACAAGCCTCCAGCCAAAACTTATTCTTTGCACTTTTCATGCAACTTTATGACTTTCAAACACTTGTATAGATATTTTTACAGCATATCGTATATTTTTTGTTTCTTTGCAGTTTATATAAAAAGGTAAATAAAAGAGCAATGCACGATTACAAAGGACAGAATTTATATAGTATAAACATACAAAAGATAGATAACTAGGTATACATGATTAAAAAGGACTGAAACTAGATAACATTAACATATGCTTTTGATAAAACAGTATTAGCTCCTTTTTGAAATTGACATTACAAAAATATATTCCAAACCTTTGAACACAGGTAGTGACTAATCTGACTGCCTAATTTTTTTAGACTGATTGCATATAGCATTTATATGCTCCAGACAAAAATTGTAGCATTTCACGCAGTAATACTGCATTTTTCTGTCCTTCATTTTGCCAACCTGACATCTTTGTGTTCCCCTCTCTGGTTGTGATTTCTGAGTACTTTTGCCAACGATTTTCTAGCTTTTTCCTTTACTTTTTTGGGAAGACAGTTCATGACTACACAACTATTGACATGCTCACTTACAAGCTCTAAATAAAGGAAAAATTTTTAATATAATATATTTAATAAAATTCTTCTTAAAGCATAAAACAACAAAAAATTGGTTAGAGAAATGGTAAGAATTCAAATACAAGAAATAAATGATCGTTAATTTCACTGTGTAATCCTTTGCGTATTGTTTCAGTTCCAATCATCATGGTAAAGCCTCATCACGATCACCTAAGGATCACTCAAGACATTCACGCAGCAGCAGTGGAAGCAGAAGTAGCAGTAGCAGCGGCAGCAGTCGTGATTCCTCGATAGACCGCAAGGATCGGAGTGGCAGTGGGCCAGATGGAGAGCATGGTGGTGAAAAAGGAGGGGGGGCAGGGAGTGGTAAAGAAGAAGACTTTGAAATCCACAAGAAGGAAGACAGCGTTCAGAAGAAGCGGCACTATCGCAGCAACAAAGACACTTCGAGTGATTCTGAGGAAGATGATGGAAAGAAGTCATCTTCATCCCGGCGGGTGAGCCTTCAGCCTAAATGGAAATTGTTCTTTATTGGGTGCTGATTTATTTGGATGATGCCTAATTTAAACATTTTTTTGAGCAGGATGGTCGTGGCCATCAGGATCGAGGGGGTCGGTCACATAGGTCTCGTTCTCCCCGTGGTCGCCATTCAGGTCGAGGTTCAAGTAGAGAGAGGAGGATGGACAGAAGAGGAGGGAGCAGGGACCGGCGTGGAGGTAGCCGGGACCGAAGGAGGGGTGGCAGCCGGGATGATAGGAGGATGATGATGCCATCGAGGAGGTCACCCATGGATCGAGAACGCGATAGGAGAGAGAGAGAGAGGCGGAGAGAGAGAGAGAGGTTGGAAAGGATGAGGGAAAGAGACCGAGAGAGGGATCGCGAGAGAGATAGGGGCAGAATGCCTCCTCCTCTAATGTCTGGACCACGTCGAGTCCCTCCATTGTCACCTGTTTCTTCCAGAAGAAGGTGAGCTCAATAGCAGCATTATGTTTGTAAATTTTTTCACCCAAAGACTTGGAATTTGCTGTAAATCATATTTGTTCAATATTATTGTTGCTCAGTTATTGAGTATCATATTTACTCGTGTAACCAGCACACTTGTGTACCCGCACACTTGTGTAACCTGCACATTTGTGTACCCCATGCACTTGTATTTTTGGGCCGGTTTGGAGGGATGCCTATTTGTATACATGGTACACAGGGATGTAACTACGATTTTTGGGCTCCTATCTACATGGGTTAGTCAAATGAAAACGAGATTTATTGGGTATCAATTTCCCATAGACTTCTGTGTTATAAATTGAGGTACGTTCCAGGACCTTGGAAAAAGTAACAAGCCATATTTAGGCTATGAATTAATAGTTTAAGAACCAATGAGTGTTATATATTGTATAATAAACAGTTTTAAGACAAAACAGTAAATTAATACCTACAATGCGGATGAGTCATATTTTCCAACTGAATATCGGCTGAAAATGTGTACATGAAAGTAGACTCGGGATGCATCAGATGTCGAATATTGTATGTTGGGTATGATATTGTATGTCGATTTTGAGGTATCAATGTATTAATGTCGTAAGTCCCGTAAGTCGAAACATCATAAGTCGGGAACGGTCTGTATCTTGGTTGGTGATATTTCATTTTGTTAAATATGTTGTTATGCAGTTATGTCTTTGATAAATATATCATAATACTTCTTCATGCATTTACAGTCTCAATACCTTTGTTAATCTATATCTGGCAGTTCATATAGTTAAGCTCTATTGGTAAAGCTTGGCTGTCAGGCTATGGGTATCAGGTGGATTGGTTTCCACTGTGATTCATTATGCTTCTGTTATTAGAATTGTGGATCTTAGGCAACCTTGATATGGTTTTGGAAGTTCATATAGTTTGAAACCGCAGACCTCAAAGTTCATTTTTTTTGTTCTTACACTTGCAAACCAATGAGGTTTTACTGTGATTCAGTGGAAGGAAGCATATTAAATTCATTGATTAAACACAAAACAGTATTCTGCATTATTTTCAGTCTTTGTGGTTATGGCGTGAATCTGTTGAATGAGATCATTAATTTTTTTTCAGTCCAAGAAGAATTTCTCCCAGACGGCATATACGTCGCTCACCTTCGCCGCCTCCAAGAAGATCTCATGCATCTGATGAAGTAAGCTGAGATGTTTATTAAATATGCTACTGTTAATTTTATTAATTTATCATTTTGTTTTCTCCATATGTAATATAGAGGAAGTATTTTTTTTGTAAAAAATTACTGATTCAACAGAATAGATGTTTTAAGGCCTCCTAAATATGTTTTCCCTATTTTCTCAATAATGTGTCTGTGTGGTAAGAATTTTGTGTGTTCTAACTCATTAATTTGATTCCTAGTATTTTTCAGTTTGAAAATTGTGTTTAAAAATTATTCACAAGTGTAATTGTGATAGTTATTTTGGAGAATACTGTTGTCGAGAGTAACTTGTAATTATTATTGCAATCATATTCATTAATCCGTATGGAGAAAGTCCTGTGCTGGACACAGCAGAATTTTTTTCATTTCATTAGTAATTTTTAAATAAATTTTTCTTTTTTTTCCATGGGCTTAGTTAATAGATAGGAGTAATAGGATTTAATTGGTTTGCTGTTCACTTTTGCATTTTTAGAATAATGGAAAAAGTATTTAAACTAAAAATATAAAATTACAACCACAATACTTATTTTCAATAAAGTATGTAGGAAATTTTTTTCAGTAATTTTAAAGGGTTAAGTGATGTTATTTTAATTACTCTTTGATGGATAACAAGGTGCTTGTGAGTTTACATTAGGTACAGTAGATAAATAGAGGCAGAATGATTTACAAATTCTTAGTTATTATCAGGGCATCGAACCGTAATTTTTTTCACTCCGGTTTTTGTTCCGGTTCACTCAAAACACAAAGTTTCGGTTTGGTTCCGGTTTCTCTCAGGAAATCATCAGTGAACCAGTTTTTTGCTCTGACCTTAATACAGTGGAATCCCCATTTAACGTTTGAGTCAGGGACAAGTTTTTTGTACCTTAAATTGAGTAATACATTAAATGGGGGTTATCTAAAATTGAAAGACTAAACGGCAGTTCATTAATGTCAAATATGTTTTATTAGTTAAAACACAAATATTAAGTGTATAGATTAATTACGATCAATTTTTTCATTTGTAAAATTTCACAGAACGAAGATGGTTGAGAATAATACCAACTGTAAGTCATTCAGCGAAGGTGATTCTTCTAGCTTATGGTTTTTTTGCAAAATTAGTCTTCATTTCATGGCTGTGACCCTCATTGCATCTCCTAGCAGTGAATTTGTGATCTTTAATTTTTCCGAGACAAGCTTTCTTAAAACTTTTAAGCAGATAAACACACTTAATTGAAGTGCTCCTATATAGGAGGAATCAACCAAGTGTGCAGATCCTTTCAGTTTTTTAAGTTCACATGCTATAATGAATACATGATATAATTGGGCTTGCATGGTTTATATAAGATAATACAGTAAAACCCCGTTATAACACAGGTTTCGGGAGACAATGTACACCCGCGTTATTGGCAACCCACGTTATTTCTGGAAATAATTTTTTAAAATGTGAAAGTATATACGTTATAACAAATTTAATTGCAAAATACTATAAAAATATCGTGTTTTGATTTAAATGCATACCTTAATTTAATCAGTGTTTTTAAAATAGTCCAATATTTTCTTTTGGCGCGACAGCTGATGGCATTTCTTTGTCACATATGTCTTAATGTTTTGCAAATGTAAAAGAAGAAGATGATCACAATCACTCTGTCTCTCCATCCAATTCATCACTTCACTGATGTTATCCAATACTTTGCTTATTCAAGGGGTCTCAACCTCACACATCTCTTCATTCTCGCTGTCATCTTCCGATAATTTTTCTGCTCTTCTGTGGTTCTGGACTTCAGCTACAATTTCTTCATCATTATTATATAGAGCGATGGGAGTTGAGCATTGCGGTAAAATTTGAACCAAGTTATTTACGAAGAAAATAAATCCCTGTAAAATTTGAACCAAGTTGTTTACGAAGAAAATAAATTGCGGTAAAATTTAAAACAAGGATGTTTACGAAGAAAATAAATGGAATCATTTTGGAGGACATGACTAGACCTGCAGTATAGCGAGGCACGTTATAACGGAATTTTACTGTATTTACAAGTTTTGAATAATTATCCCTCAGTGAAGCAGTGTGGTGAGCGTTGGCAGACGTTTCAACGCCTGTTATTGGCTGACCATGCATAAAATGACAACGCTAACAGTTCCAACGTCATTTTAGTCTCATTTGTTACATTTCGGCTCTTTATGCGAAGTGGGCTCGCAAATTTGATTGCGTGTCTTGTGTGGTGTAGGGAAATGCTACAGTGACTGGCGAGTAAGAACATACATCCAAAGTTTTAATAACGTTGCCGCCTTGATGTAATAATAATGTTGTGACTAAGACTCCCCTTTTTTTGGGAGATTGTCTTCCTTTAGGGTTAACAAGGTAAATATGGCTGTGGTAAACGCGGGTGGCCCAACTAGCTAACGAGTCACGTTAGTGAGCGAGCGCCTGCAAACTGAAACGTAAAAAAATCCGTGTTCACATGATGACATCATCGCAACTTTCGTGAAGTACGTAACAGATTAGGACATTAAAGGTGGATTGACAAAACAGCATGACTAAATGTTAATTCTTTTGAGTTTATTTACTGT
Organism: Uropetala carovei; assembly: GCA_036926305.1. Taxonomy (NCBI): domain Eukaryota; kingdom Metazoa; phylum Arthropoda; class Insecta; order Odonata; family Petaluridae; genus Uropetala; species Uropetala carovei. The sequence continues at coordinate 1,978,287 of JAXCHB010000072.1, forward strand.
AGTAACAATGCCAGTATGTGTTGCGCCATTGATGGTTGGATTGAATTAATATATTACATCTCCACCAAATGAAATATTCTCGAGTCACGGTGTAAATGCACCTGAAATTGAGGCGATGCCCCACAAGGGACCAGAATTTTGTCCCTTAATTGAGGGCAATTCACAAAATCGAGAAATGCTAAATCGGGTGATACAATACATTATTTATATGGAGCTTTGGTCGGGGCCGCAAAACAACTGCCTTAAAGCGGGTAAACCTTAAATGGGAGAATCTTAAATTGGGATTCCACTGTATATTTTTAGGAAACTTTCATGAACTGATTTATTAAATAACATAATTTTTAATTAATACAAATACACCTTCATTATAACATCAGTGCTATAAAAGAAACTAATAGTCACAACATGAAAATAAATTATTTAAATGTAAATATTTAGTATGTGTTTTATTTATTTAAGATTGTATTTAGAATTAAATATTATAAATTTATTATCCTGAATATTTCCTTCCAGTCAATTTGACGGGTAATTGCACTAGTATATATAAGGTTATAGAATGAGGGGAAAATAGAAGCTATTTACAATATACTGATTTTTAAAACAATACAAAAAATTCCCTCATGGAATTGCCGGAAGTTGGTAGATAATATATTACAAAAGATGTTAAGGTTATATTCGTGAAACGACCCAAGGAACTTAAGAGTTTGGACCCCATGGCGACAGGGTATGGGAGTGTGAAGGAGGCGATGGGCATTTGAACATGGAAGATAACTGAGCGGTAGGAAAATCCCGTCTTTTGCTTCCAATATTTATGAGAACCTAAAAAAAGGAACGAAATAAATAATTGGTTTCAGTTTGGGTTCAAAACAATTGTTAGTTCAGTTTCGGTTCGATGCCCTGGTTATTATTCAGTTATGCCTATACAATGTGTCTGAGTTGAACATAATAATGTCTGTACGTTTAAAATTTCAGTAAATGCCTTTTGAACATAATGGGTGTTCTTCATTTGTTAATTTGAAGCCTAATATTTTAAGCGTGGCCATGGTTCGGTAGAGCGGCGGCGGTCTTCACCATCATCCTCTTCATCAGCTGAGAAGAAAAGACACCAGCGGCGATCTCGTTCGAGGAGCATTTCACCACAACCTGTTACTTCTTCCTCACATCATAATGACCATGATAACAAAAGGAGGGTGAGCTGCAGTTTGTTCTTATTTTCATAAATAATATTATTATGAAAATTAATAATAAGGAAGGCATTACTCTTGCAGTGTAAGAAAATCAGTACAATATACATTGCACAAACTCTCATATGCATATGTGACTAGTCTCACTGCAGTCTTTCCTGACTGGAAGTGGCTTACTGCTAATAAAACAACAACCATACAGAATATGTGTTCTGCACATAAATGGTATTAATATATGTGAAAATCAAGCTTTATAAATAGTCTTACCATACATCAATATCAAGTGTTATGATATAAATTGGCAAAACTGTACAGGCATTGAAAAATTATTGCTGGATGAAGATTGTTGAGAGAACTGGGGAGAGCTGGGTTTAAAAATTGATATAATGTTTCTGGATGCTACATACCGTATTTACCTGAATATAAGACGAGGTTTTTCCAATTTTAGTGCCTGAAAAATCTCAAGTTGTCTTATATTCGCGTAGTATGGAATAACTTCGTGTAAATCAATCATATGTTGTAAAACTGGATGACGTTAATTTTGATGCCTGTGGATGTAATTCTATCTTATCACAATGGAAAGCTGGGTTGCTCGGTGGCCAAGGTATGCACTGAGAAACATTCCTCATGCCGGCTGCTACACTACCGAAACTGGATAATTCATGCATTACAACGTATCTCGGTATGGGTAAAGGTAAATTGAATACCTAGTTCATGTTGAAAGCAAACTACATGGTGGTTGAGTTAGTTTTACAGTTCTCGTGTAGATTTCATATACGTTCAACCTTTTGTTAAAGGAATTCCATTTTTTACTGTGAAATATGCATGATTATGTTGAGAGTAGAGCTTCTACATCATCACAAATATCAAAATCAATGCGTAATAGTTGTGACAAGAACTTTAAACTCAGGTGGTAAAACATGCCGAAGAAATGAACAATTGCGTTGCTGCACGAATATTTGGTGTTACTGAAGCAAATGTGAGGCAGTGGAAAAAACCAAAAGGAAAACTAAAGTGCGCCAGTTCAATGTGGAAAGCATTTCATGGGCCTAAAGAAGGGCACTACACAGTTATAGAAGAGCAAGTAGTGCATGAAAAATACAATGGCCAGCCAGTTACACGGGAGACTATACAGATGAAGGTCTTGGAAATAGCAACTTTGTTCAAGGTATCCCGACAGTTTTTCAAGGCAGTGTTGGTTGGATTACCAGGTTTATGAGGCAAAATGTGTTCTGTCTTCATCGAAGAACAAGTTGGCAAAAAGACTTCCCTCAGATTATACTGAAAAAATAATTGTAAATAAAAAAGTCAACTGAGGTGCAACTAGCACAATGGATAAAAATTGCATGGGACAGCATCTCATCAGAGTCAATTGTTCTTGGATTCAAAAAGTGTTCTTTCCAACAGCATGGATGGATCAGAAGATGACATTCTTTGGATGGAGGGAGGTGAAGCAGCTGTTGAAGATTCTTCCAGTAGTGAAAGTGAAGAAATTTATGAATATGTATGTGTTGATTTGAGGAAGAATTTGCATAAAAAATTTTAATAATTGTAATTACTTGAATGCAAAAATTGTAATGATTGAATATAATTAGATAGTAAATTTGTCAAAATTATTGGTTTAAGTATTTTTTCTTAAATACGGAGTTTAAAAAAGGGTGTCATAATATATTCATAGCTGTCTTATATTCAGGTAAATACGGTAATTGTTTTTTGAGAAATATGGCTTATGCAGTATTATTTATGATTGCATGTTCTATGACTGAATGAATTTTAGTCAAAATCATTAGTGCCGTTTTTTGAATGAATCAACAAGAATAAATTACCTCTCATTGTTATGTTATAGTTTTCATCTCCTCATAGTTTCTATTCTGGATAATAGTATGTAGATGTATGATATCATTTGATTTTTCTTGAACCATTTAGGCTCTAAAGCAATGTACAGACAGGCAGACAGCATGGTGAAATTCTTCTTTTTTTTGATACTTAAAATGTGTATTTCTGTCAAAATCTCCAAGTCAGTATTTTTCATGGTCACAATACTTTTTATATACATACATATACATACATACATACATACACATATATATATATATATATATATATATATATATATATATATATATATATATATATATATATATATATACATATATATACATATATATACATATATATACATATATATACATATATATACATATATATATATATACATATATGAGAAAGTAAAGAGAAATAACAATAATTTAAATTTAAAGGAATTTTGTTAAGCATATATTAAAAATTATAGAGTTCTTATATCTTTAGTGGTAGGTATTCAAATGATAAAAGTGTGAAGCTAATAATGCTATTCTTTCTTCTATTTGGAGGCTTCATTGATGCTAATTGAATTAGAGATAACAATGATGGCTTGGCAATGCCGAAAGAGAGTATAAAAAATCCACAAAATTTCTAAACAAATTGTGTATTTCTGAAAACTTCATGGATTTCTTGTTTACAAGGCATAAAATGAAACATTTCAGAAAGGCATAATTACACAAGAATTGAAGTTGGATTTGGCGAAAGTGATATGATAAGCAATAAAATCATCTTTATATTTGAATGCAATATGCTTGGAAACAGGATTGTTTACAAACAAATTTTGTTAATTGTTAAGAAAACTCAAGTGAAAAAGTATTCTTTATAGGTGACTAGTGGAAGTGCCCGTTGAATTTCAAAGGATTTAGTGAATCTAAAACTTCGATTGTGTAACATGTAAACATTGCAGGAATAAGATAGTACTATTTTAACTGTCGGATAAAGCATAACCGAAGAATATCTGTCCATATTTTGGTATTTTGATTAAAAATTTCGAACTCCTAAACCGTAAAACAAGATAAATCGAGACACACAGGAGAGAAAAGAAAAAAACAAAAACTTTAGGGGATTTTACGCCACACCAGGGACCTGTTGTCAATCACACATGCACTCACACAGTCACTCAAGCACTCATGTATAGGTTTATGCACCTTTCAGTGACGACAGGGACCTACAGACAACCAACCACACACAGACGCACTCAAAACACTCGTGGAGGATCTCAAATTAAAGACACCAACAACTATATACGTATTTTGAGAGCCAAGCTCTCATCATCAGTAGATGATGTGAGGTGACTTGTGGAAGTGTTGTGACCAGTATTTATAGTCTGTGTATAAGTGAAAGGAGGTGGGGTTTCGGCCGTTACAAGGAAAAGAGGTGAAAGGATGATCAGTCTGCGGTCACTATTCCTAACCAAAATTTTGTTTTTGTTTATGTGTATGCTTTCATAGGCGTCTAGTTTGTTGTGGTTGCTTATAAAATTTTAAAGTGTTTGGTTTTGAATCATGATCGGATGATGGTTTTCTTGTATGAGAGTGGCTACACTGGAGTTGTTTATTCTGTTGTGTTTAAAATGTGCCAAATGTTTTTTAAAACCTGTTTCAATTTTTCGTTTTGTTTGCCCGATGTATATTTTATCACAACCCACGCATGTAATTTTGTAAATGCCAGATTTGTGTAAAGTAGGGATTGTATCTTTGGGGTTGTGTAACAAATTTCTGAGTTTATTGTCATTTACCGACACAGTCTTAAAGTTAAATTTAGAGAAAATGTTGGGTAATTTGTTGGTGAGTCCTGGATCGAGGGGATTTTTATGTATTTAGAATCTATGGGAGAATTATCTGTTAATGTAGTATGTGTTTTTATTTGGAGTCTATGTTTAAGTAGAATGTTTTCAATGACCTGGGGTTCGTATCCGTTGTCTAAAGCTCATTTTCTAATGTGTGTGAGTTCTTTGTGGTAGTATGATGGGGAGAGAGGTTCGTTTATAAGTCTATTAACCATGGAACGGAAAGGGATTAATTTCTATGAGAAGTGGTGGGTGGAGTCGGAAGGGATATATCTGTCTGTGTGTGTAGGTTTCCGGTAAATGTTGAATTTTACCTTGTTGTTATGTCTTATTACTAATACATCTAAGAAAGGTAATGTTTTCTTTTTCTTTTTACACTGTGAATTTGTGTCATATAGGTTGTTTAATTCTTGAAGAAAATCAGTGATGTTGTATTTAGCTGTGTCGAAAACCGCAAAAATGTCGTCCACGTATCTGTACCACGTTTCGGGAAAATAAGTGAAAGTGGTTTTGCAGTGTTTTTCGAAATTTGTCATAAATATGTTGGAAGGAAAGGGTGACAAAGAATTTCCCATAGTTGTGCCACGGCTTTGTTGGAAGGTGTTGTTATTAATTTGAAAGAAGTTTTGTTTCATGCAGAGGCGTGTTAATAGTACGTATTCAGTGACTGTTTTTTGTGGAAGGTTTTGTTCTTTTAGCCAGGATTCAAGGAAATTTAAAATGTCTTCTATGGGAATACTGGGGAAAAGGGAAATAACATCGAATGAGACTAAAATTTCAGTGTCTTTCAGGATCAAGTTTTTAATTTGGTTGATGAAATGGAAATTGTTCTTAATGAGAGATTGTTGACAAAGAGGCTACTGCTTAAATTGCTCATTTAGCCACTGAGAAATTTAGTAAGTAGGAGAGTTAATGGCAGAAACTATTGGTCTAAGAGAAATATCTTTTTTGTGAATCTTTGGGAGGCAGGACATTCTAGGGATTATAGGATATTTCACAAAAAAGATATTCCTCTTAGACCAATAGTTTCTTTCTTTCTTTTCTTCCCTGTGGGTCTCGATTTATCTTGTTTTAGGTTCAGGAGTTTGAAATTTTTAATCAATATCTCGCCGTAGTCTCCACTTCTCTTTATTTGGTATTTTGATGAATAAAGGGAAAAACCTTGCACTCTGAAAAATCAAAAATCCTGTGTAAACTTATGGGAAAATATAATTGACTCCTGGAGTTGAACCCAGGATACTTCCGCAAACGAAAATTGTTTTTCTTGGGTCTCCTAGTTGGCAGAAAGAAAATGCTGTTTACAGCATTTCTCTATGACAACATGTTCAAGAGACAAAAAGGGGGATGGACTGACAGACAGTTGAGTAATTATCTATACTATAAGCTCTCTTCTTACAGAGGAGGAGATATATATATCTATATATATATATATATATATATAAATAAAATATATATATAAAATATAAAGATGCTTCTTACACGATATATATATATATACTAGTCATATGTGCTTGCATTCTGCAAGCATTTTTAAATGTTACCATTTTTACAATGTAGAATTATTCCCAATCAATTATGTACAAAATCATATAACCATGTCAAATTTCAAGTTTGTTGCTCATTTAGAAATGCCTTACAATTTTATTTGTCACATAGGGCAATAATGTGGCAAAACAGCCGCTAAGATTTCGAATTTTTACAATATCGGATTTCTTCCTTCTGTTGTAAATATAAACCCATAATTCTGCCAAATTTCATGATTGTAACTTATTAAGAATTGCAGTATAATTTTCACACTGGTATGGGCCATAAATGGGGTAAAACTGCCTTTAAAATTTGGAATTTTCGCAGTATTTTATTTTATCTTCGGTAGCAATGAAATTTTTATAATCGTGCAAAATTTCAAGTCTCTAGGTTGTATGCAGCTACCTTGCCTTTTTTGTTCTTGTATGGGGCAATAATGGGGCATGGCAGCCACAAAAATGAGGATTGTATCAATTTCGGATTTCCTTCAATAGGCATAGTTTAACATTAATGGCATTGAAATATAAGCCTCTGATTCCCATTAAAAGCTTACCCATATGAAAGCATTAAGGCTGTTGCCTAGGAAGCCTATTGTTAGACCCAGAAAAGTTACCACTTTTTTGCGATAAAAACTATAAATTTACGCTAATTCTACTCGGATTTGAATTCTGTCTTCAAAAATAAGAAACTACAATTTATATCCTATCCAATAGTTTAAGTCTTAAGTTCGTATCTTGACGGGAAGTAATTTTAAAATGCAAATGTAAAAATCTCTACACCAATTTACGTTTTCTTATTGGTAAAAAATGGGGCAAAAAGGGACCAAAAAAGTCCCTCAAAATAGGAATTTCGGAAGTTTCAGATTTTTTCCTTCGGTTGTGACCAATAACCTATATTCCTACCAAATTTCAAGTTTCTAACACATCTGGAAGTGCCTCATAAATTTGTATCCTCCTATCTCTCTCTCTCTCTCTCTCTATATATATATATATATACTAGTAATAAGTGCTTGCATTCTGCAAGCATTTTTTAATGTTACCATTTTTACAGGTTAGAATTATTCCCAAACAATTACATACAAAATCATATAACTGTGTCAAATTTCAAGTTTGTTGGTCATTTAGAAATGCCTCATTAAATTATACGTCTCATAGGACAGTAATGTGGCAAAACAGTCGCTAAGATTTCGAATTTTCACGATATCGGATTTCTTTTTCTGTTGTAAATAAAAACCCGTAATTCTGCCAAATTTCATGTTTGTATCTCATTAAGAATTGCCGTATCATTTTCACACTGGTATGAGTCATAAATAGGGCAAAACCGCCCTTAAATTTGGAATTTTTGCAGTTTTATTTCATCTTCAGTTGCAATAAAATTTTCATAACCAGGCAAAATTTCAAGTCTCTACCTCATATGGAGCTGCCTCATAATTTTTGTTCTCGTATAGAGCAATACTGGGGCAAACAGCCACAAAAATAGGGATTATTACAATATCGAAATTCCTTCATTAGGCATAGTTTATCATTAAAGGCATTAAAATATATGCCTCTGATTCCCATTAAAAGCTTACCCATATGAAAGCATTAAGCCTGTTGCTAGGAAGCCTATTGTTAGAGCAAGAAAAATTACCACTTTTTTGCGATAAAAACTATAAATTTAAGCTAATTCTACTCGGATTTGAATTCTGTCTTCAAAAATAAGAAACTACAATTTATATCCTATTCAATAGTTGAAGTCTCGACTTCGTATCTTGCCGGGAAGTAATTTTAAAATGCAAATATAAAAACCTCTACACCAATTTACATGTTTTCTTATGGGCAAAAAATGGGGCAAAAAGGGGCCAAAATAGACCCTCAGAATAGGAATTTCGCCAGTTTCGGATTTTTTTCTTTGGTTGTGACTAAAAGCCTATAACGCTACCAAATTTCAAGTTTCCAGCACATCTGGAAGTGCCTCATAATTTTGTATCCTCCTATATATATATACTAGCTTTTCGTACCCGGCTTCGCCCGGGTGCATTTCGGACTGCAAATAGTTATACTTTTTCCCGCTTAGAAGACAGCTTGAGAAAATGATACATACTAAAACTTCTCCTCTCCTTTCTGTAAACTACATTAGGAGTCTTGAAATAAAGTGGAAAGAACACGAAACGAACCAATACGAAAACTACAAAAACCACCATGAAAAAAGAAATGAATTAAACGCTTACCAATGCCCGGTAGAAAAGGATGTAAACCGACAAATAAATAATCGTGGAACATAAATTAAGAGTACAACCAAAGAATATAAGTTCAATGTAAAAACCACCAAGAAAAAAGAAATGAATTAAACTGTAACCAATAGCCGGCATAAAAGGTGTAAACCGACAAATAGGTAATCAAGGAACAAAAATCAAGAGCACAACCAAAGAATATAAACATAGACTACAAAATGAACAACTAAGAACGAAAACAAAGAAACAAACAAAGAACAAAAAATGGACACGAAACGAAAGCAAATGAAAACAACAAACTAACCAAAACCAACCAACGAATAATCTCCTAAAGCTCAATGTATCTGACGATGGCGACTGACGCTTTCTATTCAGTTGCAAAATAAACAACCAACAATCACAAAATAGCGTGTCGTAGTGATGAGTAAATATTGATTACGCGGATTATGAGTTTGTATGTCAACATAATAACAGGAGAACCTAAATAAGAATAACTATTATTACTCTAAATAGATATAAAATTATTGATCTTCATTGTGTTTTCCATCGTAATTAATTGAATAATAGATTGAGATATTCGAACGAATCGATTTTAAATAATGTAGTGAAATGTTTTACTTTTCTAACGTAATTATTTACGTGAGTGTATCGGTAGTGTTTACATTTTACCCATGGAACCGCAGACACGAATTCTTAATTTTAGTTCAGAAGACATAATAAAGTTCAACAAAAGTATTATTCAAATAAAATCTTTCGAAATTCACTGCGTTACGTGTTCAAAATGTTAATCTAATTTAGTTCTCGTATTAAAATAACAATTACTCAAGAGTGAACCTTATTTCCAATTGATAAAACTCTCTTTTAATTCAAAACGATATTATATATTACAAAAAAGTATCTAATTATCATTGAAACGCAAAATGGATGAGCATGGGAAAAAACTTGCATGTTAGCATGAAATGCTCAATTCAGTTTTTATTGATAAACTGATAAAACAAAACACAACAACTTTAACGTAGTAATTTAATCATATATCTTCAGTAATTTTCACTTAAACAAAATATGAAATAAAATAAGACATAAGGCATATAAAAACAATTTAACTTATATCCAAACATACCTATAATGCGAATGACACGATTACAGAAAAAGAAACAGTTCACTAATGTTTATTCGCAGAATTAACCTGTGTATAGAAGACCATAGATAATGAAAGAAAAACATACAATCAAATCAGAAGATATTAAATGAGTATTTCATCAACTATTCTACGTTTACGACATGTTTATAGTTCAAACGTAATTTGTTTACATCGGTTGCTAAGTATATCCAAATGCTGAGCAATAATGAAAATAAGATTTTCCCTTCAATTCGTCTTATTTGATCTGTAAGCCCCTCTTTTAAAAAATTATTCCAAAAGAGGAGATAATTTACCACAAAAAAGTCTGCGAGAGCATGTCTGCGATATATATGTAAGGAGTTAAAAATTCGAGAAATTTACGAAAAAATTTAAAATGGAAATCCCATATAAACGAAAATATTTTATTATAATTAAATAGTACACCGAATCGGTTTAAAAACCTTACTACACCACCGCACACATGATAACGGTTAATATGACACCTTCCTCTTTTTTCTGTATGTTGTAGTTTCTGAGCCTTAGCAGAACATACATACATACAAACACCTTACTTTATAGATATGTATAGATAATATATATATATATATCATGTGTAAGAAGCGTCTATATATTATAGATATATATATAAACGAGTTTTACTGTGTGTGTGTATATATATATATATATGCTAGTTGTTATGTGCTTGCATTCTGCAAGCATTTTCAAATTTTAGCATTTTTACAAATTCAAATTATTCCCAAGTGATGTTGTACATAATGATATAACCATGTCAAATTTGGAGTTTGTTGCTCGTTTAGAAGTGCCTTATAATTTTAATCCTCGTATGGAGCAAAACAGCCCCTAACATTAAGAATTATTACAGTCTCAGATTTTTTCCATCTGTTGTAACTAAAAACCCATAATTCTGCCAAATTTCAAGTTTGTATCTCATTACGAAGTGCCTTATAATTATCACACTCGTATGGGGCCGAAAAAGGGCAAAACCAAACATTAAAAATAGGAATTTTTGCAATTTTACAATTTTATCTTAGTTTGCCACGAAAATTCTATAATTGTGCCAAATTTCAAATCTCTAGATCCTATGCAGCTGCCTTGCATTTTTTGTTCTCACATGGGGCCGAAAAGGAGCAAAACCGCCCCTTAAAAATGAGAATTTTTGTACTTTTATAATTTTATCTTAGGTTGCAATGAAATTTCTATAACCGTGCCAAATTTCAAGTCTCTGGGTCCTATGCAGCTGCATCATCTTTTTTGTTCTCGAATTGGGCAATAATGGGGCAAAACAGCCCCAAAAATGAGGCTTATATCAATATCGGATTTCCTTCATTAGGTGTAGTTAAACATTAACAGCATTAAAATATAAGCCTCTGATTCCCATTAAAAGCTTACCCATATGAAAGGATAGAGCTAGTTACCAAGGAAGCCTATTGTTAGACCCAGAAAAATTAGCAATTTTTTGCTATAAAAACTATATTTTTATGTTAATTCTACTCTGATTTGAATTCTGTCTTCAAAAATAAGAAACTAAAATTTATATGCTATCCGACAGATTATGTCTCGAGTTCGTATCTTGAAGGGAAGTAATTTTAAAATGCAAATATAAAAACCTCTACACCAAATTACCTGTTTTCTTATGGGCCAAAAATGGGGCAAAAAGAGGCCAAAATAACACCTCAAAATAGGAATTTTGGATTTTTTCCTTCGGTTGTGACCAAAAACCTATAATCCTACCAAATTTCAAGTTTCTAGCACATCTGGAAGTGCCTCATAATTTTGTATCCTCCTATATATATGATATATATATCATGTGTAAGAAGCATCTATATATTATAGATATATACACATACACACACACACACACAGTTTTTCGATTTTGACATCGCAAATTATCAATAACCAAACAAAATTGGGCTTATGTTCACTATCGTACTCCCCAAACATAACTATGCATGGGGTTTGCATTTTCCATTTTAATTCTTCCACACCCAGTTAGATATAGACACTATTTACCCATTCTTATTTAATACGTTGTTACGCTTACATGCAAAACAAAAAGACTATTGAAAAGTTTAGGGCGTCCGGGAAGTTTGGGGATTACGGCAGTGAACCTGTTCCCAAAATTGAATTTATTGGATTATATCTTTCTTATTTATCTGTATTATTTATCTTTATTTACTCTATTAGAAAAGAACGAAATTATTTAATTCTTCTGAACATTTCTGTGAAAACCAGTCATATAATATTTTATCCAGTTTCTCAATTTTTGGCTTATGAAGCGCATGATGTTTATTAATTGATTTACTCGTCTCAGAAGATGACATAAATTTCATTAATTTAGCCTTATGAGTAAGGTGACCAGATTTCCGATCAGCTAAACCGGGACAAACTCTGTTTGCCCCTGGAGTATAGGCAATTTACCATTGAATCACCTCCCTCCAATCAAGTGAGAGGTTGAACATTCAAAGATGGAAACAAATTTAAAGTTTCTAGTCCATTCTTCTAAATAATTCAATGCAGTCTGGAAGAAAATATCGACTGTCTTATAGAATGACTCAAGCATTAATTCACCTTCGTCTTTGAGTGATTCAACCATCATTGACACCTTCATTCCAACAAACTTGGCTTCTCTTCTCACTATCATCTGATTTCTCAAATTAGCCAGGGCAGTGGCTGTTTCCATTAATGAAATATTCTTCTCTTCAATTTTTAAGACAGTGTCATTACATAATTTCAATTGAATTAGTAACAAGTGTAACCATACTTCAGATGTAGCATCTTCAAAAAATTTCCTACGAGGGGTCATGATGATTTAGGAGTATTTTTCTTTTTTTATTACTAACCTTACTAAATAAGCTAACAAGGCTGAGTTTTTTCCATAACAGACTGTGGGGTTTACACACCATGAAAGCAGACCACAACAAACAAAGTGTTTCTTTACATTATTTCTCCGACAAATCCAAGCCTTACTGTTGAATATGGTTGGGTGGTGGGGTGGAGAGGGGAATCCAGTCTTCATTTCAGTCTGGAAAATGCACAATTTGTTGCAATTGCAAAATTTCCCCTGGCATTACGTTCTTCTTATTGTCATTAGGGTTGCCAACATTCGATCGATGCTGAGAAAGGTAATTTAACAGAATATGTTAAATAGAAACTGGCAAAAATTATTTTAAATTGTTGTTAACAACTTCTTACCTCGTGGAATGACTTCAAATTATATACACGTCCTCACATCTCATTTCCTTCAAACTAGTGGAACACACGGAAATTCCACAGAGTAAACAGAACAAAAAATGTAATGGCAAACGAAGAATGGCGGAGTCAAAACTTCGAGATTGTTACAGGCCAGTTAGCTACATTGTAGTACACTGTGGTAGTATACATCAATTCTCATTTTTTTCGTTACACCTACTACCACAATTCGCTGGGAACAAACGATTGAGAATCACCGTCTCTTACCGGTTATTTCCCCACGCGTGCACTTCCACTACTCTCTCGGCAATATGCCGTAAGCATGCGCAGCAAAGCTCCCAGATCATCTACTGCCCCTACTTCGGCTAATTATATGTATATAGTAAATAGAGTGCTTTAATGTCGCTATGTATAGTTACTTCGTTCCATCGGTCTTTATCAAATCTATTCCCTATTTTCGCTTGTGTGGATTGATAGTATCATCGAAAGATTGGGAGCATAAATCCTGAAACCGGTACAAATAAGTATTTTGGTTTAGTCTTTCGGGACACCGGGACAAGCGCTCCAAAACCGGTACTGTCCTTGCCAAACCGGTACATATGGTCACCTTACTTATGAGCCTTGATATCGTAGAGCATGGAAGATCCGATGTTGAATTCTTTTGCTATGGCTGATCTTATTTTTCCTTTTTCAATTCGTTTGATCAGCTCCAGCTTTTGTGTTAGCATTAAACCAACCTTTTCTCTCCTGTTCCTTGCTTTTAGGTATTTATTTTGATGCCATATTCAATGGATGGATAATTTTTTAAATAATAAAAAGCGATAAAACTGGAAATTGTAGAAGTACACCAAAACATCTAGACAATGCAAATGGCTTACGTAACCAAAAATGCCATGCTTACTCGGCAGCCACTGAAGTACAGGTATCGTTTGCCATTCGCGGGGGTTACGTTCCCGAAGACCCCATGAACCGCAAAACCGCGAACGGCAAATGCATAAACTAATGGAAGAATGGGATTCCGTTCCTACATCCGCGAAAGTGGTCCTAAATGATTATTTACTTTACCTTACTGACGACTGTAGGCCAGAGAAACAAATAGTAAGCTTAAAATATGAAAGGAAAACCAAACTGACGAACGTTTAAATTTAGGAAAACTGAGAAAACAGAAGTTTATTAATTCACCGTGAATTATGTGGAGTATACGTAGGACGTTGACAATGGAGGTGTTTCGGAAGAGCATTATTTGGAGATGGAAGAGGAAGATGAGGGACTTGGCTTCAGGAATTCTGTGATTTGGAGCTGTTTGCCTTTTGTTTTGATTTTTTTTATAAAATTCGTCGTAGGGAGATATTGCAGAGTCAATTATTCTCTTAAAATTGATGCTCATTTCCATAGATGGATCAGCCTGCATTACTTTCTCTTTCAACTCGTTAGCCATATTTAAAATTTCTGCTAAGGTCTTCGCTGCAAACTGTTTTATCTTCTTTGTTTTTGCTCTCACTTGATTGTGCAAATTCTTCAAGTTCCTCATTTGCTAATTCTTCTTGTTGAAAGTTGAGCAATTCCTCCACTTCTTCCTCTTTTAGATCTTCAAAGCCCTCTCCACCTACATTTCTAGCCATTTCGATGATCTCTTCAACTTCTCCGCGAATGCTGGGATAAACTTTGGAACGAACAGCTTCGGGCCAAATTTCTGCCAACATGCATTTATTGTTGATTGTTTTACTTCGTCCCATGATTATTTTATCATATGAATGGCTGTTTGAATGTTGAATGAACTCCAACATTCACAAACAGAAATCAAAAATTGGTGTCCATTTGCTGTAAAATATGTTTGAAAGTTCGGCGAATATAATAAGATTTGAAGGTCGCAATGATCCCTTGGTCCATCGGCTGTAAGGGTGGTGTTGTGTTTGGTGGTAGGAATACAACTTCTACGTCAGAAGAGCCTTCTGCAAGAGAAACTGGATGACCCGGAGCGTTATCCAATACGAGAAGCACTTTAAATGGCAAATTCGTCTGCCTCAGATAGATCTTCACCTGCTGGATGAAGCAGTCGGCAAACCAATCTTCGAACAGTTTACAAGTAACCCATGCCTTCTCATTAGACCTCCAAAAGACAGGTAGATCTGATTTAATCTTCCCTTTTAGAGCACGAGGATTTTCTGAACAGTCAATTACCATTGGTTTGCATTTAAAATCTCCCGAAGCGTTTCCGCATAATATTACAGTGAATCGATCTTTTGCAGCCTTAAAACCTGGAGCAGTACATTCCTCTTTGGAAATAAAAGTCCTATTTGGCATTCTCTTCCAATATAAACTTGTTTCATCGACATTGAAAATTTGGCTTATAACCTTTCTCCTTGATAAGCTTCAAAAATTCACCGGGGAATTCCCTCGCTGCCTCTTGATCAGCTGATGCAGCTTCTCCTGATAGCTTAATGTCATGCAAATTTAAACGCTTCTTTAAATTATCAAACCAGCCCTTGCTCGCTAAAAACAGGTAGAAGAATTCTCTTCATCATCTTCTTCAGTTCCACTCTTTAAATGTTCATATAGGTTAAGTGCTTTATTTCTTTTTAACTCCGTGCTAAGGGGAGCATTTTTCTGTGTTTTATCCTCTATCCACACAGTTAACAGTTTTTCCATTTTTTGTAACACAGGGTCACGTCTACTTACAAAAGAAACTTTAGCACTAGACGGAGTAGAAGCCATTACATTACTTTGTATTTTGTCTTCGACCCTTTTTATAGAACGTATGGTTGATTCATTTACTCCATATTCTCTACCAATGGAAGCGTAACTTGCTCCACTTTGTAATTTATCTAATATCATGATCTTTTCCCTCAAAGTCATGACTTTACGCTGTTTCTTAGCTAATGCATCCCTTCCACTTATATTAACACGTTTAGATGCCATAATAATATAAAAGAATGGGTTAATTAAAAATGTTTATAAAATCACTCTACTATAATACAATGCCAACGTCACTAAGCGTAGTACTGTCTAATTTAAAATAAGAGAATAAAATGAAACATCACATTAATACCACAAACACACAAAGGATATCAAGTCATGTTGCTTGAGGCACTATAGAACAGAAACTGATATAAATGTGGAAAACGGAAGCTTGCGAAGGTCCTCCCATATTCCCCTAAAAGTCCCTTTTTTAACAAGTCGCGTGTCTTTTAGTCCGATGGCCATATTTACTCCGCGTCAAAATAAGCAGACTTAATACTGTTTACACAGGTGGCAAGAAAAATAAATAGAACATAGAGTGGAGCAAACTGGGAGATTTCCCCGTTCAGTATTCTATGGATCCTTCAGGAAACGGGAAGGTTTACCCTTTCGGTACGACAAAAAAATGAGTACCTAACGGGTATTGCTGAGAAACCGCGAATAAGCAAAACCGCGAATGGCGAGGGATACCTGTATACGGAGTAAATACGTAATATATACATCTTATATTTTAAGGAATTTTAAAGTGGAAGTTGTGGTATTACACATATACTATTCACACAAAAATTCATAAAAAAAGAAAAAGAAATACAAAATGAATTGTATTTGTGTAATTGCCGGTATCTAAGGCTGGCCGGTTCTAAATAGCCGGATAGCACAGCTTTTACTGTATGTGTATACGTGTTATATGGGATGTATAGGCCAAAAGCCATGTTTCTCGTATATAACGTAGTCACGCTTATAACGAAGCAATGAGTCGGTCCCCTCAAATATGTATTAAATGAGTTTTACTGTATATATATCGTGTAAGAAGCGTCTATATATTATAGATATATAGATATAGTAGGATACAAAATTATGAGGCACTTCCAGATGTGCTTGAAACTTGAAATTTGGTAGGATTATAGGCTTTCGGTCACAACCGAAGGAAAAAATCCGAAACTGGCAAAATTCCTATTTTGAGGGGCTATTTTGGGCCCTTTTTGCCCCATTTTTTGCCCATAAGAAAACATTTAAATTTGTGTAGAGGTTTTTATATTTTAAAATTACTTCCCGTCAAGATACGAACTTGAGACTTAAACTGTCGGATAGGATATAAATTGTAGTTTATTATTTTTGAAGACAGAATTCAAATCCGAGTAGAATTAGCATAAATTTATAGTTTTTATCGCAAAAAAGTGGTAATTTTTCTTGCTCTAACAATAGGCTTCCTAGCAACAAGCTTAATACCTTCATATGGGTAAGCTTTTAATGGGAATCAGAGGCTTATATTTTAATGCCTTTAATGTTAAACTATGCCTAATGAAGGAATTCCGATATTGTAATAATCCCTATCTTTGGGGCTGTTTTGCCCCAGTATTGCTCCATACGAGAACAAAAATTATGAGGCAGCTCCATATGACGCAGAGACTTGAAATTTGGCCTGGTTATAAAAATTTTATTGCAACCGAAGATAAAATAAATCACTGCAAAAATTCCAAATTTTAAAGGCGGTTTTACCCCATTTATGGCCCATACCAGTGTGAAAATTATACTGCAATTCTTAATAAGTTACAATCATGAAATTTGGCAGAATTATGGGTTTATATTTACAACAGAAGGAAGAAATCCGATATTGTAAAAATTCGAAATCTTAGCGGCTGTTTTGCCACATTATTGCCCTATGTGACAAATAGAATTATAAGGTTTTTCTAAATGAGCAACAAACTTGAAATTTGACACGGTTATATGATTTTGTACGTAATTGATTGGGAATAATTCTACATTGTAAAAATGGTAACATTTAAAAATGCTTGCAGAATGCAAGCACATATTAAGTAGTGTATATATATGAGGATACTAATGTCTGGCCCAAACTACAATAGATAGAGCTGATATTTTCAGAAATTGTAGATGGCTTGGAGTAACCGCCAGAAAAATTGAGATCTCATACTTTAGTGTCATGGGTTCAACTCTAGAAATTCCGAAAATTGCGTCTTTTCCCATAAGAAAAGCATTGTGGCATTTTTGAAAATATCTTTTGGGCACTTTCTGATAAGATGATAGTGAATTGAAACTTGGATGGTTGTTAAATATACAGGAGATCTATTGGGAACCGTTATCACTTTTACTGCAAGTTTCCTGGTTTTGATTCCAGACGACCCAGTATATCTCCCATAAGAAAGCATAGAAAAAATAAATTCCTTCATATAGACAACACTACCCGTTTTCTCCTCTTATGAAGCTTGACCGTGGCGCAGCGAATAGCCAATCAGGGCGTTTTCCCCGTCCACCACCATTTGAAGTTTTCAAGAGGCGCAGGAAAGTAGTACGCTCTTGCCCGATATCCACTCTTGAAGAAAGTCGCATGTGAACGCTAAGGCGTAAACGCGGTAGATCTGGCAACACAATCAAGCTCGGAGCGATGTGAACAGCACGATGGCGAGAGACCGACTGACTTTCTCCCCTCCCCATCGACAGTCTCTCGAGCTTTCATTGGCTGCAGCAGTAAGCATACAACTAGGATTTTCAAGGTCAATCTTTATAAGAGTAGAAAACGGGTATAAGAGGAATAAAGAGCTGATATTTTCAGGGTTTGTAGATGTCATGAGAATATCTCCATATTATTTCACAACTCCTGCATAGGTGTCATCGGTTTGAATCCAGGGAGCCTTAAATTTGAGATTATTTCCCATAAGAAAAGCGATGAAATTGGTGCAGGACACTTTTGCGTTTAAAATTTATTTATAGGCTCTTACTCTTTATAATAGGATTAGATCAGTGTTCTTCAACCTTTTTTGAGTCACCGCCCACTTTTATCATATGTTGTCCTTTGAAATAAGTTCACCGCCCACCCAGTGGCGTAGTGAGGATTTCTGGTGCCCGGGGCAAAGAAGAATTTTGCACCCCCAGTAGCAAAGCGATTTACAGAGGTATGGTAACCCTAATACTAGTGGGATTGACGTTAGATGAGATTACCGAATATGGTCTCAGTGGTAATAACAGTGTTTAAAAATTTATGATTTTATATATTTGATAAAATTAAACTTAAACACTTCGCTACTTCTGCGAGAGACTCCGACCACCCTCATGGGCCTTTTGATTTTACCGCAGCATGGATACATTGTCGCTAGTATAGTATGATATGATAATATAGTTAACGACACACGAACTGTAATAGTTGTACATAAAATAGTTGTACAGAATATGTGTACGTATCATTAAGCTTTTTATAGAATTTTATTTTTCAGTGTAAAAATTAGAATAGCATTTGGTGAGTTCTTTAACGCCCACCAAAAATCCAAAAACGCCCACTGGTGGGCGCTATCGCCCACCTTGAAGACCACTGGATTAGATAAATGCTTGCAGAATGCAAGCTCACATTCACCAGTCATTCTATAAGCACTTCTTACTTCTTACTAGGTACTTCTAAATGTGCTACAATGCTGAAATTTTTTCTGACTATAGAATTTACCAAATAACGAAAACGGGAATATAGAAATTTGAAAATTTTTATTTGTTCGGCTGTAAAAAATTCTTAAATGTTAAACAAATTGACTAATGTTTATGTACTTTCTGAAGATACAGGAAGCTGAAAATTTTAACAAATGTAGGGAATAATGCTGCGGTGGTATTTAACATTGAAAATTTTGGAATAGTTTATTATTGTGGCTGTTAAAAATTCATCAAGTTTAAACAGTTAAATTTATATAAATGCACTTCTAGAGGTGCTACATCGATGATATTTTGCACAAATGTGAGGTATTCGAAACAAATGATGAAAACCTAAAAGAAATTTATAATTATACATTTTGGGGTTGTTTTTACCCCAATATTGTCCAAAAAGAAAAACACGTAATTCGGTGCAGAGGTGCAAACTTATGCGTTTAAAAATTATTGTCTGCTCTTACATGCGTTTTAAAATTATTGTCTGCTCTTACTCTTTATAATAAAGTGAGATAAAATGCTTGCAGAATGCAAGCACACATTCACTAGTATATAAAACTAATAGACGGTGCCTGCATTCTGCAAGCATTTCAGCCTACTTTCAATAATGGGGTAAAAACAATCCCTAAAAATTAGAATTTTAACTGTCGGATTTTCCCCATTGGTTGTGGCTAAAATCCTACAATTGTACCAAATTTGAAGTCTTTGGGTCATTGAATATCTGCGATTATTCGTGCTTAGAGTTTAAAATTGGTAAGCCCATATATTGGCAGCACTGATGGAAGTATGCTTTTGGAATTTTAGACTTCTCGAGAAATTGTTAATTTCTATAGGTATTTCCTTTCGAGTCTAGGGAATAGTTTCTTTGTCCCATAAGATAACACACATAAATTGACTTTTTTGATGTGCAGACATTATTTCATTAACATTTTAAAACTTCTCAAAAATATGATTTTGACATGAAATTTGCACAGTCTTGCGGATAAAACTAGAATGATTATTTTCCATATCGTAGAAATTCAAATATTGTCTGAAAATCTCCAAAAAAATTTTAATATGATTTTTTTACAATTTTTATACATTTCTTATGCATTAGGATTGAACCAACAATAGATTTTAATATCATGAAAAATTTTTGGCTTTTTTAGAATAAGATTAGAATTTCTACGATATGGAAATTTATTTGCTTAGTCTTCTCGGAATAACTGTGTAAACCTCTAGTCGATATCTCATTTTTAAGATATTTTAATATATTAAAGAGAAAAGGCTTTCTCATGTCGTTTCAGCTCTGCCCATGTTATTCAAACCCAGTACTGCTATGTACATGGCGAGTAGTTTAAAATTGAAAATTTGAGTTGCTAAGTGATTCCTGAAAGTTTGATTAAAAAAAGATTTAAAAGCTTTTGAGTTATGGGTAGTTTTCCTCATTCTCCCATAGAGCATATTAAAACATCACAACGTCAGCAAGCAAACTATATATGGAGATTATTTCTAGTATGTAATATTGTATTTGTAGCATGACAAGGGGTTAGGTGGAAGATGGAACTTCCTAGTCTTAATCTCGCCCCAAATAAAGACCATATCTAATCTATTTAGAAATGAAATCTAAATAGACTCTCAGTAGAAATAAAAAATCCTAGTGGAAAGGATTAAATTTAAAACATTGAATTTTACATTTAATTATTGTTTTAGAATTGTAAATGCAAACAGTCAACATTAATTTTACTTGATCAATTTGTACTACATTTGTGATAAATTTTAACGACTTAAACCAATCTCTTTGAAGAGTTTTGACTTATATATTATAAAGGTTCAATTTTTTTCCAGGTACTACAAACCATAAGTGCCAAGTATCCGATTGAATGAGAAAAATTAATAATTTTTCAAAAAATAATTATATTCTTTTTTGTGGAGTGACTTATTATGATTTCTTGGAAGGGTCTTTAAATAAATTTAATGTCTTTTTATTTGTTTGTACTTAAATTGAAAAAAATTAATAAAATAAAAAAAAGATAAAACAAGAAATGCATTTGTGAACTAATAGGCTAAAATTTATCTGGCTCTTTGAATATAATTGATAGCTTTATAAGTGTATATTGATAACTTGATTAATTTCTATTGCAGTATTCTAACAGCCTTTCAAGGACTCCATCTCCTTTTAGAAAAGAGCAAGGTAAAGATGATAGGGGAGAACCAGAGAAGCGTGTAAGCCGGCCAAAGGCCAGGAGGTTAGTGTGTTTTACAATGTCTTCATACTATGATTGTTGTTTGTGAATTTGATCATCATTTAATTCAGAGTATTAACTTCTTAATTTTAAACATTATTTTTGTTCATTTTTTCTTCTATCCTCTTCAGCAGGTCAGCATCATCTGAGGATGATAGAAGACAAAGAAGTAAGAAAGAAGCCTCAATATCAGCTGATGAGGAAGACAAATCTCGTAGGCGGACTTCTAAGTCACCTGTCAAGAAAGGAGGTGCAGGTGGTAACCAAAATGGTGAAGAAAACTCTCCCAGTGACTCAAAAGGAAAGGACAAGAAGAGGAGGAGAAGGAAAGATTCATCTCCGCCGTCCTCATCCTCCGAAGAAGATGAAGAGGAAGATGATGATGAAAGGGACAAGTCACCTGTGGCTAAGAAATCACGTCCCACTTCTAAAAAGACTTCAAAAACTCGAAGGAAGACAGAGAGTTCAGATGATGATGATGACGATGATGAGGTTGATGAGAAAAAAGGAAAGAGGAGGCGTCACTCCAAGAGAAAAGCATCTGAAAGCTCAGATGAAGATGATGAAGGAGATGATGATGGAGAAGAAGTCAAATCAAAGAAGACTAAGAAAAAGAAGAAAAAGCAACAGAGGGAATCTAGCAGTGAGACTGAGGTGAGACTGGAAAACCTTATTTTATTAAAGTATTTATATTAGTGGTGCTAACAGAATATGTGACATCTTCATGAATTAACTTTTTATTTTAATAGTTATTATGCTTGATAAGAGAAGTAAATGTGGTGAAACCTCACACAGTATGGCAATTACGTTCTTGAAAAAAATTTAATGGCATTGAATTTTCAGAAGTTAGTGGGAAATCGCAAATCTATGGAATCTTGAATGTATGATATCTCGAAAATTAATGCGTATTTATTCAAAGATGACCCATTAACAACATAGCGTTAATTATTTTTATTTTAACCTGCTATCTTGAAAAAAAATAACATCTGTTTAAATATTTAAAATCAAATAGTCTGGACAAAATTCGCTTTCTTTAAAAAAACAAATCTGAATGCGTGCTCTCACGAGGTTTTGTGTATCATATAATGTCAAAAATAGTGTGCAAAGAGATATATTTCTTGCCTTCAGCTGATCGCGGGATCAGATAAAGTTTTTATCATAATAGACGGCAGGCATGATCATATTATGCGGAGGAGATTTCGTGTTAAAATTTTTGGTTTAAAATCAGCATTTGTTTACAACAGGCAGCTGTTAAAAATAGCCAGTAAAAATAATAAGTGGCATCTACTCTACTCTGGAAGAATGTAACCTTCCTTATTTTAGTTATTTCTTATGGAGAAAATTCTCTCGCTTAACGTATTTGCACTTAGAGTTGCATTTTTAAGGAATGCAACTACGACACTAAGCAACGGATTCTTGTAACATTAATAGATGTTTAGAATAATTGTTTTCTGTAATAAATGTCCTAAGAAACATATATAGTGTCATTTTACTATATTTAGTGGAAGAGTTTTTTGCCATAGGGATGTATCTCACCTTCTATAATAGGAGTCAATGAGAAATTAGACCTCGATCTACGAAATGTTTTTGAAGAATGTAACTTTTGTAAATGGGAGGATGTGAAAACTGCTTAGAACTTGAAAAATTTTCATTCATTTTATGATCATACTTTCAGTATTTACTTGGCCTTAACCCTGTTAAATCTGCTTATTGTCTACATTGAAGTTTTGATTCTAGGAGCATTTATTTTCTCCATTTGATTAACATGGGGATAAGTTTAGCGCATTACTCATTTGCATTTTAAAATTACTTAGAATTTTTGTAGAAGTTTGAGACTTGAAATGGTCATGATGTAAAAGCATGAAATTTCATTCCTTGGTAGAGGGGTGGTTAGTATGTCTAGCTCCCAATGCAGGGGTTGTGGGTTTGAATCCTTCTGAGGACATGGTTGGTTGTGCTTGTCGTAAAACTATTACACCGCATGTAATTGGGGAAACCTGTTTGTGATAAATAAATTATTATTTTTCCTGCCGTAAACTTCTGAATATGCATCAAATAGAATTTTTCACGTGAAAATTGTACGTATCTTTACATGAAAATCTCTTGTCGTGGTGCCCAACCTATGGCCTGCAGACTGGATGTGGCCGACGAAGGGTTTTTGTGTGGGCCGTGAAGCAATGATGATAAAGCAATCCAAAAAATTTAACACAGAAATTAATAAAACTTTTAATATCAGAATGTTTACTATTAAAACCTCATTTAGACTATATTTTCACTTAAATGGCACCTCAGAATTTATAGATAACTTTCGATTTAAACTCTAATCCGGCCAATGGGAGAATTGGCAACTTCCATTGTGGCCCGCCGAATGGATTCGCAACCAGTGATGCAGCCCGCCATGTAGAAATGGTTAAGCACCACTGGTCTAGGTGATTTGCACTGTTGCTGGTTTTGTGTAATACTAGGGGCTCCGCCAAATATAGGTAGCTGCGTTGTCTTGTTATTAATAAAAAACCTAAGAGTAATTAAACATTTTCCTGGCATTCTTATTCAATGTCAATTGTTGTTTAAAATGAATGTGTGGTCTGCTGCATACTGTTTTAATTACATGAAACCATGAAAACATTGCTGTGAAATTGTCAGTTTTATGAATCGAAAGTGAAATAATATCATTCTGCTTACGTTTCTATATGGACTCGCTCAACTACGACTTATTTATTGATAAATAAGGAAATCCAAATTAGATAAACAAGAAAAATTAACGTTTGCCATATTGGCGAGTTATTACACAACAATTAGTACTAAATTTATTCAGATTCATCAAAATTTAAGGCAAATTTTAATATTGAAACCTAGTTAATACTTCTATCTCAGGAAATTTAATTACCGTATTTGACCGAATACAGCCCCCTGTTTTTGGCCAAAAGTGAATGCAAAAGTTGAGGGGGGGTTATTTTCGGGCACTAAAAATTAGGTGGGTACAAACAAGTGTGCAAAGCTTCAATAATGATGAATTTCATTCGAGTCAGTAAGTGTTTCTATCCATTGTAAGACTAAACTACTCGGGTTGCGAATATTTATTTGCAAGGCTGATTGACGTCACCATATAGGAAGGATTTTTCAATTACCTGATCGCTCTCATTATCGTCAAATTTCAAGTTTTACCGTATTTGCTCATGTAAGCCGCGCCCCCGTGTATCCCGCGCACCCCGGTTTTTGGGCCAGCTCTAGGGAAAAAAATTTATTTGATCCGAAAAGGGGTTTTTTAAATCACCAATTCCTATTTCTCAAAAATGCTACGCTCAAGTTAAGCATCTTCACACTCTTACGTGACGAATTTATTGGGTGATCTCTTTATATCGGTACTAGCAGAAATCTCCTCGGTAGTCCTCTTTTATTAAACACTTAACTGTTTTTGTCGTCATATTGGTCATGTTCGGCAGAAATCGCCCCGGTAGCGATCATTCTGCTGTACATAATTTTCCAGCCATATGGTCACTGATCCCTACCGTAGCGGTCGTCATTTTTTTGGCGAACTAAAATTATGATCAGTGATCATTCAATGATCACCATGGTGGCTATGACTTTCATAGACGTATCACAGAATATAGAAATCACGCTGTATCTGAACGTGGTAGGCGTCGTCTGCCGTGAGAACATAACCCCCACCAACCCAAACTGGTCGTGCATCCGCCGTGGCCTCCGTGACGATTGGAGCAGAAAGCCGTTGAGTTTGGGGAGCACCCATTAATAAACTTAAAACTCATTTAAAATTTTTATACAATGATTGAAAATGACTAAATACACCGAAATTTAGAAATAGAATAATAGATGCGGCATGGGTGCTAGCTTAACGTATATTTGCTTACCGACACAACATTTTGGGAAAAAAGGTGAGCGGCAAATAAAAGAATTCGTGTAAGACACGCACCCCCTTTTTTTCACCGGCGTTTTGGGAAAAAAGGTGCGCAGCTTACACGAGCAAATACGGTAATACCAATAAAATTAACCTTAACCGAGAATGGACTAATTGCCTGGCTAAGCTTGAATTGTTAATTACACAAACGAAAGATAGATTAGCATTGCGCATCGAAATATGAGCAAAATGCAAATTTATATTGCTGCATAAATTGGTATGTTATTTCGACTTGCTAATATTGCTGCATTAATTATTATGTTATTTCGACTTTTTAAAGTTTATTTTTACTCCCAAAAAATATATTTTTGTTCATTTCCTTGTCAAATATCTCCTTCGTTAGTATACCCTCTGAATTCTGAGGTACAAATCTGAAAACCTTAAAATTCGAATTAGCATGGCGTTTTATCACTCGCTAATTGGTACTTTTTTATTAAATGTGTGCAAGTTTGATATTTCTTTAAATTATACAGCATGTTTCATGACATTAATGTCCTAAAAATGATCATGTCCTTTCAGGGTATTAAAATATTTTCTAGATTTGTGTGAGAAAAGATGGGTAGGGGGGCTATATTCGGAGGGGGGCTATATTCGGTCAAATACGGTACATTACAGCAGAAAATATTGTGATCATTTTGAATGATCAAATTTCATAATATTCAAACAATTAAAATTCCTGATGAATTGAGTGTTCGCAATTCTACTTTTGCATTAAAACAGGAAAACCTACAAAGAAGTAATTCATCTAAAAATTCCGATAGCCTAACAATTTTAAAACAGACTCTCCAGTCATATAATCCTATATATAATTTTGGAAGTGTCCATCTCTCCATCCCCCCCTGTATTTCAAAAGACGTTTGTCGTAGAGATATGTGGTAAACTGTGTTTTGTTTCTACAAGCTAGGAGGCCCCTAGAAGACTATTTTCATTTTCATAAAATCCTGGGTTTGAATCCAGGAGACAATTATATTTTCCCATAAGTTTACACGATTTTTCAGAGTGCAAGGTTTTTTCCTTCATTCATCAAAATATTTAAATATAGACTGATTTTCTTCATTTTTGCTTCATTTGACGGCTAAAACTCTATACTATTTTATTCTTGTAATGTTTATATGTTATATGGTCGAAGTTTTCTGAAATATGCAATTGTTTCTGAAATTTTGGAATATTTCGTACTCTTTTCGGGCGTTGCCAAGGCAACTGTCATTGTTGCCTCTGATTCAATTACTGCCAATTAAACCTTCAAATAGGTGAAAGAATAGAGTTATTTGCTTTGCACTTTTGTTTAAGCATCAAAATGATTGCTGTAGCAACATCAAACTTTATATATGGCAACGTAAATATTTACGGATAATTATTCAGTTAACTACATATGGGAAGCATTTCTAACGATTTAATCCAAGCAGTTGAATCTTCATTTCATAGTTTGAATGCTGGAATCTTACCTTTTTGTAAGTAGAACCATTATATTATACATCTGTAATGCTTATTAACGCAAATAGGCTTATGCATAAACTTAAAATTAAATGAGAATAGGGACACACATTATTTTTAACACATTACATGGTTATCTTCTCTTCATTGATAATCTAAATAAATGGTTGCATTGATTGTTATATAAAAAGGAAGGACATATAATTCAATATAAATAAACAAAGAAAATTAAAAAATAAAAGTTCGCAATCAATTACTGTGTACCATTAATTTCCTCTGTAATATGACTTTTAAAATTTCTGACTGATTTCGCATAATAAATTGTAGATACGCACACACAGCTGTACCCTCAGCAAGATTCGAACCTGTGAACCTTACCTATACCTGGAAAATGCATTAGTATAGTTAAATGTGAATTATTGAGACCTAATCTTTTTGCTCACTCCTTAATTTTTTATAAATTAATTGAAAAAACTGCACAAGCATTGCACGGGTTCAGCTATTAAGAAGTAAAATTCCTTGCTGCCTGAGGTAGGGCTTCTGCTTTTCGGCAGCTAATATAATATAGCTTTTAGAATTAATAGATTTTTGAGCATTGAATAAATTGAAAAATAATAGCCATACTTAAAATTTGCATTCTTTGGTGAAGCACTTCATTATACGTACACATTTTGTATAGTCCTATCCTATCTGAACGTGGCAGCAATGCAAATCACCTTGTTGACTATTAACTGCAGCAGCAGAAGCAGACATTAGGGTAATATTATAAGGATTGCCTGGGATTATAATTAAGCATTGCATCTGTCCACATATTCATGAAATTTTGATGCTATTTTGAAGTTTAAGCAATACCTTTGTTGCAATAAATAATAAATGGTAACGAAAATAAATATGCCATTACTTATTGAGAGTGTGATCAAAAATGAGGCTTGTATTTAATTTTTAGAAGATTTTTCACTAAGTAACTGGTAATATTCATACGTTACAAAATAATTCATAACATTGTACATGATCAGTGACATAGTGGACACCCCCGCAGCCCCAGTGTGGCAGGGGGATCCAGGGCTGAAGGGAGCACAATGCGAACCACGGCTAAGCAGCCTCACGGACAGAGAAAGATGTTAAGATATTAAGCTATATTTTTAAGATGCTGCTGTCATGTCACATTGTAAGAAGCAATAGTATCTTTCAGTGCAATATTTTTATGTGATACTAGTTGCATGATTAAACTTTTTTAACATACCTCTTCTGAATTGCTTTTATTTTGAAGTTTTTATTATACACGAAATTTAAAGGTATTGTCAAACCATGTTTGATAAAGGCAGACCATTGCATCTGAGATTTGATAAGGATGTATTCTGCATTATGGTGAATAAGTGTTTTCTGAAATCATGCTGTGTGAGGTTTTACTGCATAACAATGAAAATATGTATTAGATGTTTCTATTATCTCTATAAATATTAGAGCAATTAGTCTTAATTAAACTTTAATCTTTATTGTGGTAATATTCTTTTTATGCAAAGTATTAAATAACTAATTGAAGAGAAAATCCTATACTATATCCTTAATACAGGGTGTCTGGCCTTAAAGGTCAATAAAATAAATGATTGCATTTCTGCAACAGTGTAGTTACTATGTTTCGTTTTAATTGCTTTTACGAAGACAAGGCTTCAAGTTTTTCCCCCAGTGTCCCCAAGGTCAAGTGTGCACGCATGCATACAGGCAGCAGCAATTACATTACATTGTGCATTCATCAATTGAAAAGATGTTCTCTGTGCTGCAGAAAATTGACTGTGTTCTTTGGCTTGCTGAGTTGAAGTCGTACACCTATGTTCGACGCAAATTCAGCCAGGTTTACCAAAGCAAACAGCACCAACTTACAAAGCAGTGATGAATTGGGATCAGCGTCTAAAGGAGACAGGAAGTGTGTTGCGACAACATGGCCCTCCACGCTGCAGTGTATCGGAGCGGAAGGTGGAGCAAGTGCAAGAGGCATTTGAAAGAAGCCCCCGAAAGTCAGTTTGTCGTGCAAGTTTGCAGCTAGGGATACCTCGCTCCACTGTGCACGACATTTTGCATAAAAGACTGCGACTGTGTGCGTACAAACTCCAGCTGCTCCAGAAAATTAACCAGAGAGGTCGCGATTTGAGAAAGTAGTTTGATATGGAAATGCTTTCCCGCATTAAAGGAGAAGAAAACTTCCTTGAAAGGGTCTGCTTTTCCGATGAAGCAACATTTCATGTTTGTGGAAAGGTAAACAGGCACAACTGCCAAGTTTGGGGAAGTGAGAATCCTCACGAGGTGCTGGACACCCTGTATGCGTGATTCACCTAAGATTAATGTGTGGTATGCGCTTACAAAGGACAAAGTTATCCGTCCTTTCTTTTTTGAAGAACCAACAGTTACTGGTGAAACGTTTTTAGCGATGATTCAAACAAATGCACTACATGAGATTCCGGCTGGATTCTTTTTCCAGTTGGATGGAGCACCGCCTCACTTTTCTCGCCGTGTCCGTGCCTTTTTGGATGAGCAGTTTCCACATCCTTGGATTGGAAGGGGGGTCCAATTCCTTGGCCCCCTCGATCTCCTGATCTAACACCATTGGATTTCTTTTTTTGGGGTTTCGTTAAAGACATTGTTTATAAAGACAAGATACAAACTGTTGCCGAATTACGAGACAAAATTCTGAGAGCTACCGATTGCGTCACAGCTTCCACGCTTGTCAACACATGGTGAGAAGTTGAATATCGGTTTGATGTGTGCTGTGCCACTAATGGGGTGCACATTGAACTCCATTAAGGGGATAAAAAACAGTATTGTAGGGCTTTTAAGGATGCTTTGACTTTTTCAATAAATATAACGAGAACGGAGATATAATTGTTTATTTTATTGACCTTTAAGGCCGGACACCCTGTATATGAATGTATATACAAATCTTGTTTTTTTTATTGTACAATTTTGTAAGCGATTAATGATGAATTATGCTAGAAAAGATGAGAGGTTATATGAATGGGTGAATTTAATGTTTCTTTTTGGAAAAGATTATTACTTTATATAAGCCATAAGACTGTGTGTAGTGCACCATTGTTAACAAATTATGCGGATCTTTTCCGTTATAGCACCACCACTTTATGTCAAAAGAGCAACAATCAACAATTGCTATGACAGCATAATAATAAATAAACCAATTTAAAACTATCTCTCCCCATTGGCATTGAGGAAACAGCTTCAGTATAAGTCACCCACGTCCGCATCACCTAGGTACCGAGGATATTGACAAGCCTTCGGCTCGCTATGTTTTAATGCGTAGTTGGCTCCAGGTGCTACCGCGCCCTTCGCCTCGCCCGGAACCAAAGAAACCCTCCACGTTGTCCGGAGATTGGGTTTGTAAATGTTGAGACAGGCCAATCAGTTTCTTGTCCGGAGATTGGGTTTGTAAATTTTGAGACAGACGAATCAGTAGCCAATAAACAAATATAGTGGTGGTGCTATAAAGGAAAAGATCCAATTATGCTGTACAATTTGTATTACTTCTTTTTTTACTGTATGCCACAAATGTAATGTTATTGTAAGGTCTGAAACAAGATTATTTCTTAATTCCAGGAATCTGATGGTGAAATTGAGGAGAAAAAGAAGAAGAAAGACAAAAAACACAAGAAGCATAAGAAACACAAGAAACATAAGAAGCATAAGAAGCGCAAGGTTGAGGAGGAGGATGTGAGTTGATGGAGATTAGTTGCTTCCTCGCCCTCTCTACCTTTTGGTTGATTTTAATTTGTCTCATTCAGTCATTAGTTTGCTTATTGCCTTAGACGTCAATGCAACAAATTATTTGTTAGTGCACTGGGCTCTTAATAACAGCCTCCAGGATTTATGCAATCCCATACTATTGCCCTTTGTTGGTTATGCCTTATGCTTCTGTCACTTTCATTTAAAATGGATCATTCACTTCCACTTTCTTACCTGCGATAGATGGTTTTGGTTATTGCTAGGACTGAAATGCATTGCATGTTTATTCATGGGAAGAAGTAATAATTTGGGTTGTGTATCTTAAAAGGTAAGATGGCGTAGATATTATTTTGATTTATATGATATGCCCGTGCACAATATGTAATTAATTTCCTTTTGAACAGAAAGCTGTACTTCTTGAATTTTCTGGTAAGGATTAAGTAACTGTGACAAATGTTATTGTATGAGTAAATACCATTACTAAAGGTATTGGGTTGGAAGAAGTGTTGAACCACTTTATTTTGCTTTTCAATGTTTGTTCATTTCTTATTTTGTAGATGTAGTTTATTTCTTCATTGAAGTTATTTTGTCCAGCTGTTTTCAATTGGGTTATCAGAAAATATCAACACTGTAATCACTACAGTATCATTTGTTTTCATTGTATTTGTGTGATTAATTGTTGCAAATATGGTAATTTGCCATTTCCCATATATATTTTTAATTGCAATTGACCAACTACTTGCGAGTTATATTGCCGAGTCAGTAAAATAATTTGAAAATATTATGAATAAATTCTTGTGAAACGTGTAGTTTTCCTTATTAATTTTTTCCCCAATTTCGGCATTTCATACATCTCCATATGTGTTACTGCTCGGATTCTTTCTTTTTGTATTTACAACTTCATTTCTAAGCAAATATGGACATTTTTTAAACGTGGAATCTATCCTCAAGACTGTACTACCAAAATATAAAGGAAGATGTACGAGACCTGACAAGATGAAGATTATTTCAAGGTAATCTGTTATTCTTGTGGGAATGCAAGTTGGTTCTGCTTATTGTAATCACAAGAAGTCTGTAGATTTCTTAAAGATGGATGATATTGGCTGCGTGATGGCAGACTGCCATAGCTCCTGAGAAGTTTAAAGTTTGTGTCCACTTCCAATTCCTTTTTTAGCAACCTTCCTAAGAGTCGGCAAAAAATCAAATGTCCCTGAAAAAATAGCCATGTTTCTAATCATTCATTATCCATGTTCATTGCTTTGTGCGTGAATTCAAGAATTATGGATTAATAATAATTTCTTGGTCACATATGATACTCCTTCCCTTACTCTTGACCAGGGGTCCCCAAACTTTTTATTGAAAGGGCCACATTAGGCTTTATGTATGACAGCATGGGCCAGGGGGTGGTTGTGGTGGTCATCGAGAAGTTTCACCCGTTACAAATTATTTCGAGGGGGGGGTAAATCACTCCGCGGGCTGTAGTTTTGGGACCCCTGCTCTTGACAATACTGTCTCCTTCAGTTGTTTGTTTATATGTCAATATTGGACATGAAGTGTCATTTTCTTCTACCAATACTTAGCTTCAAACACCTTTGATGCTATTTTGAGACTAGCTATTATGTAACACATTTAAGAATATTGCATTGACTTGGCTTCCTTTGTTATATATGCTAAATATTGACAGGAAATTAGTATGACTGACTTATTTGGTACTGTCCCATTATGACCCCGCAAATTATCACGTCACTAGGGTCACGATTAACATTTGAGGAATCTACGTTTTATTTGTAGATCGAGTTAGGTTGGATTGGTTTCTACCAAGATATCTGTAGTCTACAGAGGAATTATATCTTGCTTGACTGTTACGCTGCAAATGGAGAGGATATTGGCGAGCCTTCGGCTTGCTTTGTTTTTACTTTAGTTGTCGTCTCTGGGCGCTACCGCACCCTTCGCCTCGCTGGAACCAAACTATCTCTCCCCGTTGTCCGGCGATTGGGTTTGTAAATGTCGCAACAGACAGATCAGTCATGGGTTAGCAAACTTTAAATTTAACAATGAAAAAATTTGCAGGTCTATCCAATTACCTGTTCAAATTCCTATTTCTTGGTGACAAATGGTTTTGCTACAATGTCAATGCATTTTCGAGCCATCACAGGAATATAGTTTCATTTCGTGACCTTTAGAACATATCTGTTTCTTTAGTAATATGTTATGCTGTTGAAGGAAAGATA
Organism: Uropetala carovei; assembly: GCA_036926305.1. Lineage (NCBI taxonomy): Eukaryota > Metazoa > Arthropoda > Insecta > Odonata > Petaluridae > Uropetala > Uropetala carovei. The sequence goes on from JAXCHB010000072.1 coordinate 2,011,108, forward strand.
CACAACTCTCTTCATCCTTCAAGAAATGCACCAACTCAATTAAGCCATTGTTGATGGATTTTATTTATTTTCGTTGTTGTATCATGGTAGCAGGGAGGAATAAATAAGCAAAAAATTTGCAGGGTCAAAATGGGACAGTATCACTTATTTTTTAGGTGATAACTGAAGGGACTATTCAAAAAGAAAATATATTTTTAGCTGCAATTTTTATTCAGCACAATAAAAGTAAAGTTTGTATTTCCAATACCAGTAATTTTTTACTGTTTGCTAATCATTTATAATCACATAATTGATTCAAACTCCAGGTGAAACTTTTAACAAGGAATCATAAAAGCAGATGTAATCAAAGAGTTTCAAGATTTAAATTTGTTCATTCTGTTAATTTAGGTAAGACACAAGTTACAATTATTTATCTCTGTTATCAAGCAAAAAGTAGGCCTTAAAATGGCTTGTCAGCAAATAGTTTTGATCCAAACGACAAAGATTTATTTCTCATTTTCATGCCTCTATTTGAATTTTTTTATCTTGTGTGTGTGTGTGAATGCAGTTTCATGTTATTGTATTGAGTCATGTGAACTAAATTGGTTATAGTGAGTTCTGGTATGCAGAATGGTTATGGTTTTTATATATCCCGAGGATTAAGACATACATCCTTTGTGTAAGTTTAAAGTTGGCAAATTATTTTCCGTGTATTTCAACTACTATTGAAGTTGCTCATCTCTGTATGTATTAAATTTTTAAGGCTATTCATATTGATAAGCATGCCTAATTTGCTATCTTATTTGATAAATGATTGGAAAATATAATATCTACTCCACCAAGTTTTTTGAGAATTGTTGATTATCAATTTTTATGCTTCCCCATTTTGTATTGTTTCCTTAGCTGTTAAATTAGTTTTGTGTGTTCAAATTATTTATTCATTCTGGGTAATCTCATTAATCAATTTAGTGAATAAATGTATTCACGTTGTTATAATATTAACTATAATATTTTAACTAAACATTTATTGAGACAACTTTGTCTCCTCAAAAATCTGAAATAGTTCATATGATTTTCACGTGCATGCTGCATCTATTTAACTGGCATGTCTAAGAATAAGTATACTGGGTTATAAATGATTTTTTTTGATAAAGATAATTTTATAAAAGCGCATAATTGTTTTTGTGTGGATTATTTTATCGCAGCATTTTGTTGTCATTCAGCTTAATAAGTTGGCATGTAATTCTGAATTGTTAATTTTATGATTAAAATGAATTTAATTAACATTATTTAGAACTATTTAACCATGTTATGATTATCAGTTATTTTATCTTTCACTTGATTAAATCTTAAGCTGAGATAATAATAATTTAAGAAATAATTATGTTATTTATGTTAACAATACAGTCATGAAATAATAGGTAATTTCTGGAAGGGCTTGGTGAAAGTTTAAGTAATATCCATATTTTGTGATGTTTAAATTTTTTTATTTTCGAGACTCAGGTTTTTATCAAAATGAATGCCAATACGTTTATTGCATAAGTTTGTTTTAATATACATTATTATGCTTGAATGTTAGCGGTTCAACTTATTTAAACATTTCATTGTAATTTAATTTCAAGGAAATACAGAATTTTTGAATAATTGATTTTTTCTCAAATTTTAATTATTTTGGAATCTTTATGAAGATGTCTATAATGAATTATAGTTTTAAAATATCCTATACTATTTGTATAATTTGAGTGAAATAGTAATTCAGTATTTTTGTAATTTCTTCGACTTTGCATCCTAAGTGTAATCGAAGATTGTCTGGGATATGCAGCAATGAGACATGATCAGCATGCTCCATCTTCTGTTGTTATTAGTCATCACATTGTTTCACAGACGTTACAAATTTACAAATAACAGGCAGTTGCAAGAGGTATACTTAAATTACTGTTGATTTTTTAATTTTAATTTTATTTTGAGTCATTGATGTTTGTTTGGTATCCTTAAAATTTATTATTCATTTTTACTGAAGTACTGCTTGGTTTTCACAATTATTTCATACTTCAAGAAGAAGTGCTTGAAGAATTTATTTTCATATTGCAGAAACTGTACCATAGTGTTTTAAGTGTCTATATTATTTAAGTGCCTTTAAAATTACCTTTCCTAATAATAATTATAACAACCAAACTTTGCTCAGGATTCAGAAAGCGGAGCTGAAAACACAGAGGAATTGGAGCGAAGGCTGAGGGAGAGGGCTCTTAAATCAATGAAGAGGGCTGCTAGCGAGCACAGTGGAGATGATGACAACAGCAGTGATGAAGGCAGTAGCAAGTGATGGGAATGTGGACCACTTACAAAAATTTTTCTGTGACTGTTAAAAGTATTCTGCTGGATTTTGAGTGTAGCTTACAATGATGAGGGATTCTGCTATGTGGACAGCCTTTGTGAACTAATTGCAGTTTCATTCCCTTGTATTTTGTGGAAGTGGTTTGCCAAATTTTAATAGCGGGAAATGCATCAAAAATATCATAATTAACTAAACTGGGAACTAAACTTGACATTGAGTATATTTTACCTGTTGTGTTTGCCTGTCTCAACTTTTGCCGATTATTTTTATAAAATGTTTGTGAATATCACGAGCCTTCTACCACAATTTATAGTTTGGTTGCTGCAGTAAAGTCATTTGGTGGTTTGTATTACTTTAGCTTTCTGAATTCAGTGTGTACATGCACTTTTCCATGACAGATGAGTGCTCCACACTCCTTGTTGACTTGTTTACAAAATTTTGAGATGATAACTGTACTTGGTAGTCTTTACGATGGGTCGATGATGTTTGTGACATGTAATTGCTCATATTTAAAATGGTTTTTCACCATAATTCATGAGTAGTACCTTTAAGAGTGTTTGCACTGTATATCCCGACTTTGAAGACACGTTTGAGAAGGCGGATGTAGTTTTTGTGGGATGTTCAATTTTATTGGAGGCATTTCATGAGAAATATTTGTTTGGTTTCGTGTTTGTAATTAACGGTGAATACATTGCACTAAATAATCAAATGTAAATGTCTCTTTTATTTACGATAAAATCTTAATGCAATGAAGGAGAAACTGATAGCTTCATCATCGCGCTGACAGTGCATGCGGTTAATAAGCCCTCAAACGTAAGTTCGCGTTAAAACAAGGAACGCGGTATCGGTTGGTAGGCTTACGAGTAACGGGCCTCGTTTGTTTTCCCCGCCGTCGTCCCTGGGTTAGAGACTGGCACCTGTTGAATCAGAGGTGGATGAAGTCTCAGTCTGAGCGAGACGAGTATGGGGAGTTGGTCGTGTCTAGTGCTGTCTTTTGTGTGACGAAAGGATCTCTCGCGTGAAAATGAACGACTCCGTAGAAAATGCACGAACGTCGAGGAAAGTGTACAATGATACGGTAAGTGATGTACGATCACGTGTATTTGCAAAAAAACAATCGGCATATGTGCTAACGTCTTTTTGATGTTTTTGAAATGGATAACAATATTGTGCCTAGATAAAGTATTTTATTGTGTGAATGTTTTGAGAACAAGTTTGTGTTAACTTTTGCTTAAGGTGTTTACGATCGATTGCGCGTGCGGCTCAGCTAGATGTTATATTCCGTAATTATTGTATTACATCTTATTTTGAAGTAATTCGTGTTGCAGTGTAACATCTTGCGATAATACTTGCAGTTAAAGAAACAATATACGGTGGAGGATTTAGTCTTTGGTTGACATTTTATTTGTGTAACATTGTTTATAGTTTGGTCCAGAACTATAGCGGGATTGGAGATGCTAAATGAGAATGATCATGTACTGTGGTAGACGGAGTAGCGGGAAAGGCGGGGTTCCAGCAGTTGGAGGGAGAAAGGGCTGGAGTCTATGCCATGTGGACTCGTAAGACGCGACCTTGATTCCTATGGTCGGTCGAACAGCTCCTGCTCGTTCCTTTTTATCCTCTTTTGAACAACCGCGCGGCACTCATGCAACAGTTGGCCCGCCTATTTGAAATTCCATCGTGTCTTACGATAATTTGCGTCCTATGTTTCACGAATCTTGATGTCCGATTTTTCTGTGGTATATATAGTTTTTCGACAATAAATTTCTCGGTATTTAAATAAATTTGTCGTTTTGAAATAGTTCGAAAAGTTGGCGCCCTTCTGTAACAAACAGCGATAGTCATCTGTTTAATTGATTTCAAAACGCAATTCACCACAGACTTTGATACTGTGCATAAAACGTTTATAACTTTAACATGTGGTAATGGCCTTTACTTTGTTAATGGACAAATTGAATTATTTGCTTCGTAAAATTTTAACGGTTTCTGGTTTGGGAGTCGGTTGTTTGTTTTGTGAGAGAAGCTTTTAATAAATTATAGGATGACGTAACTGAGCTTCGCGTATCATTCAACGGAAAGATTCGATATGCTGCGTACACCACAGTATTTTTTAAATCGCTGTGTTGTGCTCATATGTCCATTATCAATTATGCGTTGGAAATATGCGAATGCCTGCAAAAAATAAATATAGGCGCTTTTATGCGAAGTATGTAGGGAGACCACGTCCCATATTTTACGTGACGTCCCGTTTTTCGGCCAAGTTTTCCTCAAATGTCCGGTGTGAGATCAGTACGGGACGCGTTTTGTCCCGTATTTTTTTATGTAATTATATATATTTATTTAAGAAACAGAGTAACCATATGCTCCGTATTTTAATGTAATAAATGCAGTGCTCGGAATGAGCCGGAACGAAGCCAGACCGCATATGTATCGAAAATATCGGCGATTAGTTCCGAATTGTAATATTTTCTTCCCGAGCGTTCCATTTCGAGCACTGAATATATGTAATGTAATATATGAAGAGTTTACTGAAATGAACGCGCTTTTACGAAAAGTTACAAACGAGATTTCATCTCTCCTAGACAAATGGAATGGGATATTAAAATCTTGCGAAAAAATAATTTTGTAAGCTGATGCAATTTATTAAGTCAGTACCAGGTTCTATTGCTCTTGTGGAAAGAATATTTTCTTTGATGTAATACATGGACTGATAGTAGGAACAAATTTAACATAAGTGCAGTAAAAGCAGAGCTGCAAGTGAAAAGCGACTATCCCTCTTTTATAATTATGTTCTTACTAATGAAGATCTTCTGAAGTGCACAAAATCTGACGAGAAATATTATTTATTTCTTACTGCGACGAAAGCTATTCTTTGTGAATATGTTCTTAGTATTAAGTGCAATTTAGTTTTATTTTTCAAGAATATTTTTTAAAATTTGCTAGGCGTTTATCTTATATAGGCTTATTTGTAAAATATAATTTTTTCTTATATGCTTTCAAAGTATATATTTTTATTACTTAATTTCAAAGTTAAAAAAGTCTCGTAAAATTTTTCTCGTTTTTTTGAAGGATGTCCTTTAAAATCGTCAACCATATGCGGTCACCCTAGAAGTATGCCTTGTTGTTCCCTACCAATTTCTAATGCGAAGGATTAGCCACCGGGAAAATGTTGAATGTTTCTCTCCAGAAAAATTTCAAACATTATTTTGGTATTCATGGAGGCAATATTTTGGAATTGTAGACAAATCTCAATGGAAGAACAATAATTTGGAAATTTTTGCAGTAATACTCAATATCACATAGCGCGGGCATCATTATGTTGTCTTTCGGTATTTTCCTATGTCAACCGTTTGTTGATTCCTATGGGCGAAATTGTCAATAGATATTTTGTCAAGGTTTTCTATATCGATCGGACAATTTTTCAATAAGCGGTAATTTGCGTCGGCGGGGTTAAAAGGTGACATAAGACTTTTCATAAGATTTTTTTTTGGATTTTTACACCTACAGTTCCGTAGCTCGCAGTAGTCTGTAGTGCTGGAGCTTAATTGCAAAACATTTACATTTTTCTTTTTGAGGCTTTGGGTTCAGTATAACCAAATCCGCCAAGAAACATCGAACGAATATAGATTTCTCTGATCTGGGAAGCATTAACGTAGGTTTTCTATTACAGCAAAAGAGACTTTTGTTAATAAATTTATAATATCAAAGTTTAATTTTACGGTTGCGTAGGATAATTCTTACAATTCAAGATGATCGTGGCGAGCTTCAAAAAGATTTGCCAGTAAATGAACTCTTTGCTTCCTTACATTCTAGAGCACCCAGCGAGCACCACTCTACTTTTGTAACAATAGGAATGATCATAAATAAAATCTAACCAAGGTCAAAGTTATTCAAAATGTCTTACGTTAGGAAAGAAACAAGCGAACAAATTAAATTACTGTTGCTAAGAAAAACTGTTTTCAGAATCGTAGAATTGCACGGTTAGGCTGCTATAGAGCATCGGATTACGGACCCCTGCTCTACAGTGACGTAACACGGAAGTTTGGTGCCCATGGCAAGACTGGAAAATACAGGCTTTAAACTTCAATATTTATAAAAATAATAATTTTAATTGTATCTAATACAAATAACAATGTATATTCATCACCATAAGCACAAAACTCAAATTTCAACAAATATTTTTAGAAACATTTATAGTAAAAATCTCTCTGGATTCGTTTATTTCCGCCCCTTCTGCGCCCGGGGCAGTCGCCCTGCTCGCCTCTCCCTTACTACGCCCCTTTTAGTTTACAATGATATTCAAAATTGCGCATACAAGTGATTATTTGGGGTCCCTAAGTCTGTAATTATCTTCCAAATAGCGGGATCGCTTTTTGTAATACTTTCGCAGAAACAAATATTAGAACCATTATACGTATTACTTTTCGTTTTGCAAAGCCTGAAATAATTCATTTATAGGGCGCTCTTTCTCTGTTGGGGCACCCTATAATTGCAACAAAAAAATTATAATATCTCTGTTGGCAGAAAAGATGCGACTTTGCGTTGGTCAGGTGCTCGTCAAAGACGCAACCAACGGATCCGGAAGTTCGTTCTTCCACCGGAAGCGGCCCTTTCCATTCTGTCCATTATGCTTTGAGCTGACGTAAGCTTCTCCTTTAGCGATGATCAACGCGCCATTTGTTTTTTTACTTCTGGCATAGCGAATGCCATTGTGCATTTGCTTAAGGACCAAATCATCATCGCGTTATTTTCACAAGTTTACAAGTAGCTATTTCTTACTCATCTTAGAATTCCGTATGTGTTGGTTTTGGATACGTTAAAGTTTATAAATATGATTAAAATTGCATTTATAAATTGGAATGGTTGTAGTTAAGATAAAAAGTGGTATGTTCGCTCGAGCGTTTTTGGACGTAGTGACAAAGAATTATTTTCGTTAAGGCTAATGATTAGCCAAAACAATCAGCATTTGTTGCTATCAGGTTGTTATTATGAAATTTCTGGCAATAATTTAAATTGTAATTATAAGAGGAAGAAGCTGGAACCAATTGATAATCAAGGCAGCTAAATGTAAAAAAAACTGAAAAACCAGGTACATATTGAGGCTATATAGCAGACGTGCTCAGTGGTTATTCACCAAGCGTTGATTCTAAAGATTCATGTTTAAAATCAGCTTTCGTCGAATCGCCCTTAAAGACGGCTGCTTTGTGGCCTTAATGCGTACCTGGCTTTATAAGCTTTTTCAGAGGTTATTGAAATTATTGATGTGTCATAAATCGGTAAATTCTATAGTGACATTTACTTCTACTAGCATTAAATTATTTCATCATGGAAACATTCTTAGATAAGGTGGAATTAATAGTAACTGTAAGAAAGCTATCCTTTTGTCATTATTTTTTAAACAAAATCACTTTCTTATTTTAAAACATATTTAACACCAATTTATTTAGGAAAATCGTAAGCGATCACTCACACTTTTTTTTATTTCTTAAAGGGATGATGATCCAAATAATCTGCATAAAGTATATTATTGTTTAAATAATTAGAATTACAAAAAATCCTTCTTGATTTTATATTTATAGTACCTTCCCAATGCAGATTTCGTGATGTTTACCTTTATATCTCCACCCTCAAAAAATGTGGGATATGAACAATGTCTATATTCTGTCAGCAACAAGCGTTCCAACAGCTTCTTGAACTTCATGACATTTTTACTTTATTAATTAATTTTTTGTCTTGCAATCAGGATCGGTTATCAGGGAATTCGTCTTAAACTTTATATAATTGTGTCAGAGAAGTTTTGGAAATTTCCATCTCCTCCAATGATTAACATAAGCTAATTCTTGGGATGTGCTCATTCATGGCTCCTTTGTTTTATATTGCTTTCTTCCTGGAGTGATTCCATTCATGGCAGTAATGACCAACTTCTCTAACTCACGAAATGTAACATATCTAGTCATTTATATATGGACCTAATTTTCACGGAGACCGCAGAAATGCCCCATAATAGCGTCGCGTCGTTCATTGCCCACACTTAAGAATAGTTGAGGTGGGAATTTTTTGAAATTTCTCTTGCCACAATTACTGAGACTAATTTTCCGCTTGCCTTCAGTTCGTAACACGCTATTCATAACGGCCTTTCTCCCACGAATACATTAAACTAACGCATCAACTTAACTTTTATCGCCTCATTTTAAAAATGGTTTCCTACACAAACAAAATACTAGTTCAAGTCGATCGAGCATAATATGTTTGAACTCAGTACGCTATTGCAAACTCGCGAAATTTTATAGAAGAGAGATATTTACGATTTCTCTCATGGTTGCCGTCGATTGGCTTTGTCGCTCGTATTTATGCAGGAAATTTCGTGTAGTTTGATATGTGGTATGTTCTTATCTTAAAGTTAAATTATGGATATACATAAAAAATAATTTTTTTACTATATGAAAACCGAAAGCATATAAGGATTTATGACGGATAACAGATTTTCTGAATAATTCCTATATTCTCTTTGTAATTTTTGCATTTCATTTGACCGCGTTTCGACGAAAAAGTTATTGCTTTCATAGAATCGAACCTCTTCTTTTGGAATAATTGTTTGTTGGACCTAATTGAAATAAGATTTATTAACAAAGTTGTAAACAAAGTTTTCTTAAAGCGACAATATTTGGAGATTGAGTACAAATTACGTTTTCGGGTAGTTTTAATTAAACCGTTAATTAAATGTAATAAATATTTAATTTGAAATATATTTTGCAATGCATAATAGGCATTTTCCTTTTATTTAACTCTAACAATAAGGCTAAAATAATTTAATACTTCCATTTACTCTGACCGGTAATCTATAACTTTCAAGAGCTAAAATGCTGTTAAAAAAAACTTGTGCGTCCTATTTGAAAATAAATAACTAAAGATATCTAATAATAATGAGTTTAAAATATGTACTGTTATAATTAAATTATACAACGAGGCATAGGGCTTTCGAGGAAAAAATTACGCATGATTGAACCATTAAATTATTTTTTTACGAGAAGAATGGATTTAAAAAATTTTAATTTAAAAAATTTTCAGATGCAAATATCAGTTTTCTATTAAAATTTTTATTACAATAGTTGGAATAGTTAGTAATTACCCTAAATTTCCATTGGTTCCTTCCTCAAGCATTCGGTAATAATTGTCATTTTGGCAGTTACTTCTCCAATTCCTTCCAATATTCTATCCATTGCCGTCGAGCTGAATCTAATATCGAAAGCGATTTAAATTTAATAAATGATTATTTCCTTTTCACTCTTATCTCTGCTTAACATTTTCAAAAGTTTTCAAATTCATCCAAACCTTTAGGAATGGCGAAAGCCACGAGGCTCTTCGCATAAGTTCGCTCTCGGAATGTTTGTGTGTTTAAAATTGATGAATTTCGAAAGTTTTTCTCCTTCAGCCGCGTTATATGTTAAATAAGTAATTTTATTAGAATATCGTTTATCTAATTTCACGGTAAAAATAGCGAAAATAAATAGGAAACCATGGGAATTATGGGAAAATTTTGACTCGAATAACCTTAAAGCGATTTGAACGCGAGTCCACGGGTTCGGTTGAATTTTAATCCATTCACAAATTCTGAACATTTTGAACGATTTCAGATCGATGAAAGATCTCCTTGCGAATTAACTTGGCTTTGGGCGCGGCAAAACCGTCTCTGGAGTCGAAATTCTTCCGTCGACCAATCCCAAGAGCTGCGCCGAAAGAGCGAGGGGCGGATTTCGCCGCCGCCTTTCAGACGCGCAAAAAAATAATAATCCTTTCTCTCGTGAGTGCATTTGTCGCCTCCTCTTCGCCCTCTCTCCATTTCGTGCCATTGGTCCTCTTTCTCTCTCTCTCTCTCTTTTCCTTTTTTTTCTTCGCCGAATGGTTTTGGGTTGCGCAAGCAGTTCACGTCACGACCCGAGGTCAAATCGCGGGCAAGGTGACGTCATCGGTTTTAAGTGATAGAGAGAGAGAGAGAGGGAGGGAGATAGGAAAGGCTCTCTCGTTCATTTCTATTTCCTTTTACGGTACGTATAGTCATTCCCTCCTCTCTCCCTCCCCTCTTCCCCGTCCGCCTCCGTGCATTCCGTCTTTCATAGTCGGACGATTGTTGCCCTCTCCATCCGTAAACCGCTCGCTCCGTGCGTCACGGATCCGATGACGTTTTTGGTAGAAGCGATCGAGTAACGGAAAAAGTGGAAATTGTCACGAGGCGAGTGCAACGACTTTTCCAAAACGCGCCGAAGGGCCTTGTGTGTATAATCGTACCAACTTTTAGTTTATTATTGCGAAAAATGCACTTTTTATATCCCTTAATGCTTCGCCGTGTCTTCATATATGCACCCCTTTCAAGAGCTCAACGTGTTGTGGCTCAAATAATACAATGCCATTAAAAAATTATAACGCTAAGGTTCGAAGAATAAGTTTCACGTGCGTGGTAATTAAAGTCGGCGGTAAGTTTAATTATTTTCCTCTACCTAATGTGATAAGAGGTGATCAAGTCCAGTGAAACAATCCCGCGTCACGTATCCCCCATACGAGGAAAAATATGACTGAATAAAAAAAAGTAATTCTTTTTAATCGCCGTTCATACTCAATTTATAGCCATAATTCTTCTCTGACTGATTTAGCGTGAAATTTATTGTTAGCGCAGGATTTCTACAATTAGATAAAATAAATGCATATGGATTTTAAAAATAACAAAAACCGAATTTATGGGAGAGGTATTTGAAAAGGTTTGTTTAAACACGCCAACTTCAAAGTTCTGGTCCATTTATGATAAAATCGTTAACTTTCTTAAGAGGATTCTCTGTTATTTAGCAAACAGCATTCATATTCCGTAACCTATGCCTAATACATATTAAACTCGTTATCCTGAATGTTATCGGATTTGATATCTTCCGATATAATTATAATTAAATAGTGTAAGCGAAATAATCGTGCTTTTAAAACTGTCGAGTTTTCTCTCGCTTCGTATTCAAAAGAATGCTTTCCTCTCTAGTTTTAAAAGAAACCAAGAAGAATGCGATGGTTTTTGTATCTCTTAGATCCAAATGGTTCGAGAGGCAACTTTCTCCGACGGCTGTCGCAAGCGAGACGACGAAAGTGTTTACGCGCTTAGAATGGAATAGAGACCGCCAAGGATATGATACTAGCGGAAAAGAGGCTGGGGCGGGGGAAGATTTATCGCTTTGATCTCAATAGATCCAACTCGTTCGTTTTGTTTTATTTTTCTCTAGCGGACTTGCTTCGTAAGAATATCGATTAAGTACGCATTTTTTTGGAATGGCATGAAAATAATGCTGATATGCAAAATCGAGTTCAGATTTGTAACGTGAATATAAATCTAGAACTCGGCCATCGCGAGATACGGAAATACATAGCGGAATAACAGATAGTACATATAACGTAAATTTTACAGACGAAGTTTGTCGTTAGTAAAACTTCAAAGCGAAATGGCACGGATATAATGTCCTTTCTTGCGGTTTTATTTAGCCTGTAAACATTTGATTTCTGCATAAAAATTAAAACAGAGTCTTCATTGGCTCCTAAAGTGCTGCATTTGGTAATTGGAGACTTCGAGATGGAAGTTCGATAGGTATTGGAGATGATATTTATCTTTTCTGCCGTAATAAACACTCTTGTAAGTGAATAGGTATTTTCCTATCCTCACCCTGACGTTTCTCGTCTACAGCTTACAGCCTTTAGACTAGCCACTCACTGTTTAAATTTTGTAGGGTGCGTGTGTTGCAGCAAGTTCGAATTTCTCTGTGCGCGAGAAGGTTGACATCATCAGCGAACTTATACAAACAAAAACATTTACTTGCGTAAACATTACGGCGTCAATGTTGTGGAAGAATCGCGATTCAGAGTTATCGGCATTCGAAAATAGTTTTTAGCCGAGGTCTAGGCGATTTACTTGAATCAATAATTATATTTAAAACTTTAGTTAGAATTTTAAATTAAAATTCTGGATGTAAACAATCAAAAATTTTAAATTCTATCGACAGTTGGAAGTAATTAAACTTTTCGGGCGGAGCTCCTTACCAATTCTCAATTCAATTGTGTGAGCGCCGCTATATAGTCGCATTAGTTGATTTTGTTACTGTTGAATTTAAATCTACTGCTACTTCCACCCATAACTTCCTGTTAATATCTCGATTATGATAGTTTTTTACTTATGATCCCAATGTGAACGGTTTTTAAAAACAGAAGAAATTAACTTTTCACAGTCCAAACTACTCACTCACTTTCAAAGTTCGTACGAATTCATTTGATCCGCACAACACGTCGTACGAATCTGTACGAATAGTTCGCACGTGATGTAGCCATTTATGTTTATATATGTATACACTCGTTCGATCTGTTCGTGCGAATCCCTACGAGCTCGCACGATCACAAAAATTCTGATGAATTCGCGTGCGATGTAGCCACCAGTGGCAGAGGCGATTCGACGGACGGCATAGCACGGGTCTTCGCGACCATCGTTTGCGATGATGTGTCGTTCTTCTCGGAAGCAGCATCCGATTCCCGTTCGCTCCCTCGCGCGCATTATCACCGCCTGCGTTTTTCTTGAGAGGATGGGGCGAAGGGAAGGCTCAAAAAATGGCTGCCAGCTCACTCTCTTGCTCGTCTTTAAGAAAGCGAATTTTTTCCTCTCTCTCCCTCTGAGACCTGCGATGGCGGCGTGCATCATTGCACAAAGGTCATCGAGTTCCCTCCGCGCGGGAATGTGTCAACTGTCCTACCATTTGTTGCCTCATCCTTCCCTCTCACTCGTCTTCGCTTCACTCCCACGCACGCGATTCTCCTTTGCCTCAATCGTTTTGATTTATTCGAGTTCGTTTCATGGAGCGTTATCCTACACCGCCATTGACAGAACGTCTTCTTCCTTTTGAGGGACGCGAATTCCCTTCGTGTTGAGTGGCGGATGTGGGTGAAAGACTTTCTCTTCTAATAAAAAGAATTTTAAAAAATGGGATTCAATTTTTTTTGCGCTTTCGGTAATAAATGGCAGTGCCATAACTCTTTAGACGATATATGGCTTCGAGTAATTTTGCGGAAAGTTTCAAACTGGGATCATTATACTTCAGAACATTATCTGACGATTATGTTTATGAGACAAGACTTAACTAGCTGTATAGATTAATAGATGACATATTAATTAATGAACACCGATGTGAAGTTAAAATTTTAATATAGATCAACAATGTTGATATTCCATTATTTTGGTTGTGATTCTTTTTGAGTTCTGTTTTATGGGCGTGCGTCCGCATGAACTAGTTTAAACCAACGTATTCATTGGGACTTACAATCCGGCTTTTGGCTTATCCGTTTGTTGCCGGTTTATGAGTTTTCACGGTACCGAAATGATGAATGAAAAGGGAGATTGCATCACCAAATTAATCTCGACATTGAAATTTACCTAATTTTGCTGTTCAATTTATTAATCGCGCTTCGTCGAAAACGTGTCAGAAGTCTGTCGTAGAGACACGGCAAAACCAAATGATTTAATCGCGACATTTAGGGATTTTATGGTTCATAAACTACGTCGTTAAATCGCTTCACGGGCTAGATGATGCTCTCACGCGGTTATTTTGGATCTTCGCGATAAAATCTCCGAATTGGAATTTGCAAAAATAAAATGGAAAAACTGCGAATTCCGTCTTATGGGGACGGAACCTTTCCGTTCTCTCATTTCCAAAGCTTCGATTCACAGCGACCTCTCTATATTTCTCTCTCTCTTTCTCCGATTCTCACTTCCCGGCGTCGGCATCGCAACGCCTTGTTTCGCACAAGCCGCCGCTGGACCCTCTTTTAGCGCCCAAACGACCACTCCGACCCGCGAAATCCGATTACAGTTCTGAGGCGTCGAAGTAAACAGGGCGACGAATCGCACGCTCCTCCGAAATCGGTCCGGTTTAAGCCGCTTAATCGACGAAAATCGCACCAGGTGCGCTCTTTTTGGGACACGTCAAAAAAGAGCCATTTGTCCGGTTCGGTGGTTTCTTACTAAATAAAAAATAAAACACCAGTTTCAGAAGTGGGTGGATTGTGCTGTTGGTTGTGTAATAGCAGAGGGAGAAGGAGAGAGTAAAGGTAGGAGGAGGAAGAGGGGTCAATAGGTGTCACGGAATGGGCGCCCATCGATCGGCCCACGTCGAAGGGAAGGGCAAAGGCGCGCTTCATTCACGCGACGCCAGATAGCGCTCTTTCGAAGGGGTGAAAAAGAAAACATTCCCTTTAAAAAATCAAGTGTGAAAATTTTTTTGGCAGGAAGACTTAATAGTTAAAATAACGATGATGATCATTTTAGAAAGTGTTTTTATTCCTTCCGACTTGAAAACGTCAATCAGGTGTGTCGTTCGAAAGTCTTCGAAAGATTGCTTTTAAAAGTTCTTGGCCGGGTTTGCGTTTTTTCCCATTTTGATGGAGGTGTTGCGAAGGGTAGTCAATCTTCTGCGCATTCCAAATCGTGGCACTCACCATTTTCGAATAATTCGGCTGTTTTGCAATGCCCGTGACACTTTTCTTCCGAGTTGCTAGAGATGAATGCGTCTATATTTTTCATTTTAAGATTTAAATACCAGTTCTTCGACATGATTATGGCTTCAATAAAAATACCTCTTTCTTTGATTTTTTTGCACAAAACGTTATTTATATTTTAATCATTTGTTGCTTGTAATAACCGTTGACCCGAGAAAAATGTATAAATAGAAACGGAGATAACATGGATATCGTTTATAATAATCGTTTATCGTCGCCTAAGTTCCAAGAATACATTCTCAGCGATAATCTCTGACAATGAGTAATCAACCCTATGCCACGACGCATGCTGACTTGAAACTAGCTGAAGAGTATGTCTGCATCCATTTCGCTCCCACGCACGGCGGTAGTTTCAGCTTAAAATCTTTTCCTAAGGCAAAATCCATTTATTAAACGACAATTTCAAAACAGAATCTAGCATATTTCACTGATACACGGAAATCATCATTCCATTCCACTTCCTCTATCCTTCTCTCTGCAATCTATTTTCTCTGCTTACATATATTCCCTCTTTAAAAACAAAATATTTTAGCCTAACTCATCAGTCGAAAAATTAAAAAAATGGCTTAGGGAAACATTTTTTAAATGAAATATTATAAAAACATTAGTCTTCTTTACTTCAGAAAATATATTCAACGAAGAAAACTACTCTTGTTTTACATTCAAATAATTTTATTCAACGTACGTTTATTTAAAAAACTAAAACATTAAAAACAATAAGGATACAAGTCGATGTTGGTGCACTAAAAAACTAAGTGGATTGGTAGAAATGTACGGCGAATATTCAGTAAATCCAACTCAAAAAGATGTGTTTATGCGTTGTTATCTTCTTTTGAATTTGACAGCGAAAATTTGGGAGATTATATAAATTATACGCCTAAAATATATTGAAGTAAAAGTAAATAGAATAGCAGAAATATTGTTTAAAAGTAAGTCTGTATAGTTGGAAGCAACTCTTCCATGTTGCAAATTATACAATTTGCTACGTAAGAGGATAAAAATTATAAGGTACTTATTGATGAACCAGAAATTTTAAATTTGGCACGATTACATATTTGGACCAAACTGATGCAAACAAATTTGAAATTCTTAATTTCCAAATTTTAAAGATGCTTGCAGAATGCAAGCACCGTCTATTATACATAGCAACATATTTAAATAATCATTGATAAG
Source organism: Uropetala carovei (assembly GCA_036926305.1). Lineage (NCBI taxonomy): Eukaryota > Metazoa > Arthropoda > Insecta > Odonata > Petaluridae > Uropetala > Uropetala carovei. The sequence goes on from JAXCHB010000072.1 coordinate 2,027,159, forward strand.
ATTGTTTTAGGTATGCTATTCGTTTACCTTTCTGGTGAATAGGTTGCGCACATTAGTGTTTTCAGGTCCAACCGTCTGCTTCGAGCAATAAACATGACGATTAATAAATTTACCTGCGCCATTGTAACATTTTATACCTTCCAAACATTGCTCTATTAAAATGCCATTTAACGAACAGAAAAGTTGGCTACGTAATTAAAACGAACATCTGAACGAAGTAAAGCGATATATAAGGTTTCGTGTTCGAGGATTTGAGAGGAGAATAATCCCGATCGATGTTGGATATTTCAACGGATTCGGTGTCCTCCGCATGGCAAAATAGGAGTCTTCTCGCTGCCTTTATTGGTGTTCAAGAATTTAGTAGAGAAAAAACAGGATACGTCCTTGCGCTAATGGTTGGGGCGTTATAAGCATAGGAATTGCGGGATGATATGTGTCAAGCGTTTCTCCGTGAGCCGACGCAGGTGATGTGGCTCACACGACGATACTCTATGACACACGCATTTATAACCTATTAGTTACCGATTTAAACCAATCCGGTCTCGGATAGACAAAAGTCAGCCTTCTGAACTGTTTCTCAATGTCATTTTGAATTTCGTTGTTTTATGGCCACATTGATCGGGAAATCATTATTGCTACGTTTCTTTTAAGGCGATTTTCAGTTGATCTGAATTTATAGAAATTATTTTGGCTTGTGTCTACTAACTAGGACCATCTCAAAAACTGACCGCGCCGCAGATCCCTCGTGCATTCACCCGAATGCTTGAGTCACTATCGCAATAAGTTAACAACATAAAATAGTTTAAATTTTATTGAAACAGACGAGGTCGGTTAGTGCCCCCCTGCTGCGAGGGTAGAGGTACCTGAGCTCGGATTTGGGTCCGGGCCTCCAGGTTCGGGCCCCTCACCCGAGTTAATGAGGGTCGAGGGTCTTCGGCGCGGTCAGTTTTTGAGATGGTCCCAGTTAGTTGATACAAGTCATTATTTTTACTATTATGGCCAGTTAGAAAGAATATGGGTATTGGAAGTGGTGTTTCTAGTGGAATTAGATTAGGAAGTCATAAGTTCCCGAGACCTTAGCGTCTGATTTAAGGCCCAGCGTGAACACTTAAATCTAAAAAGTCAGAATGTAATTTTTGTGCTGTATGGAAATATGGCTGAAACGTCACATAAAAAGCGAATGAATAGCGACACGTTTTTCAGAATTTTGATTTTAAAGTGACTGGAAACGAATACAGGAACGTCACGCTAAGTTAATTAGGCGGAGTTTCACCGTCATCAGAAATTAACGTTTTCAACAAGCTTTTTCCAATGGAGACAGTATTGGATTTGAGTGTGTGAGAAATTGAGAGATGAAAAAAAGAGGTAACAGCGAGAGCTCAACGCGGCTTAGGAAGCATAGTATTCACCACTTTGCTTTCAAAGCCGATCTTGCGAGTCTTTCTGGCACTTTTTTAAAGAATGATTGGATAAAGTGTCCTAAGGTTTCCTTCCCTTGCGGTATTACGCTCAAAATTGTTTACTGTCTATTCGTTTTAAAAAATCTGATGTGGCCAACACATGACTTTCTCCATATTTGGGGTATAGATATATAAATTATTATGAATAGAATTATAAGGCAAAATTATTATTTCGTATCGTAAAAGAAGACACGTCCTTATTGCCGTAAATTACGTATATTTTGAATGTTTACAGAATTCACCGCTACATAGTGTTAGCGCTGTATACTGGTATTAAGATAAAGCGAAATATATCCGAAATGGATGGTTCTACGAAAATTAGTTTCAAACAAAACTTGGAAGAAATATTATTCTCTACAACTTTGGTCCTTACGAAGATTACCAATAACGATGTTTTAAAGGAGATATTTGACGGAAACCGAAAAACCGGTTATTTATAAATAACTCCTAAACAATAACTCCTATAGAAAATTGTTTCAAGTAAAAACTGTAGGAAATGACATTCTCTATAACTTTTGTATAGAATTGTATATACAATAATGATGTTTTAACGAAGAAATATCGCAAAAACCGAATCGGGTTTCGAATAAACCTCGACTTCCTGTTATCCGTTATTGTCCAAAAACTAATCAGTTCTTTGTGCTCATGTTAGAGTGTTATATTTGAAGTTTGGTAACGATATGGTACGTACTTTTTGAGTTAGAGCGCCCACAATAACATACACACACATCATTCCGAAAATAGTCTAAACGTGTTCTAGGGACCTCAAAACATGTATTTCCGTTGAAATCTCGTAGTCGATTTTTTTCATGAATACTTTCCCCATTATTACGTATGGAGAAAGTAAAAAGAACTGAGTCATGTTTTCCTTTGTAACTCCTAAACATAGGAGCATTTTTACTTTCTCCATACGTAGTAATGGGGAAAGTATTCATGAAAAAAATCGACTACGAGATTTCAACGGAAATACATGTTTTGAGGTCCCTAGAACACGTTTAGACTATTTTCGGAATGATGTGTGTGTATGTTATTGTGGGCGCTCTAACTCAAAAAGTACGTACCATATCGTTACCAAACTTCAAATATAACACTCTAACATGAGCACAAAGAACTGATTAGTTTTTGGACAATAACGGATAACAGGAAGTCGAGGTTTATTCGAAACCCGATTCGGTTTTTGCGATATTTCTTCGTTAAAACATCATTATTGTATATACAATTCTATACAAAAGTTATAGAGAATGTCATTTCCTACAGTTTTTATTTGAAACAATTTTCTATAGGAGTTATTGTTTAGGAGTTATTTATAAATAACCGGTTTTTCGGTTTCCGTCAAATATCTCCTTTAAAACATCGTTATTGGTAATCTTCGTAAGGACCAAAGTTGTAGAGAATAATATTTCTTCCAAGTTTTGTTTGAAACTAATTTTCGTAGAACCATCCATTTCGGATATATTTCGCTTTATCTTAATACCAGTATACAGCGCTAACACTATGTAGCGGTGAATTCTGTAAACATTCAAAATATACGTAATTTACGGCAATAAGGACGTGTCTTCTTTTACGATACGAAATAATAATTTTGCCTTATAATTCTATTCATAATAATTTAAATATCTATACCCCAAATATGGAGAAAGTCATGTGCTGGCCACATCAGATTTTATAATTCATGTGTCTTTCGTCTCGTGTTCTCTATCGCCGCCTATATGACTGAATCAATGCAAAATACGGAAATTCAGACTGATACGTACAAATGTACACCTTTTACATTGTTATCCTTCTTTAATTAAACCAGGGTGCTCAACTAATAAAGAATGATGATTCAGTTATATTAAAATTTATTAATGGCACGCGAGGCCATATATTGACATGAATTTGGCACGCCACTTGTGCAAACCCTTCCCTAGACCCTTAATTTCCCACTGTAGAAGCCAGGTCGCTTACTTATGTGCAAGAAATTAATTCACATTATTGTCTCCGCCCTCCTAATTCTGCCGCGATAGGTGGTCTCCTGGTTTACGTAAAGGTTGAACCTGACTTTCTCCAGGAGCCTCGACTTTCCGAGCGTTTTTGGCCAGAGCTTGTGGAATAGTTCCTATGAGCCTCTCGTCGCGTTCCTGAAGTATATGAAAATTTTATCGGGTACGTCACAATGGCTCGGGCACGTTTACCTGGGTTGGTTCTAGCAAGCTATAGTTATCTACACACTGAAAATCAACCTTCGCACATGCGCCGCGAGCGTCTTTTTTTTGCCGCCATCTTAGCCAGTCAGTCAAACTTTGCCTTCCTAGACGTGCGGTCGTGTTCTTTCTCTATAGTTCCGATAAAGTACACCTTTTTCGGAAGTGACGGATTTTTGTATTCCTGAGGATAAATTCATAATCTGGGACCTCATCAGCGGACCTTAGTGCTTACTGGAAAAGTGTTTGTGAGCAGAAGTTGCCAGATTCGTACCCCGTTGGAATCATCAAAGGTAAGAGGTTATTTCATCTAAATTCTCCTAAAGTTGCATGACTTCATTTCATTTTAAACGTTTTCATGGTGCTGTGGATTAGATCCCTTTATTCAATGGATGGGAATTATAATGTAGTGTAGAAATTTATATTTTCGTCGAAGTTAAATGTGTCACATTTCAATGGGAAGGGAGAAGCTATTAAGCGATCTGTTTTTCAGCTTCGCAATCCCATTCATGTAAATATTCTGATCAAAAAGAGACGCGCATTAAAAGCTATCAGTAGCTTTTATTCCGAGCAGTCATTACAAAGTAGATGAGGTTATTGCCCCGGTTAAACTTCTTCGAGGTACCTATAAATCGTATTTAATGGACCTAAAGGTGTATTCGATCATCTTAAAAATATGTTCGCTTACACTACTAAACGCGTCGTTTTGAGTTATTAGTTTTACAAAAGTGTGTTAAAATCTGGATGAGTAGAATGCCTCCTTCCAGGCTTTACACCAGAGCTTCCCAATGCGGTGTAGAGAATAATATTTCTTCCAAGTTTTGTTTGAAACAAATTTTTGTAGACCATCCATTTCGAAGATATTTTGCTTTTTCTAGTATACAGGGCCACCTCTATTTAGCGGTGAATTCTTTAAACATATTCAAAATATACCTAATTTATACAAAAAGGACGACTGTATTGTTTTACAATACGAAATAATAATTTTGCCTTATAATTCTATTCATAATAATTTATATATCTATACCCCAAATATGGAGAAAGTCATGTGTTGGCCACATCAGATTTTTTTATCATGTTTATTATTCTTCGAAACCGTTCGAGGGATCTTCAGAATACATAATGTTCTGTCGCCCTCGTGGCGTTTTTAGAAGAAATTTTTACTTCTAAACGTTCTCGGACGCTTAGAGCGAGGAAAATATAACACAGGGAGTTTTTCCGGCAACAAAACCATTCAATTCCCCCTTTTTACATTATATACCTATACTTTTAACGCGAGTATTTTATTCAGACTTTCGTTTTCTGCGATATTTTTCACGGATTTGGAGCTTCTTCGAACGCGAGGCGTGCGTCTTTTGTTTTTTATTTTCACTGGTATGTTTTAAGGCGTCCTCTACCGCGAGACCTTTTCCTGGCGGGTTTTTCTTCCTCGGATGCCCTCCCTGTGAGCTGGGTTCCGCGTGATCGAGTCACGGAGTCGGAGGTAATGGCAGAAAATGATGCCGAGGAATTTGTAAAGCTCGACTGTCTGTATCACACGGTTCATCGTCTTGCGAAGTTCATGGCCATTAAATGCATTCCAAATTCTCTTAAATTTGATAGATTTAGTTTTAATGCATGGAATAAATTCGACGTCCTTGTTTTTTTTTTGGTTAAACGAAATATCAGGTGCATTTCCACGACGATACTCATCTTCAGCAACGAGGATGACAAAAATCTGCGTCCGATTCTAAAATTTTTGGATCGCGGTTTCTTCATTTTTAGGTAAGGAAATAGTTAAACCAAAAATTTATCTTCAATATTTGTTATGTATTATAAATGGTTACCATGCTTAGCATTGCCAAGTTTTATTATTTATTTGAATTTACCTGACTCATGTATGTAATGTGTACTTTGAGATAGAACCCATTCCGAAGGGACATTTTGACTTTACAGGATGAGTCATTCCAAGCACCACTTTGTAGATAAGTGTTTCACTCAAAAAATTCAAAAATATGATATATCGAACAGAATAGGAAAATTAAAAAAAACTCCAATTCACCTTAAAGGCGGTACTTACGTGTCAAGACTCGCAGGACCACTTAGAGGACGCGCGTTTCGACAGCTACGCTGTCATCTTCAGCAATGTCAATGTGTGTAGGGTTAGGCGGAGTATTTATACTGTTGTTGGCCGTTAGAGGAGTAGGGGAGGGGAAAGAGAAAGGTGTATTGATCATTAACTGAAATAGAGGGGAGTGGGTGATAGGACCAGCGTCTTTATTCATTATCTTGTTTTGGTTGTTGTGTATGTAGAGGCTTTCATAGGCATCTAGTTTGTTTTCATTGGTGACCGTTTTCAGAAGTTTTAAATTTTTTGTTGTGATGAGATGATGGCAGGTGTTGATATGAGCTGCTACACTGGACTTGTCTATTCTGTTGTTTCTGTAATGGGCTAAGTGTTCTTTGAAACGTGTTTCTAAATTCCTTTTTGTTTGCCCAATATAAATGTTGTCACACTTTTCACATTTAATTTGGTATATGCCTGATTTCTTATGGGAGGGTATGCTATCTTTAGGGTTCTTAATGAGATTTGACAATTTATTTTCATTAACAAAAACTGTGTGTAATCCTATTTCGGAGATTATTTATGATATATCGAACTCATGATTTTTTTTCAACGGACGATGAAGTTTATTACTTATTGCTATAATACGATTAAGTAAACCAAATTTGCATTTTGTCTATAACGTAGTCCTACTCGCAATATTTAATGTGGACGTTAAATTCAGCGAACGGCGATAGAGATTTTATTCCTAAATTTCGCGTTCGTTTTACTTTGTTTTGTTCTATGGAAATAAGGATTAACATCGATCATCAATGAAGTCGTTTCGTGGATATAAATATGTGCTCAGAGAGATTCATTTTTCGAAAGGTTTTTCTTTTTTTATAATTTTGCTATGGCTATTGGAGATACCTTTATTATTATTTTTTCAAGTGCTTATTTTTGGCTTTTTCAGCTATAGGACGAAATAGATAATTTTCCACGCATTCACTTGACTAACTTAAATTCCCGCGCCTCATAGAATTGAGAATTTAATAAAAATCGAAACGCATATTTTTATTAATTACTTTTATATTAACCCTCCCACTATATTTCTGTACATTATGAATTTTTTCATCCTTCCCATTTCTTAGTATTAAAAAGCGGTCATAATTAGTTCAGAAAAAACTTTTGCCACACTTGGTATTTTTAATCTTAACCATATTGTGCGGCATTTATTTCTTCTTGTTATTCAGTGTCTTTGGCAAGTTGTCTTTATTTTCCGATATTTCTTGCAAAACCGTGAAATCAAGAGAGGATAATGAAGATGAATTTTCTGGTAAAGATAAAGGACAAAAGCAAAAAGAGTTTGCACATTTAGCAAAGAGCGCAACAGACAAGTAACAATGTTTATGAAATGCTCCAAGGAAAAACATAACTAAATAAATTCGTATGAATTATTAAAAACTAATGGAAACAACTACTTCTAATTGTATTTTACGACTCATACCATCTCATGTTCCACCGGTGGTACATGCATCCGAAAATGTATTTCTCGTGGCCGTATGCGTAATACGTAATATTTTGTTATTTTCTAGGTAAAACATATCAAATAACGTGTTTGGTTATGGGTTATCAAATAATGAATCCTTCATACAATAGATTTCACGAGTGCTGATTTGAAAAGTGCAGCAGAAATAAATAAAATCACACTCGTGCTACATCGGTGGTACACGCATCCAAAAATGTATTTCTCGTGGCTGTCTGCGTGAAACGAAAGGCTTCCAGCTTTCCGTTTAGGTTATGGAAGGATACAAAAGGAAAGCTGGCGTGTACCACCGGTGGTACACGACGGCCACGAGAAAAGACGCGCGTGTACCGCTGGTGGTACACGACGTCGCGAACGTGTTAAGAACCTTGGTTCATGAAATCAACCACATTACTCCCTGCACCAACTTACGTTTTATTTGAATGAGAAGAAGCATTGCTATTTATTTCAGTTAAGCTATAGCGACCAGATATCGGATCGGCGAATGGGGGCCGGATCCGCGTTTTCAGGTTAGTCAGTGCGAGACTTTCAGATTACTCATTGCTGGGTTAAAACAAGCTAGGAAAGCGTACATCGTGTATCACAATGGAATATTCGAAAGAAATGTACATAAGGGAAATAAGCTTTTAAAGTCATTTTCTTCCTCATAAATAATTCATTTTCTTCCTATTTATAAATATTCCATGCACACGTGTGAAAATTAAACGCATTTATATGAGATTGTTTATAATACAACGACGAAGTAACCATGCAAGAAATTTTTAAGTTCAACTCGATTTAAGACATTCTTGTTTGATTTTATTGATAACGGCTGCTCCTACAGTAAATATGTATATAAAAAGAAATATTCTACTATATAGTTCTATATATAAGTTTTACTTGAAAACTATTTTGATATGACCAATCAATACTTGACGAGATATGACGGAAAGTTCATTATTTGTCACCAGTAAAGTGGTACCCCTGATTGGCTTACGTGATTCATTTACGTGATTTTCTTATTATCTTTGACTGTAAATCCTTAAGCCGAGAACGAACATGCGGACGGACGAACAGACCGACGCTAATAGGCGCTCATGCTGAAAGCGAAACGGGCCTAAAAACTTTGTAAATAAGAATGTATTTTTTCACTTACGAGTATAAAACTATAATTAATATTGGAATCAATATTCTACCATTTCGAATTAGCCAACAAATGAACTTTTAATATGTATGTAAAACGTTAAAATAATGAAAATACAACGAACATTGCAAGCCATGAGCACTAAGAGTTAAAATGGCATATGTTAAACAAAGAATGGAACTAATAAAGAAATACGCCTGGGAATCAAATAAAATAGATAAGAATTAAAAAACAACGATGATTAACTGCTACGATTAATCAGAGACAGCTGTGCGTTTACACCACGAGTGCTCTTTCCTCCTCCATCTCTCTTCCTCTTACTGGATTGGCTATATAATGTCTCCTTGTTGTATGTATGATTCAGTAATTTGTATTTCCACGTTGTATAGGTGAATAGGTCAAGTTCTGCGTTAAAAAAGCTTCATTTAAACTGATTATTTAATATGCTTATGTTCTAGTAAACAACGTAAGTGTAAATACATAAATTGAAATTGTTTTCAGGAAAAAATTGTCTACAGATGTATGTGCGTCCTATGGATCGGAAAATATGATATGTCTGCGGGGAGTACCTTGTTGATTCCAATGTTTTGGCGTCTGGTTTGCTTTGTTAAAATAACGCCGCTACAAATATTCGCCATCCCGAGTCTTATTTAGAATATGGAGAATTAAGGAATTAGGACTAGTATTTGTCTTGGGTACCTGGAGTGAATAAATGTTGCTTTGGATAAAAATATCTCGACAGGAATTCGAACCCCGGTCCTTTCACGTAGTATTTCAGTCTCATCATCTCTCTCGTTTCCAAGTTTTACTACTTTCATTCTGTTGTCGATTTGAAGAAAGACATTTTTAACTCAATTAATTTACGTAATTATATACAACTATTTCTTGATTAGGTGTCGTCCATCTCCAAAGAACAACAAAATTTATCTATATATAAAAAAAATAAATTACAATAATTTATGTGCGTAGTGCATAAATGAATCCGCTTTGCTCTTATAACTGCCATAAAACGGCGATTTTAATGCATATTCAAAATTTAATATAAGATGGTGCAAAGGATATTTCATTAACATATAAATAATTCAAACCGCTCATAAAAGTTTCCATTCAAATCGCAATTAGGTCCTTTTAATTTCAGTTGCGCTTATATTGGACAATAAATATTCACACTTGTGGCATTGGTATCAAATTGAAAATGGAATCATTAATTTATCAGGTTCGGTTGACCATTTTAAGATGCGGGTCGGTCACACTTCAGAATGGAGTGGTCCGTACTTTCGCGTGTTTATTGCACTAGTTTCGAGCATATAAACTGTCCGATATTCGATATCCGGCGCTTGGTGTTCTAATCAAACCACTTTCTCTCACTCTCACTATCACCAGTGATTCAAAGAAAATAGTTTATGAACAGAAACTGAAGTGAGCATAAGATTAACTCGATGATATTAATTCTCTCGAGGTCTGTTAGTAAAGTTCTTCGCAACCATCTGATGATTTAAAGTTACACCTCGCCTAATTTGATTGTCAATAGAACGAATACATTAAGATATCTAATCGAATAATATGGTAGCATAGCTACGTTAAAACTCTTACGTAAATATTTTGTAATCTTTTTATGTGGCTATGGAGTACCTAAGAGTATAAAATTAAAAGAATGAAATAGCAGAAAAATAAAGAGTATAATCGCATCAAGTTATTGTGATCAGAATCTGTTGCGCTTTCATTAATAACAAAAATATATAACAGTGAAAACTTAACGCTAGTAGACTAAGGTGACCATCTGTCCTGTATTTTACAGGACGGTCCTGTATTTCAGGACCTTGTCCTGTATATTTTAAACTAGCAGAATTTCCCGTTGAATTTCAACGGATTTAGTGAAGCTACTACAGCACAACATACAAACTCTTTAAAATATATAGTAGATACATTTTAACTTACAATTAGCTTTTCTTAACAATTAATCATATTTGCTTGTAACAATCCGTTTCAAATATAACGATAATTTTATTTCCTACCATATTACTTTCGCCAAATCTAGTTTCATTTCTTGTATAATTATGCTTCGCTAAAATGTTTACATTTATGTCTTGTAAGCAAGAAACCCGTGAAAACAGTTGTCCATGATTGAACACTGACTCCGGTAAATGTACACCAGATACGTGAGCTTATTTACGTTAATAAACATTATAATGTAGAATATAATGATTTTACTTCCAAAAAATGTAAGATTCCAGTATTCAATATATGAAAGAAGGTTCAATTACTTTCATGAATAAACGCTTTCTGAATAATAATCAGTATCTATTTACGTTGCTATCATAAACATCGATCGTTTCGTTGCTTAAACAAAAGTGCGAATCGAATAACGCTAAACTTTCGTCTATTTGTAAGCTTCATTGAAGCTAACTGAATCGGAGGTAACGATGACGGTCGCCTTGGCAACGCCCGAAAGAGTACGAAAAATCCACAAAATTTCGAAACAAATAACGTATTTCTGAAAACTTCGACCGTGTAACATGTAAACTTCGCAGTAATAAGATAGTATAGAGTTTTATTCGTCGAATAAAGTAAAAACGAAAAAAATCGGTCCATATTTACATATTTATATGCCTGAAGGAAGAATACCTTGCAAGTCAAGAAATGGATTCATACGTGTTATCTTATGGAAAAATGTTAATCCCCTATATTGGCAGCACTGATTAATCCCGGTTGACCGAACCTTGACAATTCACTAAGTTAGGATGTAAGGAAGAATCGTACCAAATTTGGTTCCATGAACAAACACACAAACACACTCTTCAAAATATGTTATAGATTATTATACAGGACATCCAAATGTCCTGTATGTCATTCACTGTCCTATAAAAATCCGCTATTTTCTAACATGAAAAAGTTTTAACGGGTATATTGCAGTAAGAAAAATATCGCAAAAATTTTTCATTTTATATTCTCAATTTTGATCAAAATTCAAGCTCTTGTTCCTATTTCGATAGAAATATATCGACTGCATACCAAGTTATCCTGATTGTTGATTGGCATATGAGTATTTTTATTTACATGACAATTTTTTCATAAACCATGCCCCCGAAGAGAAAATGTGTTTTCAATAGCAATTTACAATAGAAATTTCCCTGCATTAAGAAAACTATTTTCAGCAGTGATGTTAAATGTGAGAAGTGTTTTTCATCATTTTCATTAATGGTGGAAGGCCATTCAGCATTCTTTTATTCTTCTATATTTACACAGTCACAGTGAAACAATTAAAAGAAATATGTGATTTTGTGGATGTTGAGTACCAAAAACTACTTGGTTTTAGTAAAACCAGGTGGTTGGCGCTGACACCAGCAGTAGGGAGAGTGTTGAGATTGTTCCAACCATTGAAAACTTTTTTTCTATCTCAAGAAAAATATTCCAAGATTTTGTAACCTTTTTTGAGGATGCATCTGCTGAGGTTTGGCTTTATTTTGTCCAAAGTCAGTCCTCAAATTTTCAAACCTGCCTACTCCAAATTGAATCAGAAAATGTCTCAATTCCAGAAGTAGCAAGCATTAAAAAAAAACATAAAATCGATATTAATGGAACGGCAAAGAGAAATTTTCTTACCTGCTATCTATTTTTTTCTTTATGCTGTTTGTAGCAACACAAATCACAAACTTCAAATATCGTGTAGAAATTTTTGGCTTGACTTGAAGGATTGCAAAACGATTCGAATTGTCAATGGATTAACTATAGCTACATTCACCTATAAGTCAATAGTTTTAATTACACAGAAGGTATAGATTAATTTTAAAATGGCAGTTTCATGCATTACTTAACCAACGAACACTGATTTACTGATTCAGTTTACTTTTTAAGCAAACTCATTAGCAAAAAGGATAATCTTTCTTTTCGAAAGGCAAATACCCCTCATTCATTTCCAGAGCCAACTTTTCACTCACCGCCTTTGTTTTTCTTCTCCGTTCGTTCGCGCGAGACCTCGAAATTCGCGGTTCCCTTTTTTGCCACTCGTAACTCGCGAGAGCGTCGCTTTCGTCTTAGTTTTTCCCCCGAGCCGCCAGCGTCGCCTACGCCAGCGCCGCGATGCAACGCGACGCGCAACCACAATCCGAGAGCATGTGGCACGACGCCCCCTTCTTTCTCATTTTCCCTCCCCGCTTTTTTTTCCCACCGACGCTCATTTTTTTCCCCGACCGACTCGCGTCACACACTCTTCCGCGGCATTCACCTGCGCGCCTTCAACCCTTAAAGGCGCTCTTCTTTTTTTTCTCTTTCTCCTTATCATTCGCTCGTACTGTCCATCCAGGACTCCCTCCGGTACGCCTTCCGGTAAGGGACTATCTGACCGCTCTGTAGAACGCTCCTCGCGACCGCGTTTCGTTTTTATTTTCGCCGTCTTGCGCAGGCACGTGTACGACGTTTTGCTGGTGCACGGAAGTCTTTCCAAGTGCAGTCCTTTTCATCGGTCACCTCGCGTACATAACCCGTACGCTCCTTGGCGTGTGCGCGCGCGTTGGTTACGTAGTGCGGGGGGACACCTGTTGACCAGGGTGGAGGTTAGGGTCGGAAGATTACGAAGGGGTGGGTGCGTCGCAGCCGTCATCCTCCCCTTCCACTCCCTCCTCTTCTGCGCACGCGCACTCCAACACACCATGTCTCTTTTTTATTTCTCGCTCTGTGCCCTTAAAAAAAATCTTTTCTCGCCATCGTTCAAGTGTCCGTCACTTTTCGCGTGAATCCTAACGGAATAGACAGAGAGGGATAAGGAGGAGGAGAAAGAAGAAATATTGCCTTTGGTCCTAAATAATAGAGGAGACCTTCGTCATCGGCGTCCGTTTCTGTTTTTTCCCCAAAGGCACATGTCTGCAGAATCGTGCGATGTGACGTTTTAACTGTCCAGTGAGGATTTTGACCCGTACAGAATTCGTGAGGGTGGTATCGTTCGACAGAGAAAAGGAATGTTTAATTACTCCGCAAAAGAAGAATTAACGCTTTTGCAGAGGTTCGAATGACACGCTTGGCCGTAAATATTTTTCGAGGTATTTTTTTGGGGGGGATTTTTCTGCTGAAATAACTTTTTTTAAATTTGTTTTCGCGGTTCGATTTTTTTGACGTGCTATATCGTCCAGAAGAAAAGAGAACGTAGTCAGGGAAGAGTAAGAAGAAGAGATCGTTGGCTGTTCCGCGCCGTGACCGAACTCTCCAAGCTGCCTCCGAGGAACACGGGGAAAGAGGTGGCGTATTCTCTATCGCACGTCGCGATGCGGCTGTCGCGTTTTCTCGTGTGAGTAACTCTAAACCCGTTAAAGGGAAGGACATGTCCTCGTCGTACAGACGACTCGGTTACGGTGCGGGGAGGCTAGGACCTCCCGGTTATCCCCCGTCCACTCCCACGCACCGCCCGCCCCGTCCTCCGCCCCCGCCTCCGTTGCCGCCCCCGCCTGCCCTGCCTCCGCCCCCGCTGCCGGCCACGCCCCCTCCGCCTCCGATGGGATGGGAGGCGAAGAGATACATCGCCGGAGGCGACGACGGCGGCGGCGGCGGCTGTCGGGGGCGCTACGGCAGACCCCCCCTCGGTCTGCCCCCGACGGGAAAGCCGCCTAAGCGTCCTTCCTCCATAAGCATCAGGAAGCCCTGGGAGGACGGACATTTGAAGAGAGGTGGAGGGGTGAGTGGGTCGCAGAACAGAAAGCGATGGAGTGCATACAATGGACGTCCAAATCCGCTTACGGCCCACGTGCTTCCTCGCGGCATTCCGATTCTCGTGCGGAGGAAGAGAACCATTCGGAATGTTTCCACTGGAGAGCTTTCGATGCTTAGCAGGATCGATACTGGAAAGGGTCTCAAATACCGATGAAAATTTTCGACGCATTCATTTTTGCATATAACATCCTAATAATAATCCTGATTCATCAATTGCAAATCATAGTGTAGCCTGTTCGCGCGTACGCTTCGCATGCTTTGTAGATTTATTTTCCTGAGGGTGCGTCTCGATAAAAAGACCTTTAAAGTGTAACTGTTAATTCGAAATAGCAATAATAAAGAAGTGACGATTTGAATAGGAAAGATTTCTCTAGTTTTAAAGTTTTTGTGCAAAAATTTTGTTCCTTTGATTTCTCAAAGTTCTTAAAAGCCTTAATTGACAATTTTATGTCTTAAAACAGTTTCCACCTTGATATCACGTAGGATAACTAGAGGCGGATGTTTGCGTTTTTTCGCCAAAATGGAGCTTTTTAGATTTAAAATGTTCGATTTGATTGCCTTCGGGATCATTTAAAAAAGTTAGTCTCTTCCGGTGGATTAAATAAAAATTTCTCAGGCGAAAATCTGTTGTATGTAATACGAATATCTCTTTGAAAAACTCTTCTACGAAAAGCTATAAGCGGAACATATTTTTAGATTAACAACTGTGGCAATTATAATCAACATAATGCTACAGCCTTTTCAAACTATTTTTCATTAAGTATATGCGTGTGTAATATTATTGTGTGTTAAATATTTTTGGGAAATGAAGTTCGTGTATGAATGGAATTCGTTCGTAATCGCCGGGCTCTAATTTTAGCGATTTGCCGTTTTCAACTCCCCTCTGGTGAGGAGTTGCTAAAAGCACTTATTGTTAGTTGCGTCCCGTGTAGTGATAGGATAATTGTGGAGTCTTATTCTCCCGTTTCATTTTTATCCTCAATTGTATTCGTTTCCTGTGACTCGAGATCGACTATATTGAAAAATCACATTTTTACTGAAAGGCAAATTTCATACTACATTCCTGATACCTAAAATGGTATTGCCAGAGAAAAGCACGGTTGAATATTATATCTTGTCTGCTAGAATGAAAGTTGCCTAGATTACTTTTTTTTTGTTTTAGTATGTGACACTTTAGAAACTCCCTCTTTTTTTTAGAAGCTAATATCAGCGAATCACGACTAATGACGGCTGCTCTGCATCTGATATGCGAAATGTTTTTTTCAAACCTTTTATGGCTTTTGGATAGACTTTATTTGCCATTTCGATTTCAGCCTTGAAGGCTAGTTCTTTAATGAATCACTTTGGCGCCAAAGTAGATATCCTATTTGTTAATGCAGCGAAGGGTCATTATGAAGATTTCTAAGAACCATTTCATAGACACAGGAGCCACTTCGATCATTCACAAGTTTGGTACAAAATTGAAAAAACATAGCATGAAAATAATAGCAAACATTAAACGATTAAAGGGATCCTATTACTTTTTAAAAGAAATTTCCATCTTCCGTTCTACAAAAAAACCATATTTCCACTCCATATTCGTAAATTATCTATCACAGTTATGTTTTCGCCCGCCATTTGCGTCGTGAGCGTTTGTAAACACCTACATCTGTTTCTGTCACTTTCTCCATCACGCGCATCTGTACGTGTTTCAGAGCAGTGTTTGTGAGGTTGCCGCCCTCCTTACACATTTAGAACGAAATCGAGACGAAAAGGTTTTGACCTTATTTTAGTCTCCCTCTTTACAAGTTATCATACAACTATTTGAAGAGATTCTCCGTGGAATTCACTCATTCCGATTTTTTTTGATCGATTCCTTTGGTGTGTAAGTGATTTAGGAGAGGGTGATGTTACTCTGAAGAATCCGGAAAATATCATCTATCGATCACATTCGTTATTTAATATAACATTTTTGAAGAGCGGTAACGTGCTTGAAATTGTCTTATATCGCAAAATAATCCTTTTTGCTCAGTTTAGTTTTTTTGTCAAGCACAGAAAAATTCCACCGTCGCTGATTAATGAAACAATTGATAAGATCAAAAATATTTTGAAGCGAAAAATTAATATCTTGGACTTAAATGCCATAAATAATCACACAAAATAATCACTTTTCACTATAATATATATCCCGCTTAAAATTCTAATGTCAGCCCAACTTGAACTTTTAGGCACAAGTTTTAAAAATATTTTTTCTTAACGTCTAAGAAGTGTAGTATTTGATGGACTCTATTGAACTTATTTATCCATTGAAGACATTAGCAACATGGATGGGGTTTTTATGCCCAATTCCATTCGAGTGCTTCATTGGAGTAAGAATAAATTTTAAAACATACACGCAGAACGTAGACGTAAAGGTTTTCCAATAACCTTTGTAAATAAACCTTTTAGTCTGTAATTGCATTGGCGAAATAACATGTGTTTGTCTCAGCACTAATCCCTTTCTTTTATATCGACGACGTACCTTCAAAACGCCGTCAAATTAAGGCCCCTATTTTCCCTCGGGATTTCATGGGATGCTAATAAAAGGTGAAGCTTCGCCAGTTCCTCATTCTCCTTTCACAGGCATTGATTTTCTGGCAAAAACAAATGGGATCACCGTGCACCTAAAGAGTTCTCCTACATCCTCTGTTGGGCGGCGCATTCGTCTTCCTCTCGACGTCTCTTTTTTTCTCTCACGGAAACATTAAACTGATATCCAGCGGCGGCGTTTCGGTTCGAGTCGAGCCGTGTCCTTTTGATTGGTCGAGTCCTAGTTTTTCACGATTCTTTTGTTTAAAATAAGACGTTTTAAAAGTGCAAACTGCAGCGATAAGAAAATGGAGATTTCCGTTCCGCGTCTTAAGATATAGGATGTGCATCCATCGAGTGTTCATTAAAAGCTCACGGAGTGATCCTATAAACGATACAACAGGATTAATTAAATTCCTAAAGAGGCAGGAAATACGACCCTATTTTGATTTGAAAATTACCACGAACATTAATTTTATAACAGATGTCAAAAAACGTTGAAGATAACATATTACTCAAAGATTATTATGCAATAGAAAAATCATGTCAGAGTTAAGACGAAAATGTCGAAGAAATTACTTTAAAAAAGTTAAAAAATGGGAAGAAATTTTTTAACGGGAGATTACGTCCGTTCACCCATTTCACAAGTAAAATATTTTAAAATTAGTTAGTGATTTATTAATGCATTAGAAACATTTTATTATTATTTCGGAATGATTACAATTGCCACTTCGGAGTTGACCGATGTTTCATTCCCAGCGATATATATTTTTCCAGGTTATTTTAACGGCGCTCTTCTTTTCAGCTAACTTCTTTTAGATTTATGTTTTTACTAGTTCCTATTTCAAGGCGATATTTTGAGCAGTTTTCTTTGCTTAAAACTTGAAACTGACTGCGGACATTATGTGATCAAAGATGATGAAATTCGAATGGCGGGCAAATTCGTCAGAAAAAATCTTTGTTCGCTTACACCTGCCGTAAGCGAGGAAAACGTGAATCGGTGAGTCGGAAGAAGGCGACGCGAGGGCAGGTGATGAAGCCGCATAAGTTAAAAATGAGGAATCTTAAAAAAGAAACGTCAGCTAAGAATTGATGCGGAGGAGGTCTTTGTAGGTATGTTTTGTCTCGTCGAGGTCTTTTTACTGGCCTGGTTTCCTCGAGAAAAATAAACGGCTTCTATTTAAAGTTTTATTTAGCCGCGTGTGTGATTTCTGGGCATGTTCTCTTATCTTCGACCTTTCCACGCTCGTCCCTCTCGAGTAAACGTCGTTATCTCTCAGCTGTCATGGCACTTCGATGCTCTTCATCATGTTACCGGATATCTTGCACATTTATTCCGTCAGTTTCACCGCTTGGCGTAAATATTATAAAAATTCCGCCGAGCTGCAGAAATTAGGATTCTTGATTTAGCTGACGTAAGGTGTTTGGAACAAATTTTATGTATAAAAACTGAATATTCGGTCGGTGGTGTCTAGGTGCTCGTGCACCGTTAACATTGTTTTTTTCGGATGGGTTTTTATATCTGCGTATTCTTTAGGCGGCTTCAAATATTCCGTGGAATTTTTTTATATTTTCGAATAAATAACTCGGATTATGATGTGATAGAAACTCGATTAGTGTTTGAGTAGAGATAACGATTAAACCTATCGCAGTAATGGATTTCAATTGAGGATTTACTTCTGTTGTAATTTTCAGATAATCGAAATGTAGTAAATATCAGTTTCGAATATTTTTCTTTAGTTTTTCTGTGCATTATTATTGAATACCCTGAGGTGCGTACAGAATTATGGTAAATTTGATAAATAAGATAAAGGATAGTTGACTAAAAAAATGTATTTTACTTTATAAGGATATGAAACTAATATTTCCAAACTTTCTTTTGATAATACATAACGTATTTAAATATTCATATTAGATTTTTTCGATTGCAAATAATGTATAAACAGTATTACACAAACTATTTTGCGATTTTTCCAACAAATAAAAATTCAACAATATTATTACGAACCCTTAACCTTATGCAACCTACATATAAATCATTTTCGCCGAATTTGCGTTAGCAAATCGATGTCTACTAGTAGACCTAGAAATTTTTGAAAATGAATTCAGTTTCGTACCACCGTAGGACTTTCAGGAATGAAGGATATGGAACTTTTCACCTTTACTTGGACGCAGTCGATGCAAATGCCAAGTTTCTGAAACAGAATTAAATAAATTTTCCAGAAAAGTTCGAGCTTCATATGGTTTCATTCGTAGGAAAGAACGAGATATCTCTCAATGTACATACCGAAACTATTCAAAATCCGAAATTCAAAGGCTAAGCAATTATCTTGGTTCGGATTTCAATGAAAAAGGAAACATTGTTTCCAAGTTAATGCTGACACCGATTCTATTCTAAGAGCCTCAATAATTCATGCATATATAGATTGGCGAGGAAGAACATATATATTTTATTAGCTTAGACTTTTACAAATCGCTTATATATTCACTTTGTCTGTCTGTCCGTGTAAGCGATGTCTCTGAAACGGTTCAACCGAGAGCAGTGATGGCGAACATATGGCACGCGTGCCACAAGTGGCAGGCAAGACGATTTTGGTTGGCACGCCAACGAAAAACGAAAACCATACAAAGCATTTATCGTACTGATTTAACGCCGCAAAACATTGGTTTTATTTAGTTAACTATTGTAAACGTTAGTTTCGCGGTTACAATCTTATTTATTGATCTCGAATTTAATTTAGTTGGCACCCAAAAAAAATCAAGGACTTTTTGTGACACGCGAGGCGGAAAAGATTCGACAATTTCGGTAATATTGGCACGCGGACTATAGAAGGTTCGCCATCACTGACCTAGAGAAACTAAATTTTCAGGATAAATTTCTATACATAAGTGCTACATGTGGCAATCCGAAATTCCAATTTCAGGGGCTCATTGTGCCTCATGATTGTCCCATAAGAAAATCACGTAAATCGGTTATAAGGTTTATATATTTGCTTTTTAAAATTGTTTCCCCTCAAGATCCGAACTCGAAACTTAAACTATAGGAAAGATTAGAAATTTTAATTTCTTATTTTTGAAGACAGAATTGAAATCCCTGTAGATTTAAGCCTACATTTTCAGTTTTTATCGGAAAAAGTGGGAGTTTTTCTGGGTTTGAACAAAGCGAATTGCTTAACTACCATTGCAACGAGCTCATTGCTTTTATTTGTACAGTGTACCTTCAAAATAGGCGGAAATGCTTGCAGAATGGGGGTGACTATACCAGACTGTTTTTTCTGAGGATATCTCGAGCATCATATCCTTGGTACAATTGGTCTCGAAATGTGCAATTTTTATTTTGATGATGCCGCTAACAATTTTTTTTCAAAATGTACCTTTAAAATTTGAATCTTAGATTTTTTTGTAAAAAATCGCCTTATAATTTCGCAGTACTTTCCTAACTTGTTTTATTATTAATCGAGGTAAGCTTTATGATGGATCGCGAGGTTTGTAATTTGAATTCCGTTTGCCCGTGTATGCCTAGGATACTTTTACGGTTTCATCTTCTAGACCGATCCAAATTCACATCCGACGCAACTTTAATTCAGCGTAGATTTGTTTTCACTTTCGATATTTTTTTCCTGTTCGTAATTACTTCCGCCGGGCGTATCCGCCGGACGTTATCGCGTGATGGGAAGTTATCACATCATGCAGATTACCGTTTAGGGTTCGCCTTTGAGCAGGGGAGGCCGGGCGGGGCGAATCCGAGTTTGTGGTTTCCCGGAGGGCTGCCATGCATCCGCAGCGAGTCGGTCAGAAGGGACGAATGCCAGGAAGATCTGGGGTACCTGGTAATTTCCGTTGTTGCCCTCGTTTCGTCCTAACCTTCTTTACGTCTTTCTCTCGCTCACAAACAGCCTTTTGCCTCGGAAATCCTGCTGAGGATGAATCTTTTTGTTTTCGTTCCATTTGCGCGCACGATATCTCGTCGAACACCCGATCCGTTGCAAGCGCCGATGCGGCCGCTGATGATGGACGAATGTAATTTCACACCGTCGGCTGTTCTGACGGAACGGGATTTCAAACCGCGACCTCGTTGTACCGGGGAACGGTTGTTGGTTTTGGCGATAAAATCTCCGTTACGAGATCTTTTTTTTTTGTTTCGAGAGTGTTTTTGCTATCGTTTAACACGTGCTATTTTTTTTGCGAAATCGATTGATCAAAACCCCGTGAAAAAATTACTTATTCGCCATATTTGCAAGTACATCTGGATCATAGTTCATCGGGTGTAAAATGTCCGCACGTTTCATGGTGTTAGAGAATTCAGCTCGTAAAGTGCTGCCAAATTTTCATATAATTTCTTTTTTTAGTTTCATAATTTATCCTCATTTGAATATGACTTAAATAACAATATACCTATATAAATACACGGACGCGTATAAATAACCAAAATAAGGAAGTATAGGATTACAGTGTAGTGATATCGCACAAAGACTTTGTTCAATTAGCCCCTAATTTTATTTATAGTCATTTGTTGTTTTAATAATGAGCCGGAAATATTTTAAAGATAATTTTAATTGAAAATTAAAGTTCCACATCCAGTCTGGTATATTTTGAAATGCATTGGAAATCCTTATGCGAAAGTTGACGTAGTAACGTCGCGATGAATCCATGGCAAAAGCTAACCCTTCGTTCTCTCTCTCCCTTTCCTGTCATATTTTCGCTTGCTTTACGCGGCGAATAAACGTCGAAACCAAAGTGGATCGTAAAATAAAATAAATGAGAATTTCGTCGTGAAAATATAGTTCCGTCGAAATTATTGGCACGGCGACGAGCGCGTTCCCCTTGAGGTGCACCAGTTATCCCGCTGAATAAATAATCTGTGGATTAACAAGTTTTCAGCCGCGGCACACGCTCCTTCGGGAGTGGAATTCTCGTTATAACTCGCCCTTTACGCTTGCTTCAACTCATTTTTTTGTACCTTTTCGTTCGAAAAATTGAGAGGTGAAACGCATGAATCTAACTTCATATTTTTATTGAACATTTCCTTTCCTTCGAATAACACGTGTTTCATGGCGTGAATAACGCATAAAAATCAACGCAATAAGAGATCTCCGTTTTTTCATTCTTTCAAAGTGCTCGTTTTGAATAAGACGAGAGGGAAAGCATTTTTCAGCAAATTTTCGTGAAAATCCAATTTTTGCACAATTTTCAAAGTTTATATTAATTTTTCCGTTATGAAACTACTGAATTGCTTCTTATAAGTATCAGTTCCATTTTAAAGTTTCGTAGAACTCGACGATAGCAAGCGTTCGATGCCCATAAGTACATATATATATATATGTATGTATACTGTACTATATATTATGCACGTAGTGAAGCTGCGTCCGTGCGTATGAAGCCTCGCGTAATTATATCGGCGTATTTCTCGAGAACCGTTCGTCGTAAAGGTATGCGGTTAACGGCGTTTTGTTTCTACTGGCTATGAGGTCCCTGAAAAAATATTTTCGTTTGATGAAGTGCCCCGGGTTCGAATTCAGAAGACAGTTATATTTCCCATAAGTTTACACGGGATTTTCGATTTTTCAGAGTGCAAGGTTTTTTTCCTTTGTTCATTAAAATAAGTAAATATGGACCGATTTTCTTCTTTTTTGCTTTATTCGACGGCTAAAGCTCTATAATATCTTATTATTGCGATGTTTACACGTTACACGGTCGAATTTTTCAGAAATACGCATTCTTTTTCGAAATATTGCGGATTTTTCGTACTCATTCCGGGCGTTGCCAAGGAGACTCATTGTTGCCTCCGATTCATTTAAGGCCAGTTAAACCTTCAAATAGACGAAAAAAAGCGTTATTGTTATTTTCTCTACATTGATAATCTAAATAAACGCATGCATTGACGTCGCCTTTATAGTAGATCCTGTAAGAAGTTAAAAGCAGTCGTTGATAGACACTTGAAGGAAAGCTACTGTTTGTGATTTCGTCTATAAGGGTGCAACGATAATCATTGGAACTAAGGCAAGGTAGATTTAAAATTTTTTCCCCTTTGAATATACCGCGATATTAAACTAGCATTGAGTAACTCTGTGACATTGTGATCACGTAATTGCTCTAATATATTGCTGTAAAACCGCAGAAAATAAAAAAATGCCAAGGGGTAGACCAGTGAAAAGGAGAGCTTTTAGCCCAGCTACAGCTGCCAGAGAAAGGAAGAGGAGCCAGAGATCAAAGGAAGAGTATTGTAGGAAAGAGAGAGAAAGAGATGCGGAAACTCATATGATTGCCCGTGTAGATGAAAGAAAGACAAAGAAATAGGGAAACACGTCGAATGGGGAACAAAGAAGATCTAACCCATGGCCGAACTATTTAGATTATTTGCAAGCGTAGCTGCAGCGGGCTGCTAGAGTGTGTGTGTGTGTGTATATATATATACATAAAATACTTGTGTACTTAACACGATGAACTGGCAAACGTATCTGAACGATACCTTTTGATAAATTTTCATCGATATGATATACTTAATCTTTTACATTTATTGATTTTCAAAATTAGATAAAATTGCATTTAATCGTAAAATGCTCGATGGATAAAAAAATTCTTATTTGTTTTGACACAGCTTATATTTTAGTCGTTCACTGAATCGCCCGCTGCTAATTCCTCAAGGCACGTCATTCTAAAGCAATATCTAGCAAATTCTGTAAACACTTGGGTTGTTTAAAGTCAGAATTTTTGGCGTATTTAGTTAATCATTTATTAGCCGAAAGAAAGATCTTTAAAGTTTATTATGACGGGAATCGTTCGTTAATTCGAGCTTCTTTTATACGTTTAATATACCGTCTAAAATAATTCACGTCTTTCTTTTCCTCTAGGTATCTATTTTGGCGCTTAAAAGGCCGCCAATTCTCTCTCCGCAATCCTCCGTATCCTTTAATCCACGTTAGCTGTTCAATTTGCCATTAATATCCTTTCCATTCTCTTTAATTGCGTGCGTCCATCATGGGCTTGCGATTATGACTGCTATTTCGGAACTTTAATACGGACTGAGAGCGACGTTTATGCATTTATAGCGGCGAATTCAAGTAGGAACTGAAAAAAACCGAAGGAATGTATAAAGCAGCTTTTGAATGAAATTCGCTTGAAATTCGAGGTTGTCAGTTGCCTTCGATCGCGTAGGAACTTTTTAAAAAAATAAATAAAATGAATCTAATCCATGGTATCATATATCCTTTTTTGAATATTTTTTTTCAAAACTACGTTCTCACTCAAGCCGAGCACAAATCATATTTTCAGCTGTTTTTTATCTGCGAATGTTGGGAAACTTTATGATGTTTTGGGCGTCGCGAACACTTGGCAATTTGTGATCGCTCTTCCTCTGCCTCAACCCATTTTCATTAAATTGGTAACCTTTTATCATTATCTTTCTTTCCTCAATCATGGAGAACCTTTAGTTTAAATTCCATGTCATTTACAACGCTTTTCACCCTTGCGTGAACTGGTTCTAGCGTTGCATAATTTTTATCGCTATTGTGCGGGTCACAAAAGGTTACGTCCACAAATATTGGGTCATTTTCCAGTTCTGTTATCACATACCGTTCTATTCACGATATCAAAGCATTCTAAGTGTGCGAAACAATTATTGCACATACGAATCCTTCGTAAAGTTGTCGTTCCGCTCGGTTTTTTGTCTCTTTTTAAAGACATTTTATTGAATTCACTTGCAATTTATATTCTTCTGTGTGGTAGTTTCCTATAATTTATTTATCCAAATTATTTGTTTGATTTAATCATTGAAATTTATTCTTCAGCCGAACATTAGTAATTGATGATCCTACATTGAATAATACGTAAGATACTCTATATTTTGGAGGTAATATCGTATTCCTTACGCTTGTGGCATGCTCAAATTCCATAATAAGTTCCATTCAGTTCTGCTTTATTTACCACACATGATCCCCTCACGCAGACGTTCCGTCCGGAGGGAACTGAAACATTTCGGAGCGACAGTAATGCGTCTGCCATGTTGGCACTACGAGTGCGTCGGAGAGAGAGAGGTAAATGGAAGGAGGTAGAACATGCAAATGGGGGCGTGTCATTGGAGACAGCGAGCTTAAGGCTTCATCCTTTGACCCCATTGGAAACACGCTCGCATTCACTGGCACTGTATCGACGTTAACGCTAAAGACGTCTTTAAACAACAACAACATTAACTTCGCACATTTTTCCTTCCCGCAAGAAATTTTATATAAGACATAAAAGAAAATATCCTTATCCCCAGTTTGAGTCCTTGTTTTAATTTATCGCTATCGGTGAAATGGTCATTTTCGTGTGTAGTAAAAATAAGAATTACGGTGGCATATCAATTGTTAATATTTTTCTTTCGTGCTAAAAATATATTAAAAGTTGTCATATGATAGTTTAATGTCGACTTGATGAAAACTATATCTGTAGGTTGTGTTCATAAAGGAATTGGTTTAAAGATCGAAGATAATAAATTAAATTGCCAGCTGTACGTATATTTTTAGTAATTCGCTTTTATTAGTTGATAAAAAATTAAATAATATTTTACACACATTTGTGAATTAAGACGTTCATTTATCGATATATCTGAAGTCACTGTAGTTAATATTTTTTACGGTGTTTGATTTGTCCTATTACTTTGTGCCGTCTATCCTTCTTCCGACTATATTCCGCTCACAACTTATTTTCATTTGTTCCTCTCCCTCTCCCCTTTCTCCCCCCCTCTCCTTATCTCCCCCCCCCCCTCTCTCCTTTCACCCCTCCCTCTCTCATTCTCTTTCAGCGTCCCGCGCGCGCTTCTACCTCACCGACGGAAGGCTTCGCGCTAATTGGGATTAGTTCCGCCGTTAAAGAGGATCCCTCCTCTTCCCCTCCGCAAAGTCCCTCCGTGTTCTCGCCGCAATCATTAATAAAAGTCTGTCATCGGAACCTAGATAGCCTTCCGATGTCATCAATTTCACGCGGCGGGAGTTAAAAAAAAAGGAAAAAAAATTGAGAAGGGAATTCCATTTGGGAAAATTGCGCCCGAGGGATTTCGTTCTGCGTTTGATGCGTTCCTCAGCAACGCGGACCCGGGTTCGATGCGCGGCGAGGAAAGCACCTGCAGGGTAAAGGAGACGTATAAGCATTCTGATTAGACCGGTTTTGTTAGTTGCATTAAATAATAACACGAAGCTAGGATGATTAATATGTGGTACTTGAATATCAAAGCTTAGATATTTAAGAATTGAAGGATTTCCGTTATATTATTTCTGAAAGAGGAGCAGAAAGAAAGAGGGATTTGAAATGCGAAGAATAAGGAATCGTGGCAAGAGAAATGTAATTGGATGGGAAGAAATGTCTTACAGAGATCAAACTTAAGAAATAGTTTTTCGCTATAACGCTCTATGTCTTTAAAGATGGCAACTGTTCCCATCTTCCCGAACTCGTACAATAGGAATAAATAAAGTTTAAATTAGTGTGTAGTCATTCGCATGTCACGTATCGGAAATGACAGCTGATTGTGCGATTTCATCGGCACTTCTGAAGATTACTGAATGGCAGGAGTAGCCAAAAATTTTAAATTCACGGCTCCTGCATTTTTTCTTGTCATCATTGAGTGATGTTGGTGTAAGGAATATTTGTAAAGAAATAAATACTGGTAGAAGACGCCTTGGTAAAAATTACACTCCTTCGTAATAATAATAGTGGTAGTGATATTTATTATCTACTAATAAAATTTACGAAATCCCGTACTGTCAAAATATTTTCACGGTATCATCGTATGGCCAAGGTGAACCTATAAACAGCTTTTGAGAGAAGATTAGACTGCTTGAATTATTTTGCATAAAGAGGATTTCAGTTCCGCATCTCCATTTTTTTTGCTTTTGATATGGATGATTACACGAACAAAACGAAGCGGCGCTAAATTATTGCAAATAATTTAAACTAACGAATATAATCATTAACGATTCTTTGTCATTATTTTTGGCATTTCATTTTCGGCAAACCTGAGAGAATAATTTCAATTCAGGTTAATTATTTTTTTTAAAGCATGACAGGCTCTCCGCGGCGCCGTAGACCTGCTTTCCGCCGTTAACTTTCGCCGAGTCCTCGCGGGATCGATCGTAATACGTTAAGCAAGAAGCAATAAAATATAACGATAATAAGACACTTATCATCTGAACTGATCAAACCACCATTCTAAAAATAGACGGAGAGAGAAATTGTTTTTTTTATTTTAAGGGCGGGAAGAAGAGTGTTGGAGCGGCCAGCGGAGAGAGAGAGAGAGAAAAAAGATAGGGAGAGAGAGAGGGGGAGGGGTAAAAGCGAAAAGGATGTACGAGGATGAAGTTGGGTGGAGCGGAAGTGGATGGAAGGGGAGGGGATAGAGGAGGAAGAGAAAAAGGAGAGAGAGAGAGAGATAGGAGGGAGAGGAAGATAAGGATATGGAGGGAGAGAGAGGAAGCTTTTTTAGATTGATTGACCCGGTCGTTGAAATTGGTGGGCGAAAAGGTAGGACGAAGGGGCGTGAGAGAGAGAGGGGGGTGGGTGGGTTGGGAATGGGGCGGTGGCAATATGGAGGGGTGAAATTGTAGGAGAGGGTGGGTCAGAGGAGGGAGATCTGGGCCGTTTGGGCAGATAGCAGGACCCGAGGGAAAAAGTACGAAAAAGCGCCCCTCGTTCGGTTGAGGCGCTGATGAGGTGTCGGGTCGAAGCACACACTTTCAGTCTATCGTGGTCCCCAGCGATGAGACACGTGGACTTATCGGTTAGGGCGTCAGAGGTCATCGATTTGACCACATTTTCACTATGAAATAAATGCTCGCTAGGCAGTTAAATTTAGTAGTATCTTTATCAGACTATTATAAAGTATATATGTACATATATGTATTGAAGAAATGTATACTATTTATGTATATGTATGCAAGAGATCCACAAATAATTGAGGGCTGTGAGGCAAAAATTTGGTAACCCACACTTATGCTGTTTTGAGATAATTGACATTTTATTGGTTAAAAATTATATTTTCATCAGAAATAAACGCAAATTACAAAATATGAACTGCAACAACTGAGAAACAAATTTCCAAAATCATAATTGAAGTTTTTTCTTTTCTGTACGCAACCTAGCTCCAAATAGATAAGTTTGTGGGTTACCATGTTTTTGCCTCACACCCCTCAATTCACAGCGACTTATTTTACTTTCTTAAATTTCCCAAGCAGATGATACTAAGAAAACTTTGAGCCTTTAATGAGGGAAAGTATATGACGAAGTCGAGAGAATTCTTCAGCCCATCGCAGAATAAAGCAAAAATCATAAATACATACATTCTCTGTTTGTTGTTGCAATAATAATTTCAGTCGATTTTTGAAAAACTATAGCACATCGCGTTTTTGTATTGCTTTTGTGTTTTGGTTTTGTCTAATCGTTCTTTAATTAAAGTTGCTACCTTGAACTAAAGGTCGTAATACAAATATTTTTCCGTAATATAATGAAAAAGGTGATTTTTTAAAAAGTGTTGAACGGCGGGTTGCCGTTATCGAAAAAATTCGATTTGAATGTATCGTTTGATTCAGCGATTTTATCGACTTTTAAATTAAGTGTCATGCATGTAGTGGTTTGATGTTTTCTACCTCATTTTCTTTTATTAGGCTTGCTATAATAACAAGCGCCTCTCCTCTCGATACAAGCCCTATCTCAGTTGTTGACACGAAGGCGTGGAGTTTATTAGTCAGACCACTGATTTTTTCGTGCGCGGGAGTCAATTTTCTTCTTCTTTGATAGTTTCCTAGGCGACGGTGTTAGGAATGAAACCGAGTCCATGTGTTCGCTTGACCTTTTTAGTTTCTAAGTGTTGTTCCTGCAGTGGAGGTGCATGACTAAAGCACGCCTGCTTTAGTTTTTATGAAATTAGGATTTCGCAAAAACCGTCTCCTCAGCGGTATTCCAATGCCGCGCTAGCATTAAAAAATATATAGCGAAGTTTACAACAGATACATATGGTTTCCTCCACATGATCTCACACACGCCGAATTTTTTTATTTCAAAAATTTATATCAAAATTTTACGTCAAGCTGACCGCGTAAATGTTTGTCTCATCACAAAATAAATTCGGCTGCCGTCGCCATCGATTCGTTGAGTTAATGTTGCATTGCAAACAATTTCTTCACGGAAAAAAAGATTTAAAAATAAAACTCGCGCAAACAATTCATGCGGTAATTCCACACCATCGAAGAGTAATCTAGTATTTGGTTCATTCGGTTATTTGAAGAATTTCCGCGATATTGCGTGAAAGATCAAGGGCGGTCGTGAACATTTAAGCGGATAGAAAAGGGTTATATCTTCGTTTAACGGCTGCTTAAACGGTACACTCGACTGGAAACTTAATCCGTAAGTCAGTATCTCATAAATGGAAGGCGTACGGCTCACGGCGGCGTCAAGAAGAAGCTGTTGGTGAATGGAAAGCGTGTTCATTGCTGCATGATGCGAAACTTCGATATAAGGCTTGCATGTGAAGACCTTTTGCAACTTTAGACTTTGAAAACTTTGGATTGAGAATCGATGGAACCAAATTGTAAGCATTGCATTGAAGAATATTTTTTTCGAATTTATGCTTGGGACGACAAAGTTTTCTGCAATGGCGCCTCATTCCACGCGATTCGAATTTCGCTACTTGACGAGTGACTGGATGAGTTGCATTTGTAATGTTCGATTCAGGCTAATCCGAATAGAGTGGCATTGATGACAAAAGAACGGCATTAACTGAAAGCAACATAACAATTTGAACGAGTGGGCCACGAAAATCGTTCGTCCCTACTTACTAAGTTGCGTTTGAGTAATGCCGCGGTTGAGTAGAAAGATAAATATAAAAATGCATCGGGGTTATAAATTTACAAATAGCAACTTCGTAATCTGATTACAGATTGATAAAAATCTTCGACACATGTAGTAATAGCGATTTGGCGAAGCAGCGATTATCGAGAGACGCCTCTAAGGAACGTTAAATTAAACTGTATGTATATAAACTATGTTGTTGCTCAACGGTTTAATCCGCATTACATTCTAATCTATCGTTCGGGATGTAGAACAATTCATTTCCTCTCCAATGCTTTCCTGCAGCGTTAATTGAACGCAATGAGCAATATCGAAAAATGCTCATTTATCTGACTTATTCCGCTGTCACACCTTCCTGTGTAAACAAACCTTTGAAGCTATCTCCGTGTTTCATCTGTTTTAATCTTTCGTGGCGATAGCTGCTCCCTCTCCTGAGACCTTTTAACGTCCGCCGCCGCCTCTCTTTTTTTTGTGTTCTGATAACGTCACTTAAAATAGATAGCAACCTAAGTGCCTCCTCGCGGAGTTTCCCTAATCATATATATCTTTCTTCTAAGGCTTTCGATATTCTTTTGTGAGACTACCTTTGTTCTCGCTACTATTGGCAAAGCGGCGAAGACGAGTGGTCGCTGCGGTCCCACGCTTTTCATTCGGAGGACGGCTAACACGCGATTTCTCGCCCAGATGATCGATCGATTCTGTTCTTTCATTGGCGCGTTGAAATTGACGTTGGAATTTGTTTTGCATTTAATTAATGGTGAATTAAGAGGAGGCGGCTTGGAGAGAAAGCTAAACGCATCAATTTAAAGGGAGGAGTACGGAGTATTCATATTTTTTCTGAAACAATTATTAAAATTTCAGTTTAAGTTGATGAATTACGTGCGCATTTATTAAAGAAAGAATTTCGTAACGGTTTACGTGACGCAACGAGGACAGAAATTATTTTTGAATTCCGATAAAATAAACACTATGTCCTTAATAAAAGAAAAAAGAACTCGATCATCCTTTACTCGGGACGAGTTTTTTCCCACAACGGCCAACTTATCTCGCGACAGTTTTAAAAAGCATATGAAATTGGTGTCTATCGGCTAACCAGAAAGAACAGCAAACTTCTCGGTACTAGGGTACGTTCGACGTATTGGAAGATGGGAGAGATTTTGAGCTGAAATGAATCACCAGGATATTCAACTGTTTTTCGTCCTCCGTCAATCAGGCGCATAATTGTAAGTTGTAATCGTTTGCAGAACATAAAAAGTATGTAATTCTTCGTCGATTTAATTCCACGCCGTATAAGAAATTTGTGCACGCGATTAGACGCTTTTTCTGCAACATACATATACATTACGAGTTGACGATTATATACATAACCGTTAAACGCTGACTTTTCAGCTATTTATGTAGCAAGTAACAAATTGAGCGCAAATTCATTTCCGTTTCCTTGTTTTTATTTAGTACAACGACGTTTTCAGTGTTTTATTGCCTCGTTTAGGGGCGTGACTATTATTTTACGCACCTCTTAACCTATGTCAACCGTATTTTCATATTTTACAGACGCGTGGCTCACGTCTCTCATTTATCATCCGAGTCATTATATGCCTTCGGGAGATAGCGAATTATGTCATCCATCGATAGCGTGCGGGCTTAATTTTTTTATCGCCGTCAGGTTTTTCCAACCGGATGAACGCCCTCTGTACGACATTACTCAGCTTAATGGGCGACAGAATTTACGTTTGCGTTATCGCGTGGGATATCCATCAAAATTCGTCAGACTTCCTTTCTGCCGACCAGGATCTGGCCTTTTGAATTACCACCTCCCTCTTCTTCTTCCTCGTCATTGATATTTCTCATCGCTAGGCATACGCTGCGTGTGCCGATGCCTCATTAATGCCTCCCTCGGCGTCCTCGGTCGCAGGAAGACTACAGCGGCGGCCAGGGAGGATCGCGAAGGGGGTTAAGAGAAGGGGGAAGGTCTCTCGACCGCTTTTTATCGCTCGGTGTTTGCTCTCCGGCCAACTGTTCCCTTTCGTGTGACGACAAGAAAGGGAAAAAAGGAAGTGTTGGCAGTGGAAGATGTGTTAAGGCTAGGTTGATGTGTTGAGGTAGAGAGAGAGAGAGAGAGGAAAGTAAAAAAAGGCGTGGGAGTTGAGGAGGAAGGTGGGACAGGCGAAGGAGGAAGTCGTGGAGGATGGAGGTGGATGTTGAGAGACAGACAGACAAACGACTTTATTTAGGGCGAAATTGAGACTACATAGTCCCTTCTTACGTTTAACCCTACGTTATGAATTACAAATGACAATAAAAATAATAACATAAAAACAGAAGACAAATGCCTGAAACCGAACAAATGAAAAAAGAACAAAAAAACACAATTAAGAGATTGAATTACAAATTCGGAAACTTCTAAAAAGAGAAGACTAAGTATCTGTGGTAAAAACCTAGGAAGAACCTGACATGGCCAACCTAGTAAAAAAAACACGCAGGAAAACACCCACGAAGGGAAGGAGGGTGGAAAAAACCTGCGAGGGGAGAGGGCTAAAGGAGGTTTTGGCGACGCATCCGTTCCGAGCTTTTTTTTTTTTAGAGTGGCGAAGAGAGGTGACGTTGGGGGGAGGCGAGTGGGTGTCAATGAAAGTGAAGATACGCGAAGCTTAAGATCTCGCGCGGACTTCCCGGCGTGCTTGTGAGAAAACCTTCGAGAAGTTGGGAACGATCCGCGAAACACGTCTCTTTTATTTTATTTTTAACGAGCGGTGGAGGATTCGAGAAGGGCGCATGAATGCAGGTGGGCGTGGTTGCGGATGTGGCGTCGGGTGGAGGATGTGGTGCGGGAAGTTGTACGCCAGAAAAGAGCGCGCCGTGGCGAGGAGACGGTTGGAAATGCAAAGCGGCGGATTGGAAGTCCTCGTCTGCACGAGAAGGATGCACGGGAGAAAATGTCGCGCGTCGGCTTAAATATCTTTAGGATGTGGGAACATTGGTTTGAAGCAGACAGATGAAGGTGCGCATTCGGATCGAATCGATCTCGTGAGATGACTGCGGACTGAAACGGACTTCCGAAATTAAAACGCCGCTGCTTTTAGTAGCACTGTTTATACACTTCGTGCAAGATACGGAAGATACACACACACACATACAGACAGCCCCCGAGTTACGTAGGGGTTACGTTCCTGAATACGCTACGTAACTCGAATTATACGTATGTCGGAATTGCATATATGAACCAACATAATTATGCGCTTTTTTTCTTGCGATAAGCATTTGCCCGAACGTGGCTGCAATGAAAATTAACGTAAAATACGCAAATTTAAGGAATACACACGTTAACAACACGAGACTGAATGAGGGAAAGAAAACAGCTGTGGGTTGCTGGGTACGCTTCCCACTGCCTTACTTACCCCGCGCGCTCACTACGCGACAAAGTAGTTCTGCGTAAGGTGCGTAGCTGCGCAAAATAAAATATTCGCACCTCGCATACTCCTATTATCATTCAATGGGGGTACTTACGTAAGTACGAGTATACGTAGCTCGAGTACTACGTAACCCGGGGCCGTCTGATTACACACACACACACACACACACGCGCGCGCATTTAATACGATTCCGTTTAGGAAATACAGTCTATAGCTAACAGGCGGTAAATGCGGGATGTATTGTGATAGTTTTTGTTGTAAAACTGGAATAATTTCCTCTTTGTGTTAATAGTCAGTGATGGAAATATTCTTAAGATCCATGAGTCAGTCCAAAAACTTAAAAGAGGGCAGATTCGAATGAAAAGAACTTACGTTATGTTATTTTTCGATACGAGAGTAATGCAGTTGTTTATTAAACGAAGGACCAAAAATATAATCATAAAATGATTTTTGAATAAGATGGGGAAAATACTACGATGGAATTCCTGGTAACCAAAGCGACCTGGCATCCGGTGTTTTCGAGCTCTGGTGAAAGCAGTTTATCTCTTCATTATTCGCACTTGTACTTTTCTTCGTCAGGTGACTCGAGGTGATTGAATTTAAAAAATATTAGCTTGTGTCATTCGAATAATAACAGATGAAAATGAAGAAACAGTAAGAATTTAAAGAGGAAAGGGCCCCCTCCGCGAAAATGAAGAGTTCAAAGATTTAAACTCTTAACTTTTACGATGTGCAGATCCTTCGATCGGTGAGTCGCTAGTGGTGCGAGGAGTTCTTGTGAACGACGGTCTTCTTCTTCCTTCGGAAGGAATGCTTGGCTGCGTTGGGGCGAATAGGACCCAAGAGGGAGGGCGAAGATAGGGCGTGAATGTATGACGGCAGATACGATTCCAAGATTCGGTCGGCCGAAAAAAAGGGGTTGGTGTGTGTGTGTGTGTGCGTGTGTGTGTTATGGGCTGTTCTTTGCTTTTCGGAGAAAGAGCGAGAGCGAGGAGGAAAGTAGGGGATGGAGGGAGGGAGGGCGTAAAAGGAAGGATGTGTCGGGGGAAAGTGGGAAGCGGAGAAAGGGGAAAAATGGGAAGGAAGGGCCGCCCGTGTTGAGGCGAAATGCGTGTTATCCCTTGAGTGAGGCTGTTCGGCGATAGAAAAGGGGTGGGACTCGGGGGCGGAGATAAGTGATATCGCCTTAGGATTAGGTCGTTTTCGAAGTGGCTACGCTTTCACGCCCGAACCTCCCAACGAAACACGCGCGTAAAAGCACGGTTGTAAAACTTCCTCACGCCTCTTACATAAAAAGCTTGTTCCGGTCTGAGAAAAGCGGTGATTGGCAATTCTTTTTTGCCGCCGCAGTCTTGTAACACCGAGGTCAATGACGGACTTATTATTAAAAGAAGAGAGCGCGTGGCCGATGAAGCAGAAATCACCAGAGATCGAAGCCGCGACCCCGTGATCGGGAGACCTGACACTCGGTCCACGGAGACCACACTGAAATTGTTTTGAAGAATCTTTGGCGATATTTAAAAGTAATGAGATTATGGCTCATTCGAAACTATGTATGTAAGTATAGGTATATTATTCATTGGGTAATAGATTGAAAACACTTTCAGCGAAGCAAACGTGAGTTTGGATGAGAAACTGATGTTACTTATGTAAAGATGAATTTGATTTTAGGTTGTTTTATTTTTTTGTCATTAAAATGAATGTTTGGGCATATGCTCTATGTACAAATCAATCCAATTCTTTCACTTAACATATATATATATATTGCGATGCGACATATCGTTAATCCAGATTGACAACCGCGAATGTTCATTAAATTAATTGTATACCTGTAACCAGGGCCGTTTTAAGACCTTCGTAGGCCCTAGGCACTCTTGCATTCGAAGGCTCAACTTTACGTCATATCAAATATATTAAAATGCACCCACGTTAAATCTAATTTTTTTGTTATTAAAGATATTCGAAAGCATTTTTATAATTTTGCTTTTGAAATTATTTCAACAATACTTCAACAGTTATTCAAGCATCAAACATTTTCGTAGGCCCTTGAAAGGCTCGTAGGCCCTAGGCACTGTGCCTATTGTAGTAATGGATAAAACGGCCCTGCCTGTAACAGCTAATTCGAAATGGCGATAACCTACATCTGAGAATCAGTCATTTTTGTCAACTTTGACATCATTAATCATGGCTTATGTTATGGCTTATGTTAAAGCTTCAGAATCCGACTTATATGTACGAAAAATTTTTCGTCGTCGCCTGCGATTGCATCCAATTCTCACCCATTAAGAAACTCCGTTTGTATAAATGAAATATGTACTTTTTAAAAGAAATTAGGATTTTTCCAAATTGAACGTAGGCCACAATCACACTTTTTAAAAATAATGATTGATAAAATAATGGTTGGCAGAAATTTAAAATTTCCCAATAAACTGCAATACTATGTTAACTTAAGGGTAATTTTTTTGTATTTTTATGTTCATTTTATGTACGGTTAATGCGATTAAACCGGAGGCTACTATAAAAAAACAAGATTCGGTAAACTCGGTTCACGTAATTTTAGTCTTGCTGTATCGGCTTCCACAAATGATTTTCTCCTTCAACTTAAAATTTCCAACTACTAGAAGCCCTTAGAAGGCTAAGCTCGGTTTCCGGTAGCGATTTCATGCCTCTCAAGTCTTCTTTCAACGAAGGATCGCTCTGGGAAATATCTGCGCTGGCCTTTTTCGAAGAGTAGAAGAAAAAAACAAACTTTTAAGGAGAATAGCACGCGACCGGACGCTATAAACACGACGTAATTCACGGTGACATCGGGAAGCCCCCCGGATGGAAGGAAAGCGACCACGGTACGATAGCCCGCGCAATTCGAAGCGTATGAAGATACGTACATACATTCTTTGTCACGTCGTATCTCGCACCACGCATGCGCGCGTGCTCACGGGACAACAATGGCCTCTGCGATTTTTCCATTGTCGAGTAGTCGATTCAAGGTTGGCAGCGCCCTCTTTAAAAGGTCGCGCTTTCTTTATCTCCACTTTCTTCCTCTCTCTATGTTTTTCGTAGTCCCGTCTCGTCTGTCTATGAGATTGACCTTTTCGTCGCGTCCGCCATACGTGTGATTCTGGGCGGCCGTTGAATTCACTGATCGGTTGGTTAACCCTCGTATTATCTCCAATGGAATGGAGGGAGGGTATCTTAACAGCCCAAAATTTATTGTGTTCTTTTGTTAGGCACTCCCAGGAAACCTGCGTTTATTTACTTATTTTACTAGGCCTCGTCGTTTTATGGCCGTTGTGTAAATATCTCCACAAACACGTGCCAAAAATGTAATTAAATTCCTTCCTGCAGTCCGCCATCTTTCCGCATGGCTGTGGATGCGAGACGGTGCCTACCGCGCGCTGTAGTACTTCGGGAATGAATAATTCAGAAACGCATAATCGAGTTCACCCTGCGCTTTGAATCCAGTTGACTATCAAATTAACTCCTCTTATTTTTATAATCGACCCTTAAGGTGAATGACCGCCGAAGACGGTCACTTTGAAGCTGAAATGCTTACGTAGTTTATTCAGCTGTTTCATAGCGACAAGAGTAAGACCGATCACCAATTAAGTACCACTGCATATATATATATATATATATATTTAGGGCAACTAGGTGTTGAAGGAAACCCAGTGAGCACTTACCGGAAGGAGAGCCGCTGGAGTGTTGGAGAGACACAGTTGTGTCTCTCTTGTGCTGACGAAGGGATCATCCCGAAAGCTCCAATAACTTCTACAAATGTGTCCCTCCAACACCCCCCTCTCCTTCCGGTAAGTGCTCACTGGGTTTCCTTCAACACGTAGTTGCCCTAAATATCCTCATTTACCTTTCCTCTTCCGTAAGTATATATATATATATATATTTATATTTATGAGTTTAAGGCTATTATTCCAATGAGCAATGAATGAATGAAGTAACGTTGGCAAGGAACTGTAAATATTTCACAAACAAAAAATTCTCGTGTCTCACATCGTTGCGTATTTTAGTTAATCAGTCTTTGTTTTTAAAATCTCGCGCAGTTGTTTATGCGTTTTCTGCACGCATTTCACGGAGTGAACCCACGAAGGAGGGAGGTTGTATCATTCCGTCCACATGGACCAATCATATTATCCCATTTACACGAATGCTCAAATGAACTTTTACGTGTATCTCGTTAATGGTACGCCTGCATATTTTGTTGTGTTGTTGCTAGGGAGACATTTTTATTTTATTTTTCGTCTTTTTTAAAGGAGAGAGAATTTCTGACTTTTGACAGTGTATTTTAACAGTTAGGGGGAAAATTGTTGATATAGGACAGCTTCTATATTTGCAATCATATACTCTGGCATTGCGTACAGCTTCTACTTAATCATAAATACATCTAAAGTAAAATTTTGCCTTTCGTAGCTGAATTATGTTTGAAAATTACGCGAAAGAGGCCTGAAATTTCGTTTCCTTTAATCTTTCTTTAGTGGCATTCATCCCTAAATGTTGGGAGTTGAGTGTATTATCACTGTCATTTTAACTTTTGATACTTTTTATTTCTAAACCTATATTTGGCGTTGCTAGAGAGATGACAAGCGCGGGAGGAAGGCGGAGCGAGTGGATAATGCAAGCGCAATAAGGGGAGAGAAACGAGACGAAGATTGCTTTATGCGATCCGAAAATGTGATAGTACTATGTCGGCGAGATGAGACGAATAAACACTCTGTAAGAATATTCATTTTATGAAGTTACTCTAATCGACAACGGAATCATAAATATTTTGGTTAATCCAGAAATTGGTATCAATCGTAAAATTATGAGATTGAACTACGCGAATTTGATTGTTACGTAATGGCTGCGTTTATACTACGTAGAACGGATGGAAATTCTGGTTCTTAAAGTCGTTGATCTCAACTGTACTTGATTTGAATATATTTGTATTTGTTACTCATGCGAACCTTACAATAGTCGTTTCACTTGATATATACTGTATAATGCGTTAATTCAGCTTGTTAAATTAAAAAAAGTAAGTTAGTAAACAATATCGATTTATTATTTTAAGGCTAAATTTTAAATGGTAATAAATCATTGTATCAATAAATGTTGGACCGGAGATAATGCAAATCCTGGCATTGAGAAAGGATAAGAATATTTCTATTAGGTGTCACGTCGGGTAATTGAAATTTTTACAAAGAAATATCACAGTTTAATGGAAAAAAACAATAGTTGGTTAGTATTTACCCGTGAGTATTATTAACAATATTTCACTTGTGAATAATATCTTCTTTTTTTTAATTAAAGGCTTTTCACTGCTTTACGCTAATATTCGATTCTATTCTCTGCGAATTAAAAACTTTGACAACCGATTTTAACTTTATTTAGAATCGGTGTTAGCATAAATGTTGATATTTATTCGATGTGGAATTTTAAGAAAAACAGCGAACTTTAATGGTTTTTATGACTTTTGAATATCACTATTTTGAAAATTGTTTTGAAATATTTGGTCGATTTCCTCGAGGTAAATATTCGAGTTGTCCGAAGTCACGGAAGAGAGAGAGAGAGAGAGAGAGAGAGAGAGATTATAGTTTTTTTTTTAAACTTTGTCATCTTATAAAATTTCAGGAGAATATTGCTATGTGCTACCTTTTGAGTTGAAGGGTTACGTAAGATGAAGTCGGAAAGCTTTTAAGATATTTCCGATCCACTATAAAATTTCGCGAATATTAAACTGTATACGGATTGGTCATCGTATACACATCTATGGCAAAAAAAGAAATATTTTCAACACTGAAAAACATTAAAGGAATTGAATTTTCAACGAAGCAGATATTTCGGAGTTAGCTTTAAATATTAAAGTACAATGTCTTTTTTCTTGCAAATATATACTACTAGGCATTTACTTGATCTATCTGCTTGAAAAACGGTATGCGAACTTAATGCGAATGGTAAGCGAGGCTAAGAACCTGTTTCCTTTGCAGGAATTTCAGTTCATTCCGTTGTCTTGGTTTTCGAATCTTGCGTCGTTCCACGTTTTAGGGATGGGAAGAACGGGAGGAAGATGGGAAGTGTTGTACAGCAAAAGGTTAGGAGAAGGGGAACGGAATTTGAAGCGTCAGATAAATCTTCGAAGGATTTTCTAGCGGACAGAAATGCTGAATTGATTCCGAGAACGATATAGTAAGAGCCAGGCCGCATTTTTGGAGGCCTTTGTGGACGATCTATCGGAATTTTGATACGCCTCGAACAAGGCGCGCGAACAAGTGGAATGCGCGCGTATGTGCGTGTTCACTCAAGCAAATTTAATGTTTTAGATGGAAGGTAGGGGTGTCTGTGTGTGTATATACCCAGTGGGTTTTGTATATATCCTTCGACCTCGAGTCTTTGAATGCTATTGGATGATGATTTAAATATCTTGCGAATTACCTATTTCCATTTATCTGATGAGCCAACTACATTATATTGTATAGTTTCGGAAATCTGTACGTTTGTTGGTTTGTCTAATGTCACGCTACACCCTCTCGCTATAAAAATGCGAATAATATTTATTTTTATACATTCCCTCGGTAGGATTCGAACACGCGACCACCCCTCTATCAATAACTTAAGAAAGTATCGAGATAGAAACTCTAAATTTGGCAGGAATGCTCGATTCACGTATTTTAAGGCGATGACGAAAAAAATATCGGAAAAGGCCAGGGTAAGACTCTAAAGAAGACATTTCAATTTCCCGTAAAATAACACGTAAAAATCTACTGCCCAACGTGCAGGCTTTCATTCTTTTTTATATTCAAGTTAGAAAGAATTAACCTACGATCTTCAGATATCTGTCATTTTGAAGAAAAAAATTATAGTTTCTTATTATTTTTATCTTTTTCCGGATACAGTTCGAAATCGCTCATGTAAAAACGTTTATAATTCACGTATGTTGGAGAAATCTTGCCATTTTAACGGGGTGTTGCTTTGCCTATCAATTATATTGTTAGAACTCGAAATCCTATTGTTATGGGTGAAAAGGTGCTTTGCATGCTTTTAATACGAGAGAGAGAGAAGGAGAGGGAAATGATTTTCATAGCAACCAAAGTAAACAACATTCGTAAATTATTATATTGAATATACATTGATTCTCTTTCGTGAAAGGATATTCTAAACTATTTTAAATTTAAGATATAATTGTTCTCACTTGGGAAATTTCGGTATGATAACATCATTTTGAATTTTCTTTACTCCCGTCATTTTTGACGGGCTATAGTATAGTATAAATGTATTTTATATAAATATGCGTATGTATATAAGATAGTTTTGTTCAGAAAATCGTCCGAGTAGTTCGCAGTTGCACCGATAATGAAAACAATGTAAAACGTCTCATTCATTTTTCCTCACAATTATCCGTATTTTACATGGTTGCTTAAAAATTCTTCTCCGAAATCGTTAATCTCTCGCATTCCACGTCCTTCCTCTTTCCGCCGCGTATCGGCTAAATGCATCGGTGGAATTTATCGTCGAGCGGCTGACCCGCGGCTATTTTTAGCTCCGAGAATGGATTTTCAATGCAAAGCAAAACGGTGACGCTATCGTTGGCCTCATCGTTACGGAAACGGGAAAAACCCCGACGCAGTAGTTGGCACGCTCCGCAGTTCAGAAGAAAAAAATTAATTAATGGAACGCTTACTCGTACGTACGAACCGTTTGGATGGGAGCGAGAATTCTCCTTCGAATGACTTTCGACGAGTTTTCAGGGCTGGTTTTCCGCGCGAAACGATCTTTGGAACGGGAAAGAGGAATGAACGCGTGCCAAACATTCATTTGGAAAAGGAGGGAGACCCTTAGAAGGAAAGTTGTTGTTTTCCTCCTTTTTAACGGTTGGAATAGGTGTCTAGGAAGGGATGCGCTCAAATTTTTCGCCTCGTGCGTGTTGCGTGGGATGAGTGCGGAGGACGCCGATATTACGCGAATGGGAACGGAGTTTAGAGAGCGGCCTTGAGATTCACTATCTTCCGTCGTTCTGCTCTTATATTGAAAGTGATGAACTCTGTAACGGTAAAGAATGCGTTTGTTTAAAATCGTATTAGCTGCATGCAGAGGGAAAACATCGTTTGTTGCGGCAAATGATATCTCGAATTTGTTATTCCCATTGTTGTGCGTTGAGTTATGGGTTGTGAGATAAAATTTTTCGTTTCCTTTCTGTTAAGATTGTTGTTGACTTATTGTTTTTTGATTTATGATGGGCGTTGCACCTTAAAAGCGGAACATTCAACAAAAGGATATACCATGGTCGCTCGGATGACATAAATTGTTGTGACAGCGACTATATTAAGCAAACAGATTATTGTTGACATTAGTATATGTAGATATATCATGGAATTGTGCTATCACGTGAACAAGTATGTTTAACATTACCAACATAACAAATAAATATTTGTGATGGTAGTGGATTTAAATTAAAAAGTATTTAAGTTACACTTGGACAATGGTTGCCAAGTATTTTGTAGGTGCGGCACCCTTTCAAAGATAAACAAGATTTCGCGGCAACCCCACCTTCGAACGAGGCTCTATATTTATACGTACGGATATCACAACCTTTGGACGCATCCATATGTTGGTACTACATCAAAATCAATTGCATAGTTTACTGTGTTATTTGTTCCGAAAATCATTTTATCAGGGCAGAAGTTTTTTTTCCACCCAAATGACATGCAAACTTTCCGAATCGTCGATATACTTTTATTAAAATACCCCTGCGCGCAGAACAACCCAGTTTGGGAAACATTGCTCTAGGTCAGGAGTCCTCAAATTACGGCCACGCCTTATCAAAGTTTAAAGAAAATATTAGAATATTTACCATGAGGTGTTTTAATGAATAAACAATTACAAATCCTTCTTGTGATTACACTCGCAGAAATAATGTAAATGTGAAAGATATTTCTTTTTACTATAACATAATAAGCCTCATGAAGATAATTATATAAAATTATAGCCGAACTTTTTATGACTATTACAAATACGGCATGATTATGCATCTTTGATTAATACAGGGCCGTTTGTGATGCATTGCAAATGTTATAGTTACATCTATCATACAGTAGTAAAAATAAAATTGCCGTGTGCAAGAAGCAAGATATGATGCAGCTGCCGTTATAAATTACAAAATATTATATAATATTTTTTATCGCAATTCAGCCGGTTGTTAGCAGTGTAGAGGTATGGGAATTTCCGTTTGTTGAATTTCATATCGGAATATATATTTTTTTAATCACCCCCGTTGTAGAGCTTGAAAACTATAAAAAATTCGTTCGCGACAGCAAATCTTCTTCGTAATGTCATTTTTCGTGTTTTATTGAATTGGAAAAGCAGATTAATGCGCGGTTGTGGAATTCCTTCGCTCTTCATTAAAAATCCTGCCTCGTGGTAGTCCACAATTATTTCGTGTGAAATATGGATGTTCATTTTTTTTTAGCCGGAAACCAAAATAGCGAGTCCATAATTTCAAACTTTGGGGTTATTAATAGAGCCCTGGCTTGGGGCGAGGGGGCCTAATTATAATGTTAGGACATAATTCATTGACCACTGAAATGAGACGGATAGAAAGTATAGTCATCAGTGGATAATCCACTTTGCCTTTGAAACAAACCGAAATAATTTACTTCGCCAACTACGATATTCGATTAAACATTTTACTGAATTCTCGTTGGGTATCTCGTTGAGGAGAAACATACCATGGTATGTCGTTCACTAAGCCGCTAGCTAATCAATTCGCAGTGCTTGAAATAGGATATTTAAGTTTAATATTCGTGAAATTCATAGAATCGCATACTTTTTCCCTATACCATTCATCTTTCATGTCGATTGCAACCACAATACTATTTCCCTCCAAATTATTTAAATGTCATTCAAAAGGCTGCGTCCCTTAAAGAAGTTGTTCAACAGATGATCTAAAACTACAGTCGTATCATTCGGGAATCGAGTTCAACTCTCCTACGTGCAAGGGCAAAATTACGCCACACAACCAACGCTTATGTTCGTTTAGAATACATTTACCGGAGCAGGTATAAGAAATAGAACCTGGTTACATAATCCCAACACAAGTTATCCTTTTAAAGAGTTTCCTATGAGCTTATTGTTAGATATTTAATATAAACTCAATTTCAATTATCGTTTGAAGTGATTCCAAATAAAAAAAAGTTGCATCGGCCGGGAATCGAACCCGGGCCGCCCGCGTGGCAGGCGAGCATTCTACCACTGAACCACCGATGCTAACGGGTAAGCATGTCGCAACGTTAGACCTTAAAGTCAACAAAAACTTTCAAAAAATGTATGTAATAATGTAACTTCGTCGTAAAAAGTAATTTTTACCGCGGTTTATAAATAAATAGTGAGTATTTGGGCTGCCATTGAGAAAATTGACTTATTCATACTTCATACACTTTTATCAAAACTGTTTTATTCGTATGTTATAGAATCCTGTACATTCTTTTCCCATAACTTTCTTTGACCCAAACTATATAACGTCTATTGATTAAAAGTTGTTCCATAATAAAAATACATCGCCCTTGAGATAGTAAAATTCAAGGTTCATTTTTTGAGTTATGTTGCTCAGTTTTTCTAAAATTTAATTTCGAATTATGGAAAACTATTATTTCCTGCAAACATAAATGTAGTGAGATTTATAACCAATAAATACTGCTACTGTGAAAATTTGATTAACTTTTCCATAGTTCAATGGAAATTTTCCGTAGACTATTGGCATCCATAGTGGACACTTATCGGTGAAACGTCCCCCCACAACCGCGTACCTATAAAAACAACGACATTACCGCAACACAGTTTCATTCTTAGAATCTATATTCGATGATTAACCGCTGAATATGGCAGCATTGCAGACATAACGTGCATATGGTTTTTCATAACCTTTATATGGCTATTGGAAACTGATAATTTTTTAAACTGTTATGTAGTACATATATTAGCATTTTAAAAATTGAAAATAATTTTAATATTAGAGCATGAAATTAATTATTATTCATGGAAAATAATTTATTGGTATTTTTTGGGGGAACTTTTGACAAGCCTAAATTTTCCGTCGAAGTGCATTACATTTTTATGTGTTGAATCACGTAGTACTTAATTTACAACAAAATTATTCAGTTATTTGAATATTTTACTTTACAATCATAACAATCTAATATATAGGTAATAATTGCGACTTTTACTTGTTTTATTCTAGTTATTTCTTTAAAAATGTGCATTTACGCAGTGAAATTAATTAGGGGTGGTTCAGTGAGCCGCGATGTTTTTAAGCATGCATTAGGGTGTGCCGTGGAGCAAAAAAAGGTTGAGGGAAAACTGGGTTAGGGTATTTTTATTATACATAATTCCAATTTATTTCACGGCAATATTTACTTTCGTTTATTTCAACAGGTAGTGCAACTAAGGTATGTATTATCATATATAGTATAGTATAGGCCTACATAAC
Organism: Uropetala carovei; assembly: GCA_036926305.1. Classification (NCBI taxonomy): domain Eukaryota; kingdom Metazoa; phylum Arthropoda; class Insecta; order Odonata; family Petaluridae; genus Uropetala; species Uropetala carovei. The sequence goes on from JAXCHB010000072.1 coordinate 2,071,437, forward strand.
GAACGTAGATATCGGAAAAATATGTTACGCGGCTTTATTCAGTGATATATCGCACGAACTTCGTTACATATTTTCCCGATATCCGAGGTCGTTGCGGTCCCGTCGACCTCGAATAATCGGGACTCTACTCTACTTATTTCCCGAGTTTTTTTGTTCGTCAGTGTTTATTTTTGAACTCGAAAACGTTGTTCTACATTTGATTTTCATCGCGATTTTTATTGACTCACTGAAGAATTTTTCTGCATCATTCTTCAAGTTGTCGGAATCTTACTATTCCGCCACGTTCGACAATGTCATGTATTCCTGTGTATTTATCCTCATCGAAGTTACACGAAAAGGTATATATTGCAGTTAAAGTCGTATGGGTGATTAATAAATAAACATTTACGGTTTTGTATGGCTTCCGAGTCATTATTGGAAAGCATTGAGTTTGGTATTAGCTTCATACTTGAATTCGGTGATACGGTTTCATGAATTTTTTGTAAGAAGAAACTCACGGATATGATAATTTAAGCTATGAATCGTTTCTTTGTTTAGATAAAAATTTCGATGAAATCTGTGATGAAATTATGGAAATTGACACGCATCGATTGATAAGTAGTGATGGTGGAGGGCTACCGAATGGTTTATGCCACACGCGGATATGCGGAATTTTTTTATAGAGACAAGTTATTTAATTTTAATGATACAGAAAATTGAGATTATAAATATTTTCGGGGCAGAGTGAAGGACTGGCAAAGAAAGAGCAATTTGAATAGAAATGCAGGGCCGCGAATCCGTTTAATGGTGCGGGTGACATAGTTAAAGTGGTTTAAATTTGAAAATTTTTCTCAATACTCGCAAATGCTCCGACGGCTGTTTTATAGCACCACCTTGCAGTGTTTTCCCCACAGATCCGTTTTGTCAGGGTCTGTAGATTTCGATGAAAAAGAAACCCCTCTGTTAGGATCATCATCTAGAAATGCAATTTTATCTAAATTTCGATTTAAATACCAAATCCTATGTTGGTTTGATTTTATGTTCCATCTATGGGATGACTTCTCACGTTTTAATGCGGTATTTTATTATTTACTTTGCATAAATTCTATTCTGAGTTAGTATTCATTTTCATTCATAATGCAATTATTCTACGAGCGCGTAAACAGAATTACAACTAACGATAAGTATCACTGAATTATTTTAAAGTTAGATGGATGATTTAAAAGTGTAAACTTGGGTAACAATCAATTAAGGTAAACTGTCTATTTTAAATTGAATGTTGAGCGGCGATAGATTATCATCAGGGAACGACTCAACATGACATCCGTTCTTATTTTCGTAACTTTTAAAATTACAATATAGACAGTAACGGGGTCTATAAATAAAAACGGCTTCAATGACAATTAGTATATCGATGCTTATCAGTAAGAAGCACAGAAATCTGAAGCGAGACCAAACTTTTTATTGTCGACAATTCGATAGGGAGAACATTATGGTTTTCCAACTGGCAAACTTACTTTAGGAGATGGCATACTTCAACAGTTAAGGATTGAAAAATAAGACGCAAGTTCAACCAATGAACAGGCGATAATAGAGGATGTTCAATTTGCAAGTAAATGCAAATATTTAAACTGACTAGGCAATCAAACAGAAGTAATATGTTAAAAAGGCTTCATCGATTGTATCAGCTTATTGATTGAGAACATATTTTTAATGTAAGGGTTCTAAAAAAAAACAATTATCGAAACAAACGACTCTCAAACTGCGCCAATTTTAAAATCTCCTCCAGCGAGCGTTAAATTCCCAGGAAGTACTTATTCAGACGCGTGGGATCAGAATGGCGATACGGCGGGAGATGAGATAATAAATAAAAGAGAGACGAAAGAAGGCGGGGCGAGATGGGGGCCGAGATCTAGTAAGGGAGAAAGCGTGAAATTAATTTACACACGCTCAGGAATAAATAAAGATTAAATATGGAATGCTTCCTCGCATTTCCGTGGGTTGTTAGCGTGGAGCGGAGGAGAGGGAGAGAGGGGGGAGAGAGGGAGAGAGGAGGGGAGGGAGGGAGAGGTTCACAGATTGATGGGGCGAAGCGCGCTCCCGAGTGCTGTGTTTTTATTGCGAGATGAGTCTCCTCCACGGTGGCGCCCACGACAACGCATCTCTCTTCCACATGCTTCATTTCCCCCACTTGCTTTTATATCTCTCCCGCCTCATACACACCCCTCCCTCCTCCCCTTTCCACCCCGCATCTTCCAACCCACCCACCTCCCCTATCCCTCATCTCTTTCTTTCTCTCTCTGCTCTCTCTCTCTCTTTTACATCCTTAAAAACGTAAGAAGGAACTGAACAGTGGCAATTTCACAAGCATAATGACGTTCGACTGTCTTTCTCCATTCGCATTCGTTACATATTATTTTTCTTCCTTCCCTTCATATTATATTTCTCCATATTCTCATTTTGCTTTCTCTCATATTAAATTTTTTATTCTCTGCCTTTTCCAGCACCTCTTTCCTGCCCATTCCTTCTCCCTCCATATTCCCAACTCTTAATAACAATAAGGAGAAAAGGCTTTATACTCTTTCACGAGAATTTATTGCATACGAACAGTTTCACTAACCTCGTAACATCTTCCTTTCTTCTTCCTTCTCCATTAGTTCTCTTTTTTTTATTCCTCTTTCCCGGTCCTTCCTGTGTTTTATTTAAAACCTAACTGTCCACATCCTCCGCCTCTCTCCATTCTATCTTTTAGTTTTCTCTGTCCTTTCTTCCCATATCTCACGCCCCTCCAACGCATTAACTAAACCAACCCCGTCCTTTATTTTAGTTTCTCTCTCTCTCTCTCTCTGACATCCTCTTCCACGGATTCAGAGGATATTTTCATCCTCCCTCTCCTTTAGTCCGCAAAAGAATTAAATCCTCTTTTATATAATTCCACCTTATTTTCTCTCTCTTCCTCCCTCTCACCTCCTCTCTCTCTCTTCCCCTTCGCCTCCTTAGATGGAAGAAGCGACTCTTTCGTCTCAGTCTCGCCCTGGATAAAACCGTTTGTCTGTCTGTCTTCTTACGAGGGTTCTCATCGCATTTTGTGCCCTCGCGGGGTCGCCTTTAAAGCGTCCGATTCCATTTACGGGTGAAACGAGCATAGTCTCCGTCAGGCGCGCACCCAGGATTTTCTCTTGAGGGAGGGCTCAGTTCTAGCAGAAAATATTCCACGAAACATTTGGACAATTTGGGGTCCCCTCAACTACGGCAGAGGCTCCTCCTGAGTACCTACATATCTGGTTAATACAAACTCTTAGAGTTTAAGGTTTTTAAGTCAGAAAATTTAGCGTTTGGGGGGGGGGGGGGCGGCAAAGCCCGTCAGCCCCTCCCCCCCTCTGGTTGTGCGCCTGGTCTCCGTCATTTTCTCTAATATTTCTCGTATACTCATTTTTATTTGTCCCCTGCTCAACGTCGCGGATCACTTTAAAATGCACTGTTAAATGAGCGTTTCTTCTCCTCTCCCAGTTGTGTGCGCCCTTTAATCTGTCGTGGAAGTCGACCTTTTTCAGAGAACGACGAGTAAAATCGGTGGTAATTTCGTGAGATTTATCAACTTTTGCGTAAACTCGGCGCGGAATTCGTATATTTATGGTTTCGTTGGGATACAATGAAGTAAAATACCCTGCTTGACATGGAGTTTTAGTTAACTTTAAATGTCATCGTCGCGGGAAGTTTAAAAATTTACTACAATAATTCTCCGACCAAAGATTTATGTGAATTTAATGCAAACTTACACATGACAGAATATCTTAAAACATATCCACCGTGTTCTTGAATAACCACGTGTTTACATTATTTAATTATTTTTGTTCGATTCTCTCTGGATCTTTCGAATTTGCGGCCATCCATGGAGGATTTAGTGTTTTATCTCATCGAAATTTAATCTTGATCGGTTAATAAATACGAATTTACAGTGCATACTCGAATTATCCTCGAAGTCGCAAGAATATGATGTTCTATGCTATTCCTGACGATGTGTTTACAATGAAGAACAGATGACGACTTTAAAATTCGTATTCTGGATTCATTAAGATTCCGAATAATAATTTTGGTATATTATATTAAATATATTCTGAAACTGAAAGATAATTTTTTTTCCGACTTCAGTAAATTTTCGATCGCGCTTCATTAGGTAATAATAAATATGGAGAAAAAAGATTAGCATCATTTGAACGAACAATTATCTGGTTTTCTAAAAAAAGATATGCATTGTTTGTGGTAAAATAATTGTAGCATAGAACGGTTCTATCATATGGCTTTCATTTCTGGAAGAAGTGACTCAGATTACGCAAAATGACGCTTTGTCGAAAAAACAGTTGAATTTTATGCTCGCTGCCGGTCGTGAAAATCGCTAACGCATTTTAAGTTTACCAAATAATGAAGTCACCATGCAAACGCGACGCAATCACGAAGCAGTGACTCACTTGTAATCTGCGACGGAGCTTTCTTTGTTTACATCGCATAACATCGTCATCCAGCCGTTTTGGTTGGGTAGTTTTCTGCTTTCTAGAAAGTCCTCGATTAATACAGCTATGTCCCGTGTTTATATAGTGTTATGTGGAAGAATTGGAAGTGTCATTAACCTTTGTTTTAATTTTAACAACGCCGCGTTTCCTTAAAATCCCGTTTATTCGGAATGGGCCTGTACCAAGTTCATTCCATAAATAGAATGATATTCCTGGAAAATGGGCATTACAAATTTAACGGAAGATCGTATTTTAAATTTATGTAAAAAGTTCATAGGTGCGGTTCTATTTAGAGAAATATAGCGGATCGAAACTTCAAAGATTGGCACCTGAGCTATTGCTTTCTTCACGTATTTCGCTTTATAATCAATTAAAAGAGGTTATTTATTTGCTGCGAATAATGAGGGCGAGATTTCCGGAACTAAGTTGGGATTCTTACAGCAGTTAGCTTCGCGTTACGTGAGTTTGCTTCAGGCGGCACTTTTCCAGCGGTTTCGCCTAAGATCTGTTCCTATTAACTGTCGCGAACTGGGGCGACATTTTGTCTTTTTGCCTCAGGCGGCAGATTTCCATGCAACGGCCTTGTTTCGCAATACATTCCGTCTACTTACGTCTCTGCTCTTCATTTTATGAGTGTCGGCAAAATTTCAAGTATGTATACGTAGCTAAGCGACGTAATGTCTTTGTGGCACTTCTCCACGTGTAACTCGGTTATTCTTGATTATCAGAATTATGCTAACGGAGTAGAGTGCGATTTGGAAACCAGATTAACACGAAGTTCCACTTATTTTTTAATAGCCACGGCGCACGTGAGCAGGATGGTTCTTGTAAAGAATGCAAATTAATATATAATTTTCAGGACACGCCATGCACACGCATATTACTAGTTGAGAACATTTGAAAAATTTTACATATCCTATTTCGTGATATTTTACACGTGCCAGTTTGTGCTACCATCTTCTTTCCTCTGTCTTTATTTTACGCGAAGAGCACAAAGTGTTCTCCAGACTCACCCGTACAATACAGAAAATGTATAAATCCTGTTTTATGAAAAAATGCTAGTTTGGGGTTTTAATTTCAGAATGAATATTTGGTCAAGGTAGTCCTACGAAAGTCTATAAAGAGACACATGTGGCTCAGGAGCAGTAGGTTGCAGTCATCTGCTGTAGTTTGTATCAGATTCAATTTATCACGTTCAGAGTCGCCCAAGCACTGAATATCAATATTCATATGACGAACGAACGATTTATGGAGCCCCAGTTTAATATTATAAAATTTTACCGAGTGTTTCTTTATTGGAAACCAGTTTAAAAGTGATTTTTATTAAAATTTTTTGCAAAATTTACACTCGATACTTGAAAAATTGAGAACTTCTGGGGTCCCAATTATTCGGATGCGATCCACCAATAGTACATTCTAAAAATAAAATTTCAGGAAACACTACCGGTTACTTACCACTGGTTACAGTTGAGTTTAAAGCCGAAAAGAATATCAGGTTTTCGGACAATATTATAGCTATTGGACAAATGTCGTTTTTCAGTTTTGATTTCAGCCATTAAGTGAGCTCGATATTTCTACCTTGAATTGAAACGGTAGGTTGTAGAAAAACAACCGATGTCAGAAAATAGAGTCAAGCAATGAACAAATGGCAGAAAAAACAACATGAGAGGTTAGTTTGTCGAAAAGAAATGTAAATAAATAAGACTGTTTGCAAAAATGATATGCAGAAGGGCCGAGTGCTAAAAATATTCGTCGAAATAGTCATAGAAGTGGAAAAAACTTTCTCGTGATACTCATACCATGATTACAAAAAACTATACTAGACTAAAATTTAGACAGCTCAAATCTAACAGCGAAGGATGCATGATATATCTACCGTTAATAGGAACACTAAAGGAAAGATAGTTAAACTTGTGGGTTGAATTTATCACCAGTTTATGTAAACCGGACACAAAAATGTAGTCGCTAACTAAGTTTCAACGCACAGTTTTATAATCCAAAGTGGATAATCCTGTATACATACTGGCAACTCGATATAACTATCTGATATCATAATCTTATTGAGCTTTCTAAAAAATGAAGAGCACTCTGGGATTCACCAAGGAAGTAAAGGATGAAGTTTTGACATTGAGAAAAGGAAGAAATGAGTGGAATTCAAAAACCTGAAATGAGATAAGAAACGAAGCTCAAAGATATAGCTTTAACAAGGCATAAGAAGAAGCATGTTAAATAAGCTAAACGAAAGCGAAATCTTTCAAAAACTTGTAATGCGATTCTTCTTCCTTTCTACCAAGAACTATGCTTAATTCTTACGAAGATTTAAAATGAAGATGTTTATTAATGCTATGATGAATTCTATCTCTATAAAGTTTTACTGGGAATTTAACAAAGGGGACAAGTTATTAAGCGAGGTCTCGTAATTTTTCAAACTGATAAATGAAATGCTAATTATTTATCACTTGGTGCGAAAAATATTCACTGTCTTGAGGGACTGCATCGCATTTTCTTCGAAGCGGAGACCTATTACATACTGGCAACTTCCTTCGTCACATACGAGCAAGATCACGTTTCAAATAAAGCAGCTAAACATAGGGAAAATATTCAGCCAAACAATATTCCATCAAATCCTGAGTTTTCTCCGTTCCATTTGAGAGTGAAAGTAATCGATAACGAATTGCTGAGTGGCGAGGAAGTAATGTTTGCGACTCGATTCTTTCTTTTACGTAATCAAATACAAACCAATGCGTCGTATCGAAAGATATTTCTCGCTAGTAATTTCTATTCATAATATCTTTTAACGGTTTATCAGCTGGAATCTAGTAAAAATGGGAGCTTCATTTCCTAACGCAATACGAAAAAGCGCATTTTATTTATTGAGGTTAATTTAGAATTGTAAGCTTAAAATTCTTTATAAACTTAGTAATATAATAATATGACATAAAGCAAGTCATCCAATTATTAAATTTAAAATATAAAGCCATTTGCTCAGAATCTTAATTTAAAATTTTTAAAGGCACCTCCTGCCACCTATACTGATTTTTCAAAAACTTTTTTCAGTAGTTTTATTGATGGAATTAAAGGTCACACAACTTTCTATCTATAACCATTTGCTCATAATCTTAACTTGAAATTTTTAAAGGCACTCCCTGCATAGATTGATCAAAATTTTTTCTTTGAAAGCGTATAAAATGCCATCGTAGATAACATACACCCAGCAAATTTTAGCCTACTATCTCTTACCGTATATTGGCTATTCTGTTGTAATCGATTACACAGACGGTCAGAGAGGGCGAAATTCTAAATGAGTCTATAACATAAAGCGCGCTTATAAAAAGAGTCTAATTAAATTTCCACGTGCATATCATTGTATATTATCATAGCTCTCAAATGTTGAGCACAAATTACTTTTCGCTGATCATTGAAAAGTGAATGATGCATTCTATTTAGCAGAAGAAAAGAATATAATTATTAATGCTTGACATCGATGTAAGATGAACGAGGTGCGTTAGATTTTATGTCAATTTATAGAGTTGCGGCCGCAGAATGTTGTACCAAAGTGGATAAAACACCCGGAGTTACCCGAGTAAATCCAATATACTTCATGTATGACAAACTCCCTAGCTCCAACACGATTTGTGAAGCACCGGTTATAAATTTTTTCGAAGAAAGTACATTTACCATGAAAAATCAGTGAGAGCACATAATTACAACTTGTAATTTCGGAGATCTAATTTCGAGATGGTGCCAAACATGCCAATAGGCGTTTTTCTACATCGTTTCACACGAATATTTTTAGTGAGCGTAATAAAAAAAAACATTTTCCTATCCCGGGGTCTTATATGATCAGTGAGAAATTTGTTCAGGGATGAAAATGCGAAAATTTCCCAAGATTACTTCAGACGCAAATCCGGTAAACGGAGGAAAAATCCATCTGGACTTGAATCCTGATATTTCTGAGAAAAAGTAATGACTCGTTCTTTAGCTGGAAAGGAATTACAAAGCTACCAAATGTTAGCTTATTCGGTGGCCGCCGCGAGCGCTAAAGATTTTCAGCTCAAAAAAGTCGAATTTTCGCATTCAAAACAAATTTGCGAATCGATTTGATGCCGATTTGAAAATTAACCGTATGAAAATAAACGTCTATTCTTTTGGGCGTTTTTTTGTTCAAGTCTCGAGTTTATACGGTGATTACAAGTATTTATAACCCTAGAACCACAGCGTGGGGTAATGCGGACACAAACCACTACCTAGAGTAATATTTGATCCATCAACACTATGCATAATTTGACTTATTTATATTACGTAAGGATGTTTCCTAAAAGTAAACAAATCGAAACCAATCTCAGGCAAAATGAAGTAGTCCCAAGGTCAGCATCCACAGTGAGTCAGTGCAACTAATGGTAGTGGACTCGTCTCTAACCCCATGTTGTGGTTCTAGGGTTAAAATGTAAAACGAAAATGCTGTCATTACATTGCTATTCTAATGGGAAAAAAATTCTTGGAATCGAACTAGAGAGCATAGAATCAGATAAAAACAAAGCCCTTGACCTTTTCTAGGATGGAAACGGATTCCATGCAAAATTTCGTTGCACTTGCTCTCGCGGGGTTCAAATGCATAGAGGACAGACAGACATATACTCTTCTTTATATGTTTTATTTTTATTCGTACGTAAACTGATGGAAGATTAATGCAGGGGAATCAGATGATCATGCATTGAAATTCAATTCCCGGAAAACATGGACACCCCAATGGAATTAATTGAACGCCGATTTCATTACTAACGTGGTCTATTATTTCATTTGTCCTCAGCAATCCATGCGAATCAGGTTACTTAAGAATTCATTGAAGACAGCAAACTGCCATTTAACTATACTTCGGGTGAGGCATCGGCATAGATGGGGAAGTGAACTCGGAATTCCGTCGACCAAATTTCCGGATTGGCATGTGCGTTATCAGGGACGAATCTATGCGAACACGTGCCGTATAGTGCGCTTGAAGTCTAAAGAACCAACTGAATTGGCAACTTATTCGTCAAATAGTAAATATCGGTCACGTAGTCATGCTGAAGGAAGATCTTTTTGAGGAAAGAATGTTGAGAGATGAAGAAACGACTTCGAAATAAACTATGAATTAAAATATTTAAGTGACGAAACGAATATTTAAAATATGAGATTATTTTATTCAGATCCTTACTTTATCTTTAAAAAATTAAATGTACAATGGTACGGAAGGATTGATCAATTGCGGAACGTCTTGCTTCTTTGAGAGGATTAGCTCAACATATTTTTTCTTGGCCAAACTAATAGCTTCGCGAGATTAATTCCGTCCTTTACCAGCTGTTATAAGTCAGAGTCTGCCATTTAATTTGCAAAATCAGTCCTGGAGCACTACAGAGGTGTAACTTCCTATTGCTTTTGATAACGTTGCTAACGTTAATTTTCTAATAGAATTAACTCAACCAGGATTCCAATCATGGATGTACATTCTTTCAATTTTAATTCGATCAAATTCAATTTCAACTGGTAAATCAGGATTTATTCAAAAGCAATAAAATGGTTGTGAAGAATCCTAATTTATCAGTTTCATCTTAGACATAAGACGATCTATATAATTCTTCGAAATGAAATTCAACTTGGTTAATTTCATTTGTGCCTTAAAACCAACGTTGAGGTGATCTTTGTTAAGTATGCTTTATGAGTCAATTTATAATACGAATGCTTTATTTAAGTAACATAACAAATATGTACGTTTGTTTAGAAAGGTAATTTCAATTTCTTTTTTAAATTCCCCCACTCATTTATGATAATGAGTTAGTTTATATTTAAGTAAAAGTAATAAAGTTTTGACATGTTGACTAAGGGCATGATCGGCTTAATAATTGCGAGCCCGAACGCATCGTTTCTAAACGTCTTCTATAGTAATTAAATAGTCAGAATTTTTGTACAAATGATAATAAGGATTAATGAATGCAATAGGTGCCGCATATCAAAGATATAACACCCCAAGCCTCAGAGGTCTTGCGTTCTTGTCCTTATGATTTTTGCTTGAATCGTGTAGATATATGGGAATTTGTAGATAAGGGCTGTGTTGTCATTTCCATATGATGCAAGTCCTTGCGAGAATTTTCTTCGAATTAATACGAACCAACTGCGGTAGGTTATCGTTACAATTTCTTTCCTTCGGGTGGTATTATGTTCCTCTAATCTGGCACGTCTCATCATCTTCTCTTCTTTTGACTTCAGAACCGGATAGGATACAGTGCGCATAAAAAGTTCGTAATATTTTGAATTATTTGAAAATAATTTTGAGTTTTACAGAGAAAAGGGAAGAAATAGGATCCACAGATGATATGTCCACAGTCTTTATGTCCACTGCCTTTTCGTCCACTCTTTTATGTCCACAGCCTTTATGTCCACTGCCCTTATGTCCAGAGTCTTTACGTCCACCGTAATATATGTCCACAGTCTTTATGTCCACTGCCTTTATGTCCACTCTTATATGTCCACAGCCTTTTCGTCCACTGCCTTAATGTCCACTTTTGTTTATGTCCACAGCCTTTTTGTCCACTGCCTTAATGTCCACTATTATATATGTCCACAGTCTTTTCGTCCACTGTTTTTTTTGTCCACTTTTGTATATGTCCACAGCCTTTTCGTCCACTGTTTTCTTTGTCCACTTTTGCATATGTCCACAGAGACTTTATTTCGAAGTATGAAAAATATGAAGGGCAAACCTGAAGATGGAGGAGAGTTTGAAGGAGAGAGAGTAATCCGAAGGAAACACTGCGGACATTGGTGTCTATCGACTAGGAATTTTATAACAATTACGAATATGAAGCTAAAAATTAAAAATGGAGGGGGTGCAGAAGGAGTGGGAGGGAAAAGGAGGTGCGGAAGCAATCCGAAGGAAACACTGCGGAAATTGGTGTCATTCGACTAGGAATTTTATAACAATTACGAATATGAAGCTAAAAAATGAAAATGGAGGGGGTGCAGAAGGAGTGGGAGGGAAAAGGAGGTGCGGAAGCAATCCGAAGGAAATACTGCGGAAATTGGTGTCTATCGACTAGGAATTTTATAACAATTACGAATATAAGGCGAAAAAATTGAAATTGGAGGTGGCGCAGAAGGAGTGGGAGGGAAAAGGAGGTGCGGAAGGAATCCGAAGGAAACACTGCGGAAATTGGTGTCTATCGACTAGGAATTTTATAACAATTACGAATATGAAGCTAAAAAATGAAAATGGAGGGGGTGCAGAAGGAGTGGGAGGGAAAAGGAGGTGCGGAAGCAATCCGAAGGAAATACTGCGGACATTGGTGTCTATCGACTAGGAATTTTATAACAATTACGAATATGAAGCAAAAAATGAAAATGGAGGGGGTGCAGAAGGAGTGGGAGGGAAAAGGAGGTGCGGAAGCAATCCGAAGGAAACACTGCGGACATTGGTGTCTATCGACTAGGAATTTTATAACAATTACGAATATGAAGCTAAAAAATGAAAATGGAGGGGGTGCAGAAGGAGTGGGAGGGAAAAGGAGGTACGGAAGGAATCCGAAGGAAATTCTGCGGAAATTGGTATCTATCGACTAGGAATTTTATAACAATCACGAATATGAAGCTAAAAAATGAAAATGGAGGGGGTGCAGAAGGAGTGGGAGGGAAAAGGAGGAACGGAAGGAATCCGAAGGAAATACTGCGCAAATTGGTGTCTATCGACTAGGAATTTTATAACAATTACGAATATGAAGCTAAAAAATGAAAATGGAGGGGGTGCAGAAGGAGTGGGAGGGAAAAGGAGGTGCGGAAGCAATCCGAAGGAAATACTGCGGACATCGGTGTCTATCGACTAGGAATTTTATAACAATTACGAATATGAAGCTAAAAAATGAAAATGGAGGGGGTGCAGAAGGAGTGGGAGGGAAAAGGAGGTGCGGAAGCAATCCGAAGGAAACACTGCGGAAATTGGTGTCTATCGACTAGGAATTTTATAACAATTACGAATATGAAGCTAAAAAATGAAAATGGAGGGGGTGCAGAAGGAGTGGGAGGGAAAAGGTGGAACGGAAGGAATCCGAAGGAAATACTGCGGAAATTGGTGTCTATCGACTAGGAATTTTATAACAATTACGAATATGAAGCTAAAAAATGAAAATGGAGGGGGTGCAGAAGGAGTGGGAGGGAAAAGGAGGTACGGAAGGAATCCGAAGGAAATACTGCGGAAATTGGTGTCTATCGACTAGGAATTTCATAACAATTACGAATATGAAGCTAAAAAATGAAAATGGAGGGGGTGCAGAAGGAGTGGGAGGGAAAAGGAGGTGCGGAAGCAATCCGAAGGAAACACTGCGGAAATTGGTGTCTATCGACTAGGAATTTCATAACAATTACGAATATGAAGCTAAAAAATGAAAATGGAGGGGGTGCAGAAGGAGTGGGAGGGAAAAGGAGGAACGGAAGGAATCCGAAGGAAATACTGCGGAAATTGGTGTCTATCGACTAGGAATTTTATAACAATTACGAATATGAAGCTAAAAAATGAAAATGGAGGGGGTGCAGAAGGTGTGGGAGGGAAAAGGAGGTGCGGAAGCAATCCGAAGGAAATACTGCGGACATTGGTGTCTATCGACTAGGAATTTTATAACAATTACGAATATGAAGCTAAAAATTAAAAATGGAGGGGGTGCAGAAGGAGTGGGAGGGAAAAGGAGGTACGGAAGGAATCCGAAGGAAACACTGCGGAAATTGGTGTCTATCGACTAGGAATTTTATAACAATTACGAATATGAAGCTAAAAAATGAAAATGGAGGGGGTGCAGAAGGAGTGGGAGGGAAAAGGAGGTACGGAAGGAATCCGAAGGAAATACTGCGGAAATTGGTGTCTATCGACTAGGAATTTTATAACAATTACGAATATGAAGCTAAAAAATGAAAATGGAGGGGGTGCAGAAGGTGTGGGAGGGAAAAGGAGGTGCGGAAGCAATCCGAAGGAAATACTGCGGACATTGGTGTCTATCGACTAGGAATTTTATAACAATTACGAATGTGAAGCTAAAAATTAAAAATGGAGGGGGTGCAGAAGGAGTGGGAGGGAAAAGGAGGTACGGAAGGAATCCGAAGGAAACACTGCGGAAATTGGTGTCTATCGACTAGGAATTTTATAACAATTACGAATATGAAGCTAAAAAATGAAAATGGAGGGGGTGCAGAAGGAGTGGGAGGGAAAAGTAGGTGCGGAAGCAATCCGAAGGAAATACTGCGGAAATTGGTGTCTATCGACTAGGAATTTTATAACAATTACGAATATGAAGCTAAAAATTGAAAATGGAGGGGGTGCAGAAGGAGTGGGAGGGAAAAGGAGGTACGGAAGGAATCCGAAGGAAATACTGCGGAAATTGGTGTCTATCGCCTAGGAATTTTATAACAATTACGAATTTGAAGGTAGAAATTGAAAATGGAGGGGGTGTAGTAGGTGGGGGAGGGAAAAGGAGGTGCGGAAGGAATCCGAAGGAAACACTGCGGACATTGGTATCGATCGACTCGGAATTTTATAGTAATTACGAATTTGAAGCTAAAAATTGAAATTGGAGGTGGTGTAGTAGGAGGGGGAGGGAAAAGGGGGTTCGGAAGGAATCCGAAGGAATCTCCTGCTATAGGACAGTCAGGGAACATAATAGGCGAGTTTCAATCAGAACAGAGGAAAATTAGTGACACTTTGGTGCCTCGCATCCCCACCCACATAGAAACTTGTATAGCATATATTGCCATGCATTTTTCGTTGCTTTTGAAATTGCTTACAATTGCGCGTAGTAATTGGCGACTTTGTACCAAACAGCGTCTAAAAGAATGAAAATTCATTTTTTTATACAGTGGAAACCACTTAATACGAAATCGCTTAAAACGAAATATCGGTTAACACGGAACGCTTGCTCGGTCCGTTCCAGCGCCTATACCTTTCAGTATTAAGTATTCATTCACTAACGCAAAACGGTTTACACGAAATACTGCTTAATACGAAAATATTTTTCGGTTCCACGAAAATAAATGCATACAAAATTCTTCTGATTATGCGAAATGGCATTTGAGATAGGGTTTTCCCATGATTGCGATAATATCTTCTGCTGTGTATTACATCCTATTATTGATATGTATTATGGATTTGCCTACGAGCCTAATTCAATATTTGAACAAGTTAGGAAAGCATACAACGTATCACAAATGGGGCGCGTTTCGTGCAATGGAGTATTAGAAAGCAATTATATACCAGTACTTAAGGGAAATAGCGTTTTAAAGTCCTTTTCTTCACCATAAATAATCCATTTTCTTCCTATTTAATAGTATTACATGCACACGTAGGGAAATTAAACGTTTGTTTGGGAGATTGTTTATGTTAGCAACAATGAAGTAACCATGCAAGAAATTTTCAAAGTTCAACTCCATATAAGACATTCTTGTTTGATTTTGTCGATAACGGCTACTCCTACTATGAAAATATATAGAACAGGAAATACTCTACTTTACCAGTTCCACAACTTTTATTTGAAAAATATTTTGATATGAACAATACTTTACGAGATATGACGAAAATTTAATTTTTCTTCACCAGTAAAGTGGTACCCCTGATTGGCGTACGTAATTCATTTTTGCGATTTTCTTATTATATTTGATTGAAAGTCCTTAAAATCAAATTTCATAAAAATCCGTTCGGTAGAAGCTGAGAACGAACATGCGGACGGACGGACCGACCGACTATAATAGGCGCTCACGCTGTAAGCGAAACGCGCCTAAAAATGGAAATATTACCATGAAAGCAGTGAACGTGAAATTCGGTTAACTCGAATTTCGGATAACACGAAATAATTATGTCGGTCCCTAGCAATTCGTGTTAACCGGTTTTCAGTGTAGTCGGTTTTTAAATAATCTTCAAAGTAGTCTACAAATTTGATACACAACTTTTTCTTAATGTTAATATCTTCGTAGGATTTACTTTTGAATGAAGAAACGGAATTCCGGGCTGAAATGGCAATAAATGTTTAAACTTCCTCTGCCATTCATTTAAGGTAATCTTTGTTTATCTATATTCTCAGAACATTTTTCAACGCTTGTGAGGATTAGTTCATTTCATATTTGAACTAATTCGTGCATCGCTGAATATACAGATAGTAACTCGATTATTTTAATATATTTCATAAAATTACCTTTCAGGTGTTAGAAATATTCCGTATGTGTACTGACTTTCGAAATATTCGTTCGAGTAACGCCGAGTCGAGAACGAAATTAAAAATTTTTCGTTCTCGCAGGAACGGCAAAAGGAGCTATGTGGATTTCCCCAGCAGTCAAAGACCTTAGATTTCAAATTCCTCCGTACCCCTCGCACTTGTGTCGTGCTGTGACGCCGTCCCACCCAAAACTCAGGTACAAGAGGAAAGGTTTACCTCCCCCACTACGACCCACTATTCACTGGGACATCTGGTCTTGCATACCGTCCATTTACACCCTTTGTCTTTTGAGCGAAATGGCCAAAAGAAGCTTTCATAAATGTTGCCGCTGGTCGTGGAGCCGTTTCATCTTCCTATCTATACCAACCGAAGTGCACGCCATTGTGTGTAACCTCGGGAAAGAGTATTTTTGCGATTCCGCCAAAAGGGTTTTTCCCAAATACTAAGTATATGAATGGAATAGCCTTTCACTAGAGGGCTATGTTTCTCTAACATCCACCCCTTCTTCAGATTATTGGTAAGAATATTGTCACTCTTGCTTTAGCAGTTGTATGAGAAACATTCTGATTTGGTAATTTTGGACGCTTACGAATACCTCACATTTATGCAAAATTTCATCGATATAGCACCTCTAGTAGTGCATTTATATGAATTTCATTGTTTAACATTTATGAATTTTTAACAGCCACAATATAAAACTTATATGTAATTTTCAATGGAACATTATTTCCTAACTTTGTTGACATTTTCAGCTTCCTAGATCTTCATAATGTACATAAACATTAGTCAATTTGTTTAACATTTAGGAATTTATTACGGCCGAACGAATAAAAATTTTCAAATTTCTATAATCCCGTTTTCATTATTTGGCAAATTCTACCATTAGAAAAAATTTCAGTTTCATAGCACATTTAGAAGTACCTAAACCATGAAATGTTTGTAAAATTGTTTATAATTTTCAACGGCCAAGAAAATAAACATTGTTGCAATTTTTCCTATCATTATTTTTTTCGATTCACCTATGTATTAAATTTCAGCTCTCCAACTATTGTAGTTTGGGCCAGACATTAGTATCCTCCTATATCCTATATCCTCCTCTGTAAGAAGAGTGCTTATAGAATGATGTGGCATCCCCCACTTGTAAATTTACGAATGAGTTCCTATGGGGATGTTAAGACGTTTATTTCCATTTATGCCAAGTGTATTTGTTTGTTAAATAACTTCCCATGGAGAAATTAAAATTATGAAAAAGTTGAATCTCCTGAAAATTCCAATTTATGGAAAATACTTCAAACAGTGTTTCACGGGAATAACATGCTTTATTACCTCGCTGGAATTCAAAATTAAACAATAAAGATTTTCATATAAACTGCTTGGAAAGAAAAAAGATCCGAAAGTAAATTTACACATCCCATTGCAGGTATTTCAAGAAATCTAGGGAGTATTTGCGACTTCAATCAAATCAATGAATATAGATTATTGAGGATTTCGGATGAATGATGTTAAATATAGAAGGTCAAAAACCTGCCTCTCTCATACGGCGACAAATACCCACACACAAAAGAATAATTCCGAAAAATTGGTTAATTATATTTAGTGAAGCATAAAGGATTCATTTCATTAATTCAAATTGCTTTGTTCATAAAAAAATACCAATAGTAGAATATATTTGTAGAATGAAAAATCGATTCTCCTTCAATATCCGTTTAAAGAAAAATACTCGAAACGAAAGATGCGGGAATAACATCCTCTATGACATGTATGTCCAACTGCTGAACGGTGCGTAAGAATCATTCTTTGGAAGCGTGAGTGCCACCCTTCTACGGCGTTGTTGGTCCGCTGTTGTCTGTTTACAGTTTGCTCATATACCTACACTCCATAATTCCAGAACAAACCTAGGAGGAATGGATCCTCTCATCCCCTGCCTTACCTTCCTCGTATATAAGTTATTTCCACATACGTTGCTAGATCCCCTAGTGTAGGGTCGAGGATTGCAAGCAAGTGGTCAAAAATATCAAGTACGTCCTCAACAGGGATAAACGGTAATGCCATCAGCTTCCGTATACCATTCCTAATAACGTCGTTATTATTGAATTGAGCTTTTAGACCTAATGCCATTACATGTTCTATATGGATTGACTAAAATGGAAGAGGCATTCCTTAATGGTAGAATTGGGGAATGTTTTCCGCACTGCATTTATAGCACTTAATTCAAAATCAAGCATGAGCAGTTCTGGATTAAAATTATAATTTAAAAAGTCACAGTGTTGTTTGAGTTGTTAAAATATTTATGCATAAGAACCTTCGTTTTTCTTTTCGTTAAGCAATATACAAAGGGAAATACACGCCCCTGCACCAAATCATGTATTGTATATAGCTAGAAAAATAGCTTAGGCGTTGTTTTGAAAATGCCATCCACATAGATCTGTGTGCTCCTGCACAACTGCTTGGGCCCCCACGCAACTCAAGTTTTGGAGCCCTTATTTATATAAAGAGAAGAGGTTTTTAAAAAATTCAAAAATAAAATCTTTTTGCCTAATAAAATAGTGAAATACTAACCAAAGAATTGGATCCCTAAGATACAGAAGCTGCTTCTGCTATGCCCAGCTATGAGAACGTACCTTCAATGCTTCGTAGAGCTGCTGCATAATATTGTCCTTGTCTACCAGATTCATTATCAGAATTGATCATCCTGGATGAATATACTACAAAATTCCTAGTCGAAAGACACCAATGTCCGCAGTATTTCCTTCGGATTGCTTCCGCACCTCCTTTTCCCTCCCACTCCTTCTGCACCCCCTCCATTTTCATTTTTTAGCTTCATATTCGTAATTGTTATAAAATTCCTTGTCGAACGACACCAATGTCCGCAGTATTTCCTTCGGATTGCTTCCGCACCTCCTTTTCCCTCCCACTCCTTCTGCACCCCCTCCATTTTTAATTTTTAGCTTCATATTCGTAATTGTTATAAAATTCCTAGTCGATAGACACCAATTTCCGCAGTATTTCCTTCGGATTGCTTCCGCACCTCCTTTTCCCTCCCACTCCTTCTGCACCCCCTCCATTTTCATTTTTTAGCATCATATTCGTAATTGTTATAAAATTCCTAGTCGATAGACACCAATTTCCGCAGTATTTCCTTCGGATTGCTTCCGCACCTCCTTTTCCCTCCCACTCCTTCTGCACCACCTCCATTTTCATTTTTTAGCTTCATATTCGTAATTGTTATAAAATTCCTAGTCGAACGACACCAATGTCCGCAGTATTTCCTTCGGATTGCTTCCGCACCTCCTTTTCCCTCCCACTCCTTCTGCACCCCCTCCATTTTTAATTTTTAGCTTCATATTCGTAATTGTTATAAAATTCCTAGTCGATAGACACCAATTTCCGCAGTATTTCCTTCGGATTGCTTCCGTTCCTCCTTTTCCCTCCCACTCCTTCTGCACCCCCTCCATTTTCATTTTTTAGCTTCATATTCGTAATTGTTATAAAATTCCTAGTCGATAGACACCAATTTCCGCAGTATTTCCTTCGGATTGCTTCCGCACCTCCTTTTCCCTCCCACTCCTTCTGCACCCCCTCCATTTTCATTTTTTAGCTTCATATTCGTAATTGTTATAAAATTCCTAGTCGATAGACACCAATTTCCGCAGTATTTCCTTCGGATTCCTTCCGTACCTCCTTTTCCCTCCCACTCCTTCTGCACCCCCTCCATTTTCATTTTTTAGCTTCATATTCGTAATTGTTATAAAATTCCTAGTCTATAGACACCAATTTCCGCAGTATTTCCTTCGGATTGCTTCCGCACCTCCTTTTCCCTCCCACTCCTTCTGCACCCCCTCCATTTTCATTTTTTAGCTTCATATTCGTAATTGTTATAAAATTCCTAGTCGATAGACACCAATTTCCGCAGTATTTCCTTCGGATTCCTTCCGCACCTCCTTTTCCCTCCCACTCCTTCTGCACCCCCTCCATTTTCATTTTTTAGCTTTATATTCGTAATTGTTATAAAATTCCTAGTCGAACGACACCAATGTCCGCAGTATTTCCTTCGGATTGCTTCCGCACCTCCTTTTCCCTCCCACTCCTTCTGCACCCCCTCCATTTTTAATTTTTAGCTTCATATTCGTAATTGTTATAAAATTCCTAGTCGATAGACACCAATTTCCGCAGTATTTCCTTCGGATTGCTTCCGCACCTCCTTTCCCCTCCCACTCCTTCTGCACCCCCTCCATTTTCATTTTTTAGCTTCATATTCGTAATTGTTATAAAATTCCTAGTCGATAGACACCAATGTCCGCAGTATTTCCTTCGGATTGCTTCCGCACCTCCTTTTCCCTCCCACTCCTTCTGCACCCCCTCCATTTTCATTTTTTAGCTTCATATTCGTAATTGTTATAAAATTCCTAGTCGATAGACACCAATTTCCGCAGTGTTTCCTTCGGATTCCTTCCGTACCTCCTTTTCCCTCCCACTCCTTCTGCACCCCCTCCATTTTTAATTTTTAGCTTCATATTCGTAATTGTTTTAAAATTCCTAGTCGATAGACACCAATTTCCGCAGTATTTCCTTCGGATTGCTTCCGCACCTCCTTTTCCCTCCCACTCCTTCTGCACCCCCTCCATTTTCATTTTTTAGCTTCATATTCGTAATTGTTATAAAATTCCTAGTCGATAGACACCAATGTCCGCAGTGTTTCCTTCGGATTACTCTCTCTCCTTCAAACTCTCCTCCATCTTCAGGTTTGCCCTTCATATTTTTCATACTTCGAAATAAAGTCTCTGTGGACATATGCAAAAGTGGACAATGAAAACAGTGGACGAAAAGGCTGTGGACATATACAAAAGTGGACAAAAAAAACAGTGGACGAAAAGACTGTGGACATATATAATAGTGGACATTAAGGCAGTGGACAAAAAGGCTGTGGACATAAACAAAAGTGGACATTAAGGCAGTGGACGAAAAGGCTGTGGACATATAAGAGTGGACATAAAGGCAGTGGACATAAAGACTGTGGACATATATTACGGTGGACGTAAAGACTCTGGACGTAAGGGCAGTGGACATAAAGGCTGTGGACATAAAAGAGTGGACGAAAAGGCAGTGGACATAAAGACTGTGGACATATCATCTGGGAACCAGAAATGGATGGGAAATGGGAAAATAAGTCTAAAATTAGTAGTTAAACCATTTTTACGCTGCGCACCATAGACAATGTACATCCATATACATGCACACATTGCGCAGAGTAAAGAAAAAATGTCCAAATCCTCCATTTAATGTTTTCATAAGGACTCGAATGCATATAGTGCCATAAATAGCTGAATAAAGCGCCAACTCGTAGCGTAGCTAACTCCCTTTAAAAATGCATCTCTAATCCCGGCTACCTACTATCTGCTCAATTTTCATTGTTCCACTCTATATCATAAGCTCCTTAGCAATGAGCTATCTCGAAAACAAGTCCTTTTTTCTCCTAGGAAAGTGTTGTTTTTGCGCTTTTTGGAGGTGAATATTACTGTTTTTCATCGTCGTTTTATTTTTCCCCCCTTACGAACTGGTGGCTCTCTTCACGATCTAATCTTTTCGAAAATTTCCTCCTTTCGTTCTCTTTAATCCCGTTATCCGCTCTTTGGATTAAATGAGACATAATGGACCGTAATCCTCATTTCAGAAAAAAATGAAAAATTTCACTCGGTTAATTTTTAAAAAAGTTTCATTACCGCAGCTGCTCATCTAATTGACCGAGTATGGTGACTTTTTGGGAAGCCGGTTTTCTTCCTCTTTAAAAATGTATACTTTCCTGTGTAAATAACAGATAATTTGATGGATTTAAAGTGTAAGCGAAATTACACTGATTTTAGCTATTGCTAGTTAGATCGCGTATAATGATCCCCGAGAAATATTTCAAAGCCAATTTTTACTTAGACTATAAAAATGTTATGTACAAACAAAATTTTTTTTCAGGAATTATGGGGTACTTTTTGTATGGCACTAAAACAAACGACGCTTGTCTTTAATTCGGCGTTACGCGATTATCTCTGCGAATGGAAGTGGAGTGATTATTAGGTAATTAAAAAAGCATAAAACCCAGGATAAACTTAGCGTGGATTTGGGGATAGAATGATTGTCGATAGTTGGCCAAAGAGAATTCCAGGACGTGTAGGCCAGAGGAAGAGGGAGAGAGTAAGGGAAAACGGAGAATGCTTTCGAAGGGGACGTGGGCTGAGGAATGAATGATCACGAAGGAAAAAGACGAGTTATGGAGCTGAGGCGAGAGGGCAGAAAACTGGCGAAGGCTCGAGAAATTCGCTGTATTTTATGGCATAAAGTACCAGTGAATTATTTTCGTTTAATGCTCTCCGCATGTAAAGTATCCAAAGTCGCGTAGAACGTTTCAATGAAAAAAAAATGAAACGCCAAAAAAATAGAAATTTTAATTAAATTTCTTTCCTGCGAAAGATTGCATGTTTTTTTTTACTGATCGTACGTGTTTTAAAAATCAATTTCACTCGGGAATCGTGGGAGTGTTTTCTCATAAGATTAAATATCGTCGGTCATATTTACTGTGCATGTTGGATTCCTTAACCTCAGGACTCGATGGTGTTTCGACCTGTCTGTCTGTCGCCTTCCAATAAAATTTCCCCTTTTCCCTACTTTCTTCTCTCGGTTTTCCATTCCCGTCCGCAAGTGTTTTATTTCCTCCCATTTTCTTCTTTTGCATTTATTCCTCTCTCAATATTCATTTTCGCCTCTTCTCTATCCTCCCGTTGTAAAAACTCCATCGTTTAAAGCCTCATTAAAAGAGAGGCCTCCCATTTGCCCTCTTCGTAGGCCGCTGTAAAATTAAAATTAATGTTCTCTTTTTGTACTGCCATTACTCCCTCTCTGGCCATCTTCATAAGTTCTCATCGCCTTAACACATATCTTTTTCTTTGGAACTTTTTCCTCATCCTTAATCGCTTCCTTTCCTCCTTGCTTTCTTTCCCTTGCTTATTACTTTCTCCATAATATACGTAGTATAGAGAAAGTATTGTTTTCATGAAAAAATCGATCTCGAGATTTCAACGGAAATGCACGTTTTGAGTTCCCCTGAACACGTTTTGACCGTTTTCTCGATAATATCTGCGAGTCTTGTATGTGATAGGAATTTTGTGGGCGCTCTAACTCAAAAACTAATAATCAGAACGGCGCAAATATTTAAGAGTTTTATTAGCAAAAGAAGATTTGGAAAGGTTTTGGTTGAAACTGTTCCACCGGAAGCGGTTTATTCTAGTCGTTTTTCCGTTTTTTCATTGCTCTCTATGGAGAAAGTGATGGGTAGGTTACATCAGATTTTTTTCTTCACTTTATCTATGTTTTGATGTATTCTGTCTGTCCTCAAAGATTCTGCATGCGTTTCCTCTTTTACTTTCTTTGTCTTTCTCCTCCTCTCTCTACGTAATCTCAGTTTCGCTCGAATGAAGACGTTCACCTGTCTGTTTGTCTGCGTCCCACTTCCTAAAATTACTATTGTTATGACTATTTTCTTTCATTCGTATCTCCACTTCTCTCTCTCTCTCTGTTTCTCGCTTATTTCTCTCCTTTCTTATCCCTCCTCCACATTCGCACCTGAAAAGAGAAACAGTGACTCCTTATTAGCAACGGCGATCCAACCAATATCATCCAAATAAATTCCGGTTATTCGTGAAACTGCGAGTTGGTTTCGTGGAAGTAGGGCGTAGTTATTCTTTTACGATTTACGTTTTATTAATTGGTTGAAGTAGTATATATAAAGTAGTATATATAAAGTCTACATGAAGACACCCGGCCAGATCACCCTGAAGAAGTCTCCGGAAAAAGAGAGGAAACGTCGGCGTATAACGCAGAATATTTACCCGAAAAAACATTTATAATTTCAGTACGTTTTATTCTTTAAAATTTCATAAGATTTTAATCAGAGACACTGTTCCAACGTGACGAGCACTAGGTTGTTTTATAGAAAATCAAAAACAAATTACAAATATCGTAAATGAAATCGAACGAAAGTTCAAATTATTGAAGTGTCCTTTCGTACGCTTAGAAAGAAAACGGGAGGACAAATTACATTACTGGCGCCGGGAAATGCGGTTTTAAGCATTGTAGAAGTGCCAAAAGTGCACGGCGGTTCTCGCTAGCACCATGTTGCGAACTCATGGTTTAAACAGAGTAAAATGACGATATCGCCAAGGAAGCTAACCTTATACAGATCATTTAGAAAAGGGGTCGGCAACTTTTTCTATATGGCGGGCCACATTCGTTGTTGGGAATGATGCGGAGGGCCGCATTGGAAATCACGAGAACTCCGGCGGACTGGTTGGACGTTTAAGTCAGAAGTTACCCAAAGATTTTGTGGTCTCATATGTATTAGTGAAAATCAATTCTAATTGATTTAATAGCGTTAAAACTCCAACAGAAAAAGTTTTGAGACCACAATTCACTGAAAAAATATGGAATTGACTGCGTTAAATTATACTTTTTCATCATGTCTTCGCGAGTCGCATAAAACGCCTTCGGGGGCCGGCCGCATGCGGCCCGCGGGTCGCAAGTTGCCGACCCCTTGATTTAGAAATACAAATTTAAGTTTGCGCGTGTCATAATTCGATCGCAGTCATGAAATGCGTTTTAAGGGGCGAAGTAATACTATTAATTTAATTTTGATCTAAAATTTAAAGCGTTAAATTTCCTTGTCTGCTATTCTTCTTCTTTTCTGCCTTTATATTCCTTCTGCTCCCGTTTTATTTCTCGCCTTTTCGCCCTGCACCTGCCTCCGTCTCAATCCAACTCAACTCAACTCAAAAGGACAGACAGACTCCTGGTCGCTTGCCGCGCTGCCTCCTATTGCTCTCTCCCTAATATCTTTCTCCGCCCCCATGGATTGCTTATTCCTCTCTCCCTCACCCTCTTCCACTTTCCTGCCTCGCTACGCGCGATCGCGCTTTCGAAGCCCGCATATATTCTCCCTAGCGAGGTGTTTCGATGAAATTCAAAAACGAGTTTTGATCTCTCCCAAAAGGAAGAGAAGTTATTCGGGTTACGAACGCAGATTTCGTTGGAATGAATTTGATATTGGGCCGAGTGAATAAAAATTAAGCAATTGCTTTTGCTTAAGATTTCTAGCGTTTTTTAAGCAAAAGGTTGACTTGAGGTGAATAAAAAAATAACATTCGCTTTTGCTTAAAAGAATAAGCATTTACTTATTCTTAGTTTCAGGATTCTTATGTAGCATATTCTTAAAAATGTGTGAATAAAACCGACCTTTTGCTAAATCTTTTAAGCATATACTTACAATTTATTAAGTGAGGCGTGGGGCTCACTTAAAATATTTCAAGTTCTTATTTCAAGTTCTTTTTATTGTATAAATTGGTGGTATTTTATCGATATTGCTGATATGACCGAGTTTATGGTTAAACGAAAAGTGAAAAATATAAGAAAAGGCGAATGTCAACAACTAACGATTATAAAAATTTATATTCATTCACGGAGGAAAACGTCGAGTATATTTCGAATCTTGTTTCTGGGACAAAATCAAGAGAGACGGTGAGGAGCACTTCCTTCAAAGCAGAAGATGGAAGTATTTTTAAGATATATCAGTGATCCCGGATTTCAAATTGGAGTTGGTGAAGACCATCACATACATCGTACTACTGTGTGTAAGACGGTGAAATTTGTTGCCTCGAAAATAAGTGAAAAGGCGAATGACTGGATAAAGTTTCCAAAGACAACCGAAGAAACTGCAGAATCTAAACGTAAATGGGGTCTGAAGTTTCAATTTTACTGCGTAATTGGTGCGATAGAATGTACTCAAGTGCAAATATCAAAGCCGAGTCGTTTTGGGGATATGTGAATAGGAAAGGTTTTCCATCTATAAATGTTCAGGCTACATGTGATTCTGAGTACGTTTTCACCAGTATTGATATTCGTTGGTCTGGTTCTGTGCATGACAGCCGTATACTTAAACGTTCCAGTTTATACGATTTTATGTATAAATCAAAAAGTGCTTCCATTATTCTTGGAGATAGCGGTTGTAGTATTTTGCCTTGGTTGATGGTTCCATTTAAAAATTCATGCTCACGAAATAGTTGCAGTTGAAGCTGCTTTTGGACAATTAAAACGTCGATTTTCAATGATTGATTATAAAGTTTGAGTTTCTGTAGAAAAAATACCAAAACTCATATTATGTTGCTTCATATTACATAATATGGCCAAAAATTGAAATGATGGTGATGATTTCACACACGAATTACTAGATATAGAACAAGCAAATGAAACGGAAGAAGAGATGGAAATTGAAGCAGAAATCAAGAGAAAGGGGCAAAAAATAATAAATTAAATTGCAACTTCATTGTATGATAATAATGATGTTTAAATGTTTACAATTGTTAAGTGAAAAAAATAAACTTTTTATTGAAATCAAATATTTAAAATAAATAGATCGTTTCATTACTTGTCACTGACGTAATTGCGGCATCTTCAGAATCTTCCTATTCAGCTAATTGTAAGTATAAGTAACAGGCATTTCACTAGATTTAATATTTCCAGCTTAATTTTTTCGCACTCGGTCTGTAGCTTTATTAGATGAAGTTGCTTCTTAGTTTCGTCTGTTTCGTACTTTAGCATACTTACCGTTGGTTTACGTGTCACGGATTGTTTTTATCACAAACTATTCTATCGTCAGCTACTCAGTAATAAGCAAATGCTTAAATCGACTAGCAAATGCTTATAAGCAAAAGCAAACTTTTATTCACTCAAAATGAAGCAAATGCTTTTGCTTTTACTAAGTTCTTTAAGCATTTGCTTAATTTTTATTCACTCGGCCCATTGAATCTTGTAGCGTCTGTGCGACATTTAGTAAGTCATTCTCATTTGGCGGGAGATATTTAAAAAAGAAATTGAAAATGATGAAATATTGCGCTTTTGCGTATTTAAATATGTGACCACATGTTGTCGTTATTGCTGGTGACGTTAAAGTTTTTGCATCGCTGGTTTTAAGGTGATAACTTTTAAAGTGTCGTTAATCTTTGGAGGAATAAGAATTTTCAACGTTTTAGTTTTACCATGCCATAATTATTTTGAATGTTTTTAGCACCACTTAATCATCTACGTTAACTTTCACGATGGATTCGGCGTTGATTTAAGTTTACAACAGGAAGGGGTTATAGGCACGTAGTCACCTGGACAACCGCACGGCCATGAAAATCCTCCGAATTTCGCAACAAACCTATTCTCTTTAACGAAATTAAACGAACTCGTTCCTTTATAAATCAATCGATACTCGGGATAAATGCCCGATTAGAGTATTTTCACACACACGCACACACACACACACATATGAAATATAGTGATAATTCCTCGAGTTTAAAGATTTTTTATCCGAATTCTTTTATATGCAATGTACAATAAAAGCTGAAAATATCTTGACGTGATTTAATCTGTTATAATAGTCCCATCCGCGCAGTAGACACGACTTCCTTGTCATTCCGCTGGATTATCAAACCTTTTATCCGAATTCGTTCATTTATATTCAACACATATTAACAAATTGCAAATTTTGAAGAAAAAACAATATTTTTTTCCCGTAACTTGTGTTCTCTGTAACGTCGGTCGAAAGGAAATTACGGCGGCTTTTTATGATCTGTCGCGGAACTTCTTTGGAAGTCCTTTGATCCATCCGGTGCTGGCAACTTTTCTCAACCTCCCTTGCTTCAGATTCTTATAAATATTTGCGAAGGAAATTTCTATTTAGTTATTTGAAACCAACTGTGTATTGGATTCGTCTTTGATCTGACGTACAGCGGAGTTTTTTTTGCTGTTTATCTTATGTAAGGCGTTATTAGCATTATATAGGCCGAGAGTTAACAATTTAAAGAATTCTTCATGTAAACTCTAACGAACAGCATAAAAGTCCTTTTGACTAAAACTTAAGTTTTAAATCATAATTTAAAATAGGTCTTATAAAGAGAGATTTATGGTAGAAAAACTAGTCTTTTGTTTAGTATGTGAAACGTTCGGCACGTTTTAAATGCTTCGCTATAAAGCTATCTGTACATTATACATTTGAGTTAATAAATAAAAAATATTTTATTTTATGATTCCTACCAAGCAATATATTGATTTTGCGTGTATATATTTTTAAAATGTATTATTAAGTTAGTTTGATTGAAATTAACGATAAAAAAGTGTAAGTGTAATCCTGCTCATATTAATTTAATTTATGTAGTGTACTAAGTTCTTATCTAACATCAGTACTTTTCGAGGCTGTAGCAACTTGTATGTAATCATTCCATCACCCATAGAGGCTATAAATTTCTACACAAAATAAATCTCAACCTTCCGATAGGATTTAGACCTTCAGTTTAAAAATTTGGAGAGCTGATGTAAATAAAATATTTGCGCTGAGCGATTCGGAAAAGTAAAAAAACCTCGAGTGAGCACCCGACGAAATTTGTCTGCGGAAAGAATATCCAACTGAATTGGCAATGGCAGAAATCTCGCAGCGAGAGAAATCACTTTAGACTTCAAGGTTCTTTGAAGCGTCTCCTTCCTTCCTTCCTTTCGCCCCTTCCGCTCGCCCCTCTCCCGCCCTCCTCCTCCTCTCTTCAGCTGGACCCGACTTCCTCTCCATCCAAAAATCTCTTCCCCATCTCAACATCCCTAAAGACGTCCGCTTCTCTCTATACCCCTCAAGAAAAAATCAGTACAATATATAATGCATTGTACAAACTTGCGCATGTACTAATGCGTCGTTTAGTTATCTTTTGAAAATATGAACTATGTAGAATCATTATAAACATCAACTTAAATAACTATGCGAAATTTGATGAAAATTGTATGAGCCGTTTTTTCGAAAATCTAATTGTTACTAAAGTTGCTCAAGAATAAACTAGCCTTATATTCATTTTTTGATAAATATGAACTATGTAGTATTATTGAAGACGTAAACTCAAATAACTACGAAATTTGATCAAAATCGTTGGAGCCGTTTTCGGAAAAATCAAATTGTTAAAATTGCCTAGAATGAACTGCCATTAATTATTGTGCAATGTCACAAACATTTCTTTATAGTTTCTATTCTGTATGATAAAATGTCTAAGTACGAGATTTCAATGATTGTCGCTCTACCGTTTAGGCTCTAGAGCTGCGAACAGACAGACAGACGGCATGGCGAAAACCACTTATTCGGACTCGGGTACACCTAAAACGCATATTTCCATCAAAATCTCTAGATCGAATTTTTTTCGCGATTACAATATGTACTTGCTCAGTATACTATGCAGATGAGAAAGTAAAAACACACACAAACACAAACACACGCGCTCCTCCCCTTCCCACCCCCTAACTCGCTTTCTCTCTCTCTCAAAGGCAGTATGTGTTTCCCATTTCTCTCCCTATACTACGTACATTGAAGGAATGTCTGCCCACCCTCCTTCCAATCTCTATCTCCCAAACCCTTCGTCCTATTCCTTTTACGTTCCCTTCGATTCCGTTCTACGTATTTCCATTTTATCTTTCACCGCTTCCCATTTTCGTTCTCTTTCAACGTTCTCAATATTCCCGCTCTCTCTCTCTCATTTTCTCTCCCCATTCATTCTTATTCTATCTCTTCTAACTTTCAAACTCTCCTCCATCTCTATATTATACTCCTTGCCCAATTCATTCTTCCTATCACAATCTCGCATGTTTATCTCCTCTGTCTGTCCGCTTTCGCCTTATTTTATTCGCAAAGGATCGCGAAAATCTGAAAATCTCTACATCTCGAGATTTATCGTTTCCATTTGGCGTTTGGCGGCATATCCACTGTTTAACGAGTTAGGAATTTCCTAGCATTCGATCGTATTGATTATTTATTTGTTTACTCGTGGATTCTCACGTGTCTGCATGCGTATGCATGCGTATATATTCACGGATAAAAAAGAGTTAAGAATTCCAAATCTTGAATTCCTATGTCGGGGCCACTCATTCTAATTTAAAGTATGAGATCGCGTCCGAATTTAATCGCAGAATAAGTAAACGATCGCTCTGCTTGGTACGAAGCATTTGTTACGTGTCTAGCATTCGCTATGAAGATATTTTCTACGAATTACCTCTGTTTTATAGATATTAATGATTCGAAGAGAGGTTATGAAAACTGCGTTGAAATTCCCTTAGTACTTATTGTTAGATCGAATGCGCTGGGATACGTTAATAACCCATATATTTTGAGTTTAACACACAAAATTGCAGCGTCAAATTTAGTAATTCCACTGAAAAATACGGACTATGGACCTCATGCGGCCCGCGAAGTAAATTACGTTATACTATAATACGGCCCAAGCTCAAATCCTTTTCTTAAAAAATATGTGACGACAACATTTTTAAAATAGTAAATTTACAAAATTTATTATATTCCGCGATTTATAAGAGATGACACAACTTGGACTGGACTAAGAAAATTAGGACAAACGCGGATTTTCTTAGACGCAACAATTACAGCCTTAAATATGTAGGTATGGGCCGGTCAGAGCGAAAGTGTCTAAGTTAATTTCTTTTAGTTTTGAGATACGGATGGTTTTGCGTTGAGTTCAATAGAAATGCCTCTTTTTACAGGTAGCAACGTCATCTACAAGAATGTACTCAGAAAATACCAAATTTTTATTTCATGCGGATGTGAATTGGATTTTGTTTTTGCCTATCAGTCTGATTTATGCCACGTTCGCTCTGACCGGCTGATAGTCTGCTGGATGCACCTGTAACCAAAGATATTGCTATGCGGAACTAATCCCGATGATTTGGCCTTTTTTTTATTCGCCTTCCTCTTTTTTTTATATCTTCTTTTAAGAAGGCAGAAACCCATTGAGCCATGGATGGTATTCGAAGAACGCGGCAAAAATTGTCCTTTTGTTCGGTTCTGTTTATGTTCCATAAATACCAACCTGGAGTCAATGGGAACCGTTTAATCACCTCGAAGGAAAAACAAAAAAAAAACTGCGTTCGATGATGCGCGAGTGAAAGAAATTGTAAGCGTTCGTCCGAGTCGGAGGTTCCTTAACCCGCGACTCCTCCGTCGCGAGTCGGGTGGTTCTGCTCCACGTGAGAGAGGTCGGTCGCCTTCCGCTTCCTCCTACGCCTGCAACAACTTCTCTTCTCTCTTGCTCCGCCCTCTCCCGCCTCTTATAGTATCTGTTTTCACATCTCTAACGGAAATATACATTTTTCTCCTCCGCGCTTCGCAGCAACCTTTAACTTCGCTTCCCTTTCGAGTTGTCACTCTGCCACTTTAGCATTCCCTCCCGTGCATTGCCTTCGCTTGTACACCAGTGATCTAGAACATTTCCACCGACAAGAGCTCCTCTTCAAGGGCTCCATCAACCATCGAGAGATACTCATGAAAAAGAAGAGAAACGATTTGAGGGGTGTGAGGCAAAAATATTGTAACCCCCGAATCTATTTGGAGCTAGGTTGCGTACGGAAAAGAAAAAACTTCAATTATGACATTGGAAATTTGTTTCTCAGTTGTTGCACTTCATATTTTGTAACGCGTTTATTTCTGATGAAAATATAATTTAGAACCAATAAAATGTCAATTTTCTCAAAACAGCATAAGTGTGGGTTGGCGCATTTTTACCTCACAGCCCTCATTTATTATAAGGCGTTGGAAACACTTTATCAGTCTACTATAAATAGCATAGTTTATGTTTTATGTTATTGTCGAAATTAATTATTTTCTTGTCGATATTTGTTGGTATTTGGAAACTTCAGTTGTGATCCATTCACGTACATTATCATCAGGAAAATTCTTAAATAAATTTGACGAGCGCCGCTGGGAATTATCCCGCAGAATAGTTTTGTGTCGCCCACGAAGCAGTGATGAAAAAGAGATCCGTAAAATTTAACACATAAACTCATATTTTTTAATCCAGATAATTATAATATAGCATTTCATACTGAAATGTTAATCTTAAATACTCTAATTTAGAATTGATTTCCTAATTATATGATACCTTATATTCTCTCAGTAACTTCTATTTAAGCTTTAATCAGGCCTGCCAAAGAATTGGTGACTTCCAATGCGGCCCGACATGTGGAATAGGTTCCCCGCCCTTGCACTTTCGCGAATACAGGTATCCCTGCTAATCTTTCTCACTTTCTCTCTCACGCTTTTTCTGGTCCAAATCCTCCATCCACATTTTTATCGTTCTCTGCATTCTGACTTTCTCCTTTATACCTATCTCCTTCCGCCTCTTGCTCCATCCTTCTCTAATCTCCACCCTATCTCCCTTTCATTCCCTATTTCTCCTCCTTCGCAGACGCTCGCTCGCCGCCCTCTTGGCTTGCGCTCAATCGAGAATGCGAGGTCCTGACGTTCCCATGGCCACCGCCGCTCTCCTAGCGGAAACCCCTTGGAACGGGAGATCCAAAGCAGTTGGCAACCTGGTATATTCCTATCCCCTTCCTCGTAATAGAGAGGGGAAGGCGGTCGCGGCGAGGGAAGAAAACACGGAGGACCAATAGGATTTCGATTTCGCGGAAAAAAGACGAAGGGCGAAATTCTCTATTTCTTTTGGGAGGTGGAGGGAGCGGGGGTTTTAGAGGAGGGGAGGTGCTGGAGGAGGAGGGAGGGAGGGATGGCGCCCTCTGCGGGTTTTTTTTGAAGCACTCTCTCTCGCCGCTCGGTGCCGAAGTTCCTAATTGGTGTGACGTTTTCATTAAGAAGGGGCTAGTTTGCGCTGTTTATTTTTTTGTTGCCTGTGCTGTTCTTGTGCTTCCGTGTGTGTGTGCTTGCGTGGTTGCACGTGTGTTTGTATGTGGGTCATCGCGCCTGCGTGCTAGACAGTGTTCTGTTTTTCTTCTTCTTCTTCCCCGGAGCCTGCTCGTGACTTGTGGGAGCTGATTTTTTTCGGTTGAAGTTCAAAGATGACTTTCCTGAGGATTTGTTGGGTATGTTGGTGCCCCTCCGCGCGTCCTCTTCCACCTCTCTCTCTCTCTCTGCCAATGGACATGTGAGGTCGTGGGTTCGAATCCCGGAAGAGGAATTTATTTTAGGCCGCAGTTTTCGCTATAAAAACTCTTCGCGTATAGACGGACTCAGGAGACTCGAAATGCGATTAAACCAACACGTGACGTCACTTCCCTAACCCGCGCACTTGAGCTTATTCTCATGTCGAAGAAACGAATCACCGACGAATAAAAATAATTCAACCGAGGCATCATGACGTGGAAAATCTCGTGACAGTTTTAATTCTTTTTCGTTTCTCACACTTTTTCCTCTTCCTACCATTTCGACATCTTCTTCCTTATTTCCTGTGTGTCGGTCCTCGTGTCCAAGGGTGACGAACTAAACGTTTCCACGCTCACTTATCTCTCTATAATCTTCCTTTCGTAAGGCCCTTGTTCTTTCTCTATCTCTTTTTTTTAAAGTTCCTTTGTTCCTTTATCTCTCTCTCCCTCCCTCTTTCACCTTTCTTTCCTCTCCGCCACTCTTTCGAACGTCGTAATTTCCCTCGAACGCATCAAAGGAGAGAAACACGAAAGGAAACGGTGTCGATGAAGGGATCCTTAATCTCGTTAGTGAAGGAATTCGATAAGCCGCGGAAAGCATTAATACGCCGGAGGCAATTTTTTTAAAAACGATTATCAAAAGGAACGAGTTTTTTTCCCTCTATGTCGTGCATCGCTTAAGTGCTTTATTTAGGCGACGGACCGCGAATATGTTCTTGGCAGGGGTTTTTGATTCTTTTCGGCGGCTGCGGAGCTTAAAGATAGCTTACGTTGAAGGGAGCACGCGGATTTACCCGGAAGATGGAGTCTTTTCGCTTGGCGGATTAATTGTTTTGCGGTTTAGTCGTTTACGGATTAGGTGTCGTTCAATGAACCGTTGTAAGGACAGCTTTTTGTTGCGAATTTCGGAGTTGCGGAAATTCTGTATCATCTTGCACTCTCATGAAGAGAAAATATAATTTTTTTCCTTTAATTCGTGTATTTCCTGATATTTTCCTCTATTATTTACCAGAATTCATTCCCAGGAATTAATACGGCGGATAAAATTAAGACCATCCCTCGAACGAGGTTAATGCTCTTGAAAATATCTCATCCGAAATTGTGAATTACATCGAAAATGCCATATTTCGATATCGAGTTTAATATTTTGCGCTGAAATTGAGAGATTTTAAAAGCGTTTTATATTTTTAAACTTTGAAAAATTCCATTCTCCATTATTTTATTTTCAGTTACATTCCAATTACATACAACTTTACAGACCAATAAAGATTAATAAATGTCTGATTTCGCTGATACTTAACAAATTCTATTTTCGAATTCAATGTATCAGCATGCATGAAATTCTGTACATTTAAACTCAGTTAAGCATATATATATATATATATATATATATATGAATGCAAATTTAAATATATTTCGATTGCAACTGCAGGAACATCGTTCCTTACATGGCAGAAAAAAAATTTGTATTGGAAATAAGTTCTCATCATTAAGGAAACGGCTAATGCTTACGCAATTTATTTACAGTAAACGTCATTTACGTTGTAGGGGGTGACATCGCGAGTTGACGCAACAAGGCTTGAAGAAAGCGGGATAGAAACACATAAATCTTGATTAGCCGATGAAGTTAGAAATAAAATTCCATAATTGGTGTTCGTTTTTGCAATTTCGATCATATTCTTAAGCACTAGAAATGTTCAGCTCTGGCGCATTCAAGCTAAAGAGCACTTTTTTCGACCGCTGCCTTTGTTTCTCGACGGGTATTAAATTTTTCCTGGAACTGTCGAATCTTCGAAACAGATTTTTAGGAAGCGAGCATTATTTTACGCCTCCGAAAAGATGTAAAGCGTTGGACGTCGGCCAAGTCTCGCCGAACACGTGGCGCTCTGTCTGGCGTTTATGCCGCGCACACACACATGGATTCCCACGCATCAAAAAATAAAAGAGATGTTTATTCCTCCTCGTCAGAGAAAACGTTCGATTCCATTAAAAAAAAAACATTCCGCTGTTAAATCGCCGAAAACTTCCGAGATGTCGTGAGATTGACAACCGTACCCTTTCGAACGTCCCGTTATTTTTTCTTCGATCGTAAATTCGACGCGGAAACATTCCTCGGATATTTAATCCCATCGGAAGCCGTTCAAAAAAGAGATCAGTCTTAAATATAGAATCGCATATTTTTTTCGGGTGCCTGGAGAGAAATGGTCCTTGCGTCTTTCAAGAGGAGAATTCGCTTCTTTCGCTGCGTGATATTTCTCCTCGCCTCCGGCCCGAAAAGATCGCTCTTTAGAGTAGTTTGAGTCGGCGTTGTTAGTTTACAGAAGTTTTACTGTGAATTGGAAGTGTTTTTTTTTAATTTAAAGCCTGGATAGAGATCTGTTACGAGCGGAGAACCCAGAGAGAAATCATACAGAGTTATTTCTTCCGCTTTAAGTCCAGGCCGAATAAAAATATTATGCTTGAAAATTATTTTTAAAACCTTAGATTTGGAGAATTCTCTGCAAACTTTAAGCGTAGCGAAACCAGAATGGTATCAGCGCGTTCGTAGGAATGATACGCATGCTTCGTTGTTTCTTAAAGTAGAGACTTGCCTTTAGTGTATCGTAATTTAGCAACAAGATATTCCTTTTTTATAGTTAAACAGTAAAATACACAATATAATTTAATAATTTTAATACTCGATTAATTGGTCAACACTCTTTTTGGCGTCACCGAGAGAAATTCGATCAAATTCTAGTCTTTTCCCAAAATGACAGTTATTTATTTTGTGTTAAAGAATATGATGGATGACAATACATGGAAAGGCGTTTGAGCTTAGGTTTTATTCAGCGTTAGTGCATTTTACGAAAACATGAGTATCGACCTCTTCTGTGAGATGTAATTGTGTAGATTGTTTAAAAGTTTATTAAATATTAGGAAATGATCCTATTGGATAAATCTTTTTAGTTCGTCTTAATTCGATTTACAATCATATTGTTGAACTCCAATAATATTATTGTCCATCCATTTCATTGCAAATTAAAATTACTCAATAGTACTCAGATTTTAGATAAATATAGCGTTTTCTCAACTTTACTAAAGCTTTTTGAATTATTGGACGTTCATTTAATTTCCGTTGATTTATCATAAATTTTTCAAATATTCATTGTATATTCGCGCTGAAGGTTTCCGTTTTTTTTACGAATGCACTGATCATTTGGTTTGAATGAGTTTGTTGTTTGTATTCCATTTTAATTTAATTATAAGTAATTCATGAGTTGAAGTCAATAATTAACCGTGTTGCGGAGATTGTTTTGTAATTAGTCCTCATGCGCTAATATTTGTCGAATATTGATTTTGACATTCTCATTACGAGTGAAATGTAATTTATTCCCTGTTGTCTAAAATTCGCAAATTACCTATTTGCAAAATTTTATTTAGCATTTCGACGAGAGCTAAAGTCTTAGCGCTCATAACCTAAAGCAAAACTTGTGCTGGAGATATCTTCTTCTCTCCTTTCTTCTCTTACGATTCTTTCTCGTTTCTCTTCGCTTATTTAAGCCGTACGCGTTGTTTTCCCCCTTTTCTAAACTTTCTTAATCCATTTCACGTAAATATAAATCTTTGGCTTATCGTATTTTTAGCACTTTTTTTATAAAAAAGAACTTTCGGTTCTTCCATCTGTCTGTCTGTATGACCGTGTACAAAATAACTAAAAAATTACGCAAGCTACAAACACCAAATTTTCAGGATATATAATTCTATATTTGAGCTAGATATTGGAAAAATTTGGAGTCCGCCTGTCTGTTCGTTTGCCTTTTAACAGTATATTAAAAAACCCCTTAAGAACCATCTATGGCAGTGTTTCTCAACCGCCGGCGCCGGTCCGCGACCGATTATTTGCCGGTCCGCGAAACTTTGGTGGAAAGTTTAAGAAAATTTTAAAATCTTTTATATTGCTACGAATCTTAGGTCCAGTGCTCTATAAAACAGTTTTCTACTTGCTACAGAGCGAAAAATCTGTCAAATTGTGGCAGCAGATGTTTGAAGTGCAATAACCGTGCATACTCCGAATTTTTAAATGGTATTTCTGAATTCGGTTGGATGTGATTTTCCGACACTTTTATTGCTATATGAGTTCATATAATCTTTTGCGTAGGAGAAAGTAAAACGAGCACTTGCTGTGAGGCCTACTGGAGACCCATCTTCGAAACGTAAGAAGGAAAGACGAAAATCTCCCGGGCTACCGAAAGGGCGGGGATACCGGGGCAAAATCCCTGGGGCCCGGGCCTCTGAGGGCCCCGATATTATGTAGGATCGTTCATAAGGTTTTTCTATCGCAATACGCGGTCGGCGTTTTCTCCCTTTCCGATTTTCTTTTTTCATATCTCGATTTGGGTATTTTGGACCGGGTCCCCAAGCACTTGGAATGTCGTCGTACGGTCAGTTCTACAGAACAATATTGTTTACTAATTTTTTAAGAGCTATGGTAACTTTTCTTTCTTTATTGATCGTATTTTATAATGTTGAGGTTGGAATATTTAAATACACTTAATATCGCATATAAGGCCTACACGACGATGAATTCCATCGAACTAAACTTTACTAAAACACCTAAATATAAGACTTACTTCGCGTCTGATTACCTGAAAGAACTACGATTTTATTTCAAAAATTTAATTGTAATTGAAGTCTTTAATTCTTAAGTTTTCTATGTTGTAATGGAATTTTATTGAAGAAAATAATTTTAAAATGTTTCAGTTGAAAGTAGTTTGCTGATTTTACCGGTCCTTGGTGGAATGTTCCTAACATTTACCGGTCCGCGACTTATTTTCGGTTGAGAATCACTGATCTGTAGTATCTATACGGTTTCATTATGGCTTTCGTATTGTTGGCCGTATTCACAGCATCGAATTTAAATAAACAATTAGGTATGCTATTAAGCTAAAGTAAGTAAAATTACACAGTTCTAAAATTTTATTATCTGAAATATTTTGTCGTAGTTATTTAATGGCAATTGTTTTTGAAGAGATGTTTACGTGATATGCTGCTTAGCATTGTAATGGTAAAATGCATTGCTGTGAGGTTAGTTAATTAATTTTTCGAAACAAAAGTGAAATTACACAGGTTTGAAAATGTATTTACATAATTATTGTAGTGAATATTATTAAAGATGCAAAATTTTCAAGATAAGTCGGTCTGCAGGGGAATGTTTTTGCTTTCTCCATATACTAGGGCGAGTCAATAAGTATCCGCAAAGTGCTCATATTTTTTGTTGAGATTGGCACCACTGCTGAATGCGTGTACAGCATTAAGCACGAAGCCTCTCTGTTGTTGTAGTGGCATATTTGACCTTGGCCATGCAGTTGGCTTTCAACAATAGCAGTGTCAACATGGCCGCTCCGCTTATCACATGCACCAAAGAAGACTAGCATGCAGCCATTCGATTTTCGTGCGTTGAAGGTGTAACGGGTGCAGAAATTCATCGAAGACTATCAGCGAAGTATGGCAGAAGCGCTTTTCCTCAGCGAAGCGTATATGAGTGGATAGACATGTTCAAAAATGGCCGAGCAAGTGTCACAGGCGAACAACGATCAGAGGGCCCGTTCACATCGACGACTGATGACAACATTGAAGAAGTCCGCGCACTGATTCTTGCCAACAGAAGTGGCAAACCACTTCCAGATTAGTCACCGTTCGGCCTATAAATTTATCCACAACAGATTTCTCTTCCATAAATTTTGCGCAAGATGGGTTTCCAAACAACTCACTGAACAGCACAGTCTTACCCGTTTGTACATTTGTAACCGACTTTTATACCGGTATCAAGAAGATGGTGATGCCTTCCTGAATCGCATTCTCACTGGTGACGAAACGTGGGGCCACCACTATGAGCCGGAGGACAAACATTGGAGTATGGAGTGGAACACCCTACGTCCCCCGTCAGAAAGAAGTTCAAATCTCAGCTGACTGCGAAAAGTGATGCTCACACTTTTCTGAGATTAACAAGGACCAATCTTTAAATATTACCAGGAAAGGGTATGATGATAAACAGTGTAAGCTACAGTGAGATGCTGCGTGATGAGCTGAAACTAGCGATTTGGAGTAAATGTTGCGGAAAACTGCCCCAAGGTGTTGTGTTGTTGCATAAAAATGTCCGTCCCCATAATGCCGTCCACAAAGTTGAAACACTCCAGCAGCTATGCTTTGAGGCCCTAGAACATCCACCATACAGCCCTGACCTTGACCCGTCAGACTAACATCTGTTTGGACTCCTCAAAGTTGCTTTAAGAGGGCGTCGTTTTGCCAACGACAATGAGCTGAAGGAGGTGGTGCATAGGTGGTTTGCCGATCGGCCGAAAACATTTTTTTCTGAAGTCATACAAAAACCTTGTGCAACGCTGAACCAAGTTTGTTAAAAAGCGGGGTGACTATGTTGAAAAATGATGCACTTGTGAATTCTGTAATCGTCTCGGAGTTAAAGGCTCTCCTCCACGTTCGCGATGCTCAAGCTGCCTCTTCGATAAGCATTCATGCCAAATTTATCTTTCTTGCCGAGAAAGGGCCTGGGCATTTATTTCTCAGGTTCTCGACCCTTGCGGAATGATCGTAATTCTTTCAGTGCCGTTCTTTTCGTGCTCTAATGGAATAAATGAAACATCACGGTCGCCGTCGTAATTTGTGAACTCGGAATAATAAACAAATCCCAGTGCTATAAAGTAAAATTTTCTCTCGTATTTTTATTTAATATTCTAAAGCAGTGGTGTCCAACCTACGGCCCGCGGGCCGGATGCGGCCCGCGAAGGGTTTTCGTGGGGCCCGTGAATCCATGGTGAAAAAAAATCCGAAAAATTTAGCTAAAAATTCATACATTTTTATGAAAATATTGATAATAAAACTTTACATAGTGGAATTTTTATCACAAAAACCCCATTTAGATGTGATTTTCACTAAAATGGCTCCTAAGATTGTATAGATAACTTCCGATTTAAATTCTAGTCTGAACCGCCGAAGGATTCGCAACCAGAGATGCGGCCCTCGATGTAGAAAAGGTTGGGCACAACTGTTCCAAAGGATTACACTTTTCTTGTTTAGACCTCCTTTTGTCTGTGAAGGTTGAATAAGTAGTTTATTTCATTTAAGGAGAATGAATATTTAACTTGTGGAAATGTGACGGAAAACTCTTATACGTTATTTCCTTCGCCTCTTTAAAATTGATGGAATACAGCTGCTCATCTGAGCTTTTAGTGAAATCTGCTCTCGAAGGTATGATTTCTTCGGATTCGTCGACCGCTTGGAGTTGTATTTATCTGCCATTTGTCTTTCACTTAGCACGAATCATAACGACGGAAAAATAGCACGAGACTAGGAAATAGCCAGTTTCAGCATTGCCATTATTTACGTCGCTACTTGTTGCGGCATTTCCGGCGCAGTAGACGTCCATATAGTGATACATCCGGTTTTTAATGAGATTATCCTCTCTAGCTCCTGCATCGTCGCGGTTTATAAACATTATTTATCAGCAGTTTTGAATCGCTTTAATCTTTCAGAAAAATGGAAATAAATCATAATGAAATTTTGAAGGATTAAATATAGCCTTTGTACGATATATTCTGAGGAGGTCAGAATTTTATTTTAAAATTTCGTCCGCTGTGCGTTGTCAGGAGGAAAATTAAACGAAGCTGTCGTAATAACTGTACATTTAAGTACTATTTATTCCGTTGTAATTAATGGCCTGAAAAAAGATAAATGAGTGTTAAGAACTACATGCCTATGTATTATGTCGTAAACAATGTACGAAGCAATTAATACTGTACAGAGCGCGCAGATTTGCGAGAATTTTTTATCGTACTCTGTGTTTGTAATTATGAAATGTGCTCAGGTGGAAATTTTGATAATCTTATCTTGTATATGAGATACATATATCCCGTGGATTAATGATCAGTTACCACTGACATTGGCCAATGAATTCCGTGTGTATTTGTGTCAACCGTTTTGTGGCCATAGCAGTAATCTGTTTTGTCTATTTGACACATGCCATAAAGCGAGCATTAGAAGTTAAACGCACTAGCTGTACCAGCGCAATATTTGCGCGGATGTTTTCATTTAATTTATTAATAATAATGTGAATCAATTAATGGTGCAAATGATATCACCATAGAAAACTTTTCTATTAAAGACGTGTTTTACTATATCCTTCCATTATTGAAACATCTCCCTCCTTCCTCCCTCTCTCTCTCTCCCCCCCTCTCTCCCGCTCTCCCCTCTCCCTCTTTATCTCTACCCTTTTCCTCTCTATCCTTTTCCCCTATCTCCTTCCCCCCTACCCTCCCTCTCCCTTCCTCTCTCTCCCTCTCTCCTCTTCCCCTTACCCTCTCTTCATTTAAACGGCTTATAAAACGTTAATTTTACTCTCGTAAGCTATATACGGTTTCACAGCAATAGGACTCCGAGCACGACAATGTCCGTAGCCAAGGTATTTAGCGTTAAAATGGCATATTTAGTGCAAATTATGTGCATTAAACCTAAAATGCGGGCGATTTCGAATCATGAACGAAAAAATAATAAGAGTCCTCGATCATTTTTCTTTAAAACGATCCAGATCCGAAGCTCGTATGCCAATATTTCGAATTTATATGAGCAAATGAATGAAAGCCTGCGCGCCAAAAAGTCGAGTTTTACGTGTTATCTTATGGAAAATATAAATGATTTCTAAGATTCGAACCCGGGACTTTATTAAAATAAAAATAGTTTTCTAGGGACCTCCTAGCTAGTAGAAACAAAACGCCGTTTACTACTACTAGCGACGAACAGTTCTCGAGATACAAATGGGGACAGACGGACTTTTGTAAAATTATATAAAAGACTAGCGTAATCGCCCGTCAAATATGACGGGTATGCGTGAATTAAGTATTACGTTAAAATAAGATTAAAATTAATGACACCAGATTTTATGTGCACTAAAACGCAAAAATAAACATAAAATCCACATAATCGGATGTTCCAGAGAGTAACAATAGTAATGGGAATATAAAAGTTATTTGATAAAGATATATGTGAATGAATATCTATATGTTAAACATCTATATATATATGTATATATACTTCGCATATGTATACAATTTTACCTGCAGAAAATTGTATTTTCTGCAACTTTAATAATAAAATATATTTACGTGAATTGATTTTTAAGGGAGATATTTGGAGAAAAAGGAATAACGTCAAGAATAAACCATTTTCGGTTGAGAAATTTCAGCCAAAACCTTTTCAGATCTTCATTTGTCAATAATAATCTTAAGTATACAGTGATTATTAGTTTTTGAGTCAGAGCGCCCATAAAATTCTCGAAAAATACACAATGATTTTATTGAAGAGGGTTTGGCGTTTGTTAATTTTTGGCGAGCGGAAAAGATTTGACCTGGAATACATCTGCGTTTGATATTTTACTTTCACCATACACATAAAGTGTTGTTTTCATGAAAAATATTGATTTCGAGATTTCAACGGAAATGCATGTTTTGACTATTTTCTCGACGATGTCTATTTTTGTGTATGTGATAGAAATTTTGCGACGCTCTAACTCAAATACTAATCATCCAATCAACGCAAAACTTAAGAATTAAGATTTTTATTAACAAATGAAGATTTTAAAAGGTTTTGGTTGAAACTGGTATACCGGAAGTGGATGTTTATTCTAGTCGTTTTTTTCAATTTTTCAAATATCTCCTTTAAAACCCCACTTTTATAAATAATTGTTATTATAAAAATTATAGAATATGTAATTTTCTACAAGTTTTGTTTGAAATATTTTTTCATAAAACCTATAGTTTAATAGATATCTTGATTTTTATTCTAAATTTATGTTAAATACGTCGCTAAGTGATACCATTGTTTCCGCTGCTATGATACAATTTTCTAATTGCTGATGGCGTTGCGTACGCTGCCAAGAGTTATGTTAATTGCGAATAGAAATTTTGTTACTCATAGAAAAAGTAAACAGTTTGCTTTACTTATTGATTTTTTATTAAATAAAGACTACTGAAAATGTTTAAAAATTATTCTCGAGTGCAGTCGCTGATAAATATTTCTGAGGACGCTGAAGTCGAGAGTAATAATATTCATTGCTATGTATGGAGAAAGTCATGTGTTGGCCACAGATTTTTTTATGAAAAAGAATCGTTCTTTACCGCTCGAGCGAGTCGATTTATTTCTCATTCGGAGCGTGGCAAGACTGCTTCTCGATATCGAGGCCGAGCGAATGAGGTCACGGGTTCGAATCCCGCCTCTCACGACAAGGACGGATTATTTATCGCAGGACATATTTCGCAAAGAGCGCCAATTGGGCAAAAAAAAAACGTCATCGCGACGAATTCGTTTCGATTGCATCAAGTTTCCGCTACGTTTTCTTTTTTATTATTTTATTCTTAGGAATCCGTTGGTATAGCTTTTTTTTCTGTTTAGCAAACTCTTTTTTTTTAAAAAGGTCTCTGGCTTATCGACAATAAAGTGTCAAAAATTTTACAGAAAAATTAACCTATTCGTAAATGAATATGAACGTTTATTTATTTATAAAATGATACATTTCCATTCGCCAATTTTATCGTTTTTCTGCTGAAAAATTCACCGAAATATTACTCTTATTGCCATTTCCTAAAACACGCTTGACTGAAATCTGCTCCTCACGGGCGTCACGTTGCGCATAGGTACCTACTCCTTGCATCGGGCGCAAATGAGAAGTTTCCAGGAACAGATATGCTCATTCTCTTAAGTCCGCCTTTCTCTAACTTGTGCGTGCGGTCCCCAATCAGGTCAAGACAATGGCAGCCATTGTTGCGTTGTTCGTTTCCCATAAAAGGAAAAAAATAATTTTTTTACGTCAATTTCGATAGTATTCGCGCGAGCGATGCAGGTAAAACCCTCGAAAACTGCGAAATGTTAATAGATCTATAGAAAATGTCGATTCTTCGCGAGCGAATCTGCAATTATTCCTTCCGGATCGGGGGAAAATGGAGAGCGGCACGTGTTCCAGCGCCTTCGTCCTCGAGCGTCATCGGAATTGGACTCGTCCCGCGCACATAATTCAGCGGTGGACGTTAGCCGGCGCTCCGTTCGCGGAAAGTGAGCAAATAAACGCGGTTTTGTGAAAGCGCCCTTTCAGGCCTCTCTGTTCGCTCCACTTGCGCGGGGCTTCGATTTCACGAGGGTCGGAAGAAAAACATCAACAAAAGCCTTAGCGGCAAAAAGAAAATGCTTTTTTTAAAAAAATCTCTCTCTTGCTGTGCTTGTATCTATAGCGACGGCTTGCCATAGCGTTAATGAAGACGCCTTTTCAATTATAATTTTGAAAAGGAGAACAAAATTAAAAAGTGGAAGAATAGTCGGAACATGGCCTGTGCGGTTCGGCATTGCGGTTTTTGCTTGATTCCCGGCATGCCGTGACTCGCTTTATTCTTTGGCCACACCCTCTCTCATCTTGAATGGGTAACCACTCCCAGGCGAGACGCTAAGGAGTTCTTCTCTTGGCCGCGAGATGTCCCGGCGTACACAGCAGTATCAAAGGGTAGCGCTGATGTTTGCGAGAGGAAGAGTACATGCCGAGAAAACTAATTGATGTATTGTGGGAGCATGCGGATTGAAGTCACAAATGACAGAGAGAACAGCATTAATTTGAGTGGAA
The DNA here is from genome assembly GCA_036926305.1 of Uropetala carovei. Classification (NCBI taxonomy): domain Eukaryota; kingdom Metazoa; phylum Arthropoda; class Insecta; order Odonata; family Petaluridae; genus Uropetala; species Uropetala carovei. The sequence continues at coordinate 2,115,791 of JAXCHB010000072.1, forward strand.
TTATAAACCAAATCGCACGTTTAGTTTTTCAAATCTTGGTATGGGTATTGTGCCATTTTGGGGATTTTTATTCAAGTTCGTATTTGTTTAGTTTGAATTTTTGTATCAGAATTATTTTGCCGTTTCATGAAGTTTCAAATCATACGCACTAAATTGATATGTCGTTAGAAATAAAATCCACCGAACGAGCAATCATTTATGAATATCATCTGAATTCCAAGGATCAAGGATAGAAATGCGGAATTAAATAGTACCCATTGTATAAGATTGTAAGCAAATACGTTCAGAGTGTTGAGTTTGTTTTAATGAATAGTTACAACATGTAATTAAAATGACTACAAGATTTTTTATCCGAGTTCGTTGGGCGCGTACCATTGTTTCCTAAGACTCAATTATCTTGCTTAAAGTTCCATTTGCATAAATATCTCTCTTGGATTTGATTCCTCGATTGATAGGAAATTTGGGAAGAATTAAGTAAAATAAGTCAATTTTAGTAATGGAACAATTAAAGTAAGATGTAGAATTATGCACAAAAGAAAATAAATGTTTGTATTAATTGAGTAATTTTCATGGATTTCTCCCAAAAAACTAGAAACTTTCTAGAGCAAAATTAAAAGATTGTTTCATGGCTAATTTTGTGATCTTGCCCAGGGCCGGCCCGAGGTACCGGCGAACCGGACAGCTGCTCGGGGCGTCAAAATCTTAGGGGCGCGATTCCAACCAACTACCTATAGGTACATACATACATTACTTGCAAGTGAATAAATATTGGATAACCGATTTATATCGCCGAACAGGCTGGAATCTTTATTGCGTTCATTCTGGTTTTTCGTAATCTGTATTCTTTACAGAGAGATGAATAAATTAACATCATAATCTACTCAAACGGAGGGGGTCGCTAGAGTGCTATCTCGCCCGGGGCGCCAAAATTCTTCGGGTCGCCGCTGATCTTCCCATATGGTACCTCACCTGAAAGCACTCTAAAAGAAAGAATCATCGAGCTAGACCTTGCGATTCAATCAAACTGATAAACTATTTTTCTAATAGCCAGAAAAAAGGTTGAAGCATTTAATGGAAATTAAAAGGACCCACTTCATGAAATTTGATGGTTTTAGTTCGTTTTTCGTGGACGAGTTTTGTGCTTTACTAAAATAATGCTTTCGAAATTCCGCAACCAAGCATGGAATATTCATTGACTCATTAAATTCATGGTATAATATAGACAACAGCATTTACATTTATCGTGAAAGTGGTCTTAGCGATGGCTGTTACCATGAATAATTATTTATTATGGAAATAACTGAGTATTTTACGGAAAGGTAAGAATAGAAGAAAAGATTCTTGTGGGAGTACCTTGGCAACAAATTCTCCAACAGTCGTTTCCAGAATTTTAATGAAAAACAATTATGTTGTTTTTGCAAGCGGAGTAAGCATAAAATAGAATAGCTTTTACCCGTTTCGTCAATAATAAGTTAATAGGGGAAGTTGGAGCAAACTTAGTTTTTAAAAATTAAGTGCGATTGCATTTTTAAATATGAAATTGAAACTCAATTTAAATTCAATTTTTCAACGCGAAACTCAAATTTTTGCATATTTTGATTTTCTGAGCATCTTCATGTTTTGTCAGAGTGTTTCCTTTTTAATCAATATCGTCAATACTTTTCTTTACTTTCTTAACGTATGCTAATTTGTGAAGTATGGAGTCACAGAAATTATTAAATATCTTTAAATGATCTTCTATGCTCCATAAATCTTTTTCCCGAGAAGCAATACCGCCGATTAACCGCCGCATATTAGCGAAAACATTTTGTATTAATTCAGTTTATCTTACTTATTACTTCTTTTTATCTTTAATAAAACGTATTCTTATAATGTGATTAACCAAAAAAATATTGATTACGGATATTCTCTGTGAATATTTTTCTATATATAGACGAAATTATTACTGTGGCCATAATTATGGCAATACATTTTTAAATTGACAATAAAATTTTCACTTTAACGTATACTATTTTGAATTGGACTGTTACTAATTTAATGCGTTTTTCATTGTTACCATATGTTGTATTGGAGTTTTAATGTGCGCATATAAATCTGTATAAGCCTGAAAGACTATCTGAGGAGGCTTTAGGCATAATTGAAAATCTCACCGTGACCATGAGTTATAGGTCCGATTATTCTTTATTTTTCATCGATGAAGTTACCATAGGAATATTGCTATGGATCTCATTAGGAGAAGCAAGAATCTTTATGTATTTTAAAAGAACGTTTGATGCGTCGAACTCCCTGGAATCCTTCCATCTGTAGCCGTTGGAATTCAACGAATATCGCTGACTCCTCTTTTTTTCGTTCCCACAGGGCATCTTGGTGCAGGAGGTGGACGAAGGACAGCCGTGCCTCACTTGCAGAGACAAGTGCTCCGGGTTCAGCCCTCACCTCTGGAGGTAAGTGATCTTTTGGCACCGGCCTTGCCTCCCCCCCTCCCCCCCCCCCCCCTTCACGTGTGATCCGAGGCGCACCCACGACCTCTGTCGCCTCGCGAATTCCCGACGAGTTGGGTCTTCGGGCGCCGCCGGAGGAATTCCTGATAGAATTCCCTCTTTTTTTGGCAATCGCTCAAGGTTTTGCCTGGAAGTCCGATTAGGAATTTACGAGGAATCACTCGTATTCGAAGAGAAGTGGAAAATTGAAAGGGGCGTCCTTTTCGATCGGTTAATACCATACGTGAGTGTTCCAAACAATTACGTGCAGTATGCTGATTAGATGAGGTGTCGGAATGCGGTGTTTGCATTTCACAGGCGCCGCTGCTACTTATCTCTATTTAGATTTCCGAGAATTGTTCGAGGAAAACGTCTGACACGCGTTGAGTGACTGGGTGGTAATAAAGTTATCCGATGGTTGACCAATCTTTTTGCAATACTCGCATTAAGGAAACATTTGTATTCGTTCGTGATGATGATTATATTTTAAAGAAAAGAAATTAAGGAATCTTCGTCAAGCGTAGGCTCTGTACAGGGGACTCGTGGAAAAGAGCTTTTTTCTGTCGTATTTACTAAAAAATCTGATGTGGCCAACACATGACTTTCTCCATATTTGGGGTATAGATATTTAAATTATTATGAATAACATTATAAGGCAAAATTATTATTTCCTGTCGTAAAAGAATACAGTCGTCCTTACTGCCGTAAATTATGTATATTTTGAATAGGTATGTTAACAGAATTCACCGCTACATGGTGGTGGCGCTGTATACTGGAAATTAAGAAAAGTAAAATATCTCCGAAATCTCTACAACTTTGGTTCTCACGAAGATGACCAATTACGACGTTTTTAAGGAGATATTTGACGGAAACCGAAAAAACCGATTATTTATAAATAATTCCTAAACAATAACTGCTATGGAAAATTATTTCAAATGAAAGTTGTAGGAAATTACATTCTCTATAACATTTGTATAGAATTGTATATACAATAATGATGTTTTAACGGAGAAATATCGCAAAAACCGAATCGGGTTTCGAATAAACCTCGACTTCCGGTTAACTGTTGTTGTCCAAAAACTAATCAGTTCTTTGTGCTCATGCTAAAGTGTTATATATGAAGTTTGTTAACGACGTCATGGAATGTGGCTTTGGAGCCCTATTTTGATTCAATAAACCGAAATAAGTGATTCCAATAAGAGGAGAATTTTGTAAGCATTTGATACAATATGGTTTTGGTTTTCCTGTTTTGATTCAATAAACCAGTGTTTCTATTAAGCGGAACTTACTGTACTACATAACTCCCAAAGGTATAGATTCTTGTGCTTGCACTCTTTACTCTCACCTGTTGAGTTAGATATTACATTGCAAACTTGTTCCGACGGTTCATCGGCTATTATATTTTCACGGAAGACTTAATTTTTCTTTCCTTGTACCAGCGGCGGCTCTCTTATTAGCCTCCCCCGCCATTTAGAGGGCGTTACGCTGGGGTAGACAGATTGCGTCCGTGGTTTATTCGGGTCAAAACTGATGGCTCCGGGTGTGGACCGGAAGAGGAAGTAAGGGAACACAGGTAAAAGACAGGTTTCCTCTCAAAACATCGGACTCTCGATCGATGTTCCATTCTGTCCATTAAATGTTTCTTTCCCATAAATATCGAGCGAAGGGATTGCGAACACGGACCAAATCCTGGTTTGTAAAGTTTAGTTTAACAATAAAACACAAAAATCAACCCACTATCCTTTTGACATTTCCATTTTTAATTGAACCTTTTATACATGCATATTTAATGGTGAATTTCAACTAGGAGTAAAGAAACGGATCCAATGAGTTCCGCATTTTGATGCTACAGTAACGAGGAGCAAGCTGCAGGATATGTGGACCACATTTGGTTCTCTTGAAAACTACTTGGCGTTAAATGATTGGGGTTCACGTGCGGTGTCAATATATATCAGTTGTAGCAGGTTGACTAATTGTTAATACGTTTTGAAGGAGAAAAAAGTCACCACATATTGAACTATATCTCTGAGAGACCTAAAAGACTTTCGCACCTGATTCGGTCTGAAATTTTATCCCTTTCTGAATTTCTCAATAATTTATTCAAAAAATCTTCTTCTACATGTTCGTGACCGAACTACGCTAATCGATTTACTTCCAAAGCAGCTGAAACGAAATGCCTTTTAGGCTTAGGACATTCAATGTCAATCTTATGAATTGCAAACGTTTCTCCTATGGCACTTAACGTTCGAATGAAGGATACTTTAATTGTTATATGCTGCTTTCTGTAGCAATTCTCCGAAAGTGGGCTTATAAAAATTTTTAACACTCAGAAAGTGTCTTTCGAAGATTAATGCTTTAGAAAGATGCTTTCGTCGAACTAAGAAACTGACTATATAGGTGTACCGTTCGCGGTTTTGCCAATTCAAGGTTTTGCCTTTTCACGCCATTCTTCGTTTTTTCGGATTTTAAAATTACAGAGGAGGGGTTTTTTTTAGAAACTTCAAATTCAAGAAAAGCTCTCTGTAGTAACTCTCTACATATGAACTTGCAAAATACTATAAAAAAACAAAATAAAAGACAGCTTTAAATCGCAGCATTTTTAAAGGTTGCAGTTAATGGTTTTGCTGTTCACCAGGGAAGTAAATGGAAATGTGGTGCTGTATTTTTTCCTCGTTTAGGAACGGTTTATTAACTAGGAAATTTCTTTTAGCATCGACTTAACCAAGATATCGTGCTAAAGGGCATTTTTCATTTGCATATGTTTGGATGCGGAGATGTTAATATGTTTGTATTTGTCTCTAAGTGGGAATATTTATTTATTTGCTCATTCATAATTTGTTCGTAATTCATTGGAAGTTCGGTTGTTCGATGGAATTTGGTGGATGTAGAAATTGATACTCCCTTCTCGCCGAAGGTCTATCTATCTATCTTTCAACTTGAAAAGGCTCTTGCTTGCCTTAAAAAGAACGGCTTCTTCACGCATGCGCCTTCGGTTCGTCCCATTGCTGTCACTTAATTGCTAAATGCTCGCTTTTATAGATGTGAATCATCGTCTTTCATCAGGACAAGGTCAAAAAGCGACGCAGCTTACAAATAAAAGACACCCTTCCCCGTTTTGCTTTTAGGCTCAGCACTTTACGTGTTTATACACAAGATTAAGTATGGAAACGGAAACACACCCACATGGGTATTTAGTAGGCTTACGCTCTTACCGCAAACAAAAATTTGCTGCGTAGAAATAAAAATGCTCGATAAACTTTTAAATTACGATAAACATGCTATATGGAGTCTGTTTGGATGCTGTTCTCTCATAAAATGGCTATGCTGTCAATTTACTTTATTTAGACCTATTCGAATTATAAGTTCAGTGGCATATGAGAACATTTAATGTCTTAATTAATCCGCTATCATCGTATCTCTGGCAATAGCACTTTGTATGGTACATACCATTATTATTCATTCTAATACTTTGAGTTTCCTGGCAATTTTAATTCCAACGTATTGCCGTCTCCATTTCCTAGCACTTTGACTACGGAAGAATGGCGTGCAGTGTCGCCGAATCCTAAAATACGAAGTATATCAAGGATTTAATTTTGTATTTCGTGTTTTTTGTATTAATCGAGAATAGTATTAGATATTTACAGATATCTATTAAAATTTCTCATATGAATTTAATAATAGGATTAAAAGTTGCTAAAAGTTACGATTAAACGTCTTACGCTAAAACTTGTCGACGGCATAACATTACAAATTAATTTTAATTTTCAACTTCTGGATAGGTTATTATCCAGTTAAATTCCATTCATTTTTTTCTCTGGTGTTTATAAGACCTGTTTGATAATTTTCGGGCTATAATGTAAAAATTTTCCGTGTCATACCGTAACACGAGAGTTTCGGATTCATTCCGCTCCCGTCCGAGACGGCGCCACGTGCTGGACGCTCCGTCCCGCCACCAAATGAAACTCTTGGGAGCTTCGACAGCGAGCTTGCGATGCATGTGCGCACCTCGATAAAACGGTTGAAAACTATAAAATTAAGTCGCGTGCGGAACACGGCCGGGGGCGATTGACGCCGTGGCCCGGCGACGAAGGTGTAAATACGAGAGAACGATGGTTGTGGGGGCGTGCGTTGCTAAAATACAGAGGGAATGGGAGGCGGGAAATAAAAAAGAACGAAATCGGGTAAAACCGCACGCACACCGTCATTACATCACATCCCGTCGGTGTGTGTGCGGGAGGGCGTATCTCTCTCTTATCTCTCCCGTGTTTGCTCTACTGTTGGCACTTTTATGCCCTTTTGGGTGGGGTCGTTTCGAGGGGAGCTTTTTTTTTCGTTTTCATGGCAACGGAATTATGTGGCGAATTGAAGATTTTTCCGAGTAATATACGATCGAGCATCAATTATCCTCTACCGCGTTATTCGCCTTACTGTTGGATCGTAGCGGAAAAGCTAAAACGTGTGGCGGGAAAATTGTTTCCGTCAATTCTCGCGTCTCTCGACGGATGTCGCTGAAGTATCAAAGTTCACGGCGAATGAAATAAAATGACGATAGAAAGTAATCTTTGAAAAGAAATTAAATTTTTTTCGAGTTCTTTTTTCAAGAGCGACAAATCCCTGTTTGGTATCAAGTGTAATTTGTTGACATATTTGCCTAAGTTTTGTACGGTTCATTTTTTTGTGCACGTCCCTGTCACTTCTTGTACGGGGTAATATTTTTCGTCAGCCTGTCAGCGTTGTCGATCTGAGAAAATAAAACAAACACCCAGCATATCTTTAGCCACCCATTAAAATCGACTCGCATGATAATTCAAGATTTATGATTGACAATTTAAGTTTCGAGCGTTTTGTTTGCCGAAGCGATGTTCAGTTGTTTGCCGATGTAGCTAGTTAATCTTGTGCCAGCCTATCAAAGGTGAAATTACGCCATAAGTTTCGGTTCTCAAAAAACAATGGGAACTTTCCTTTGTTTGAAAAACCGGTTGCGTCGCAGTTGTATGCAAATAGAACTGATTAAAGCAATGGAAGAAAGCATTCTCAATAAATAATTTTACAAAACCGACAATCGAAACTAAGAGCTGAAGCAATAAATGAATCCCTTCACTCATATGGAGGAGACTCGTTTAACAGCTCGCTTTTATCCACTCTCGCCCCTGTTTTTCCTTTATCGTTTGGGAGCACTTCTCATTTTCTCTATCGCCCGTGGAGAATTAATTTCGCGAGAAGCAGGGCGTGTCGAAGGGGAACGCAAAGGTTTCCACAACTTGGAAGGTCAACATATCGTACCCATTGCCATTTTGTGCCTCCGCCTGCCGGTGGATGAGGTTGGGTCGACTTGCCATAAAACGGGACCCTTTTAGAAATTCTCAATATCCTGTCAAATCTTCCTGTCTTTCGCTTTTTCGACGATTTTCACTTTTACCGTCATTTAAAATTATTACCCTTAAAGAATCTCACAAAATCGTGAAAGTAGGCTTTGAACACGTGTATAAAGACTTTACGATAAGCGACCACGAAACTTAAATACCTATTAAAAATACCTGGGATTTTCTATTTTAATGAACCTTTAGTCATTTAAATCAGAAACTTGTAATCGGTTAAAATGAAGTTAAGACGTTAAAAAAAAACAAATTTTGATTTGAATAAGAAAAATTTAAGCTGTGTGAGATGCAATATTTCTTGGCTAATTCGTACCCTTAAACGTAATGTAGTCCCACGAAGGTATTTCTTTACATTGATCCCTACAGCGCACTAGACTAATCGCAATTCAACCGCCCTAAAGAACGGCACGCGTAGCATGGTCCTTATCTTATGGCGTAGGCACCATTTCGAGTTGTTATAATGATATCATCGCATTATTTCTGCCTTTCGGTAGTTCGAGGGTTATCAGTTGCTAGTTGTCATTCATACTTTCTATTCATGGAAACGCGTTGAGGAAAAGATCGTATCTACGATAATGGTACTCCCCAACAAACTCACTTATGCAATTCCACGTACATTTCTCCTGACATTTTTCATTGGAAACAACGTTGCCAAGTGCACTCCGAGGGAAGGATATCAGTCAAAATGAACGATACTACTCGTTTTTATAAGCTAAAAAGTGTCGTGAGGGGAAGAATGACGGGAAACCGTTTCTTTTTAAAATTAAAACGGATATATAGGATCTTAGGAATTATTTATTTTATGTTAAATACCTTAACTTGGACGATAATAACGCGTTTATTTAATACTATATACAATGTTTGCGCGTTCTATCGGTAGAAAACTTGAGAAATAGAGTTTGATTTTATGCTAGTGCAGGGGTCACCAAACTTTTTATTGAAAGGGCCACGTGAGGCTTTATGTACGACAGCGCGGGCCACTTAAGACTTTTCAAATGACTTATCGGGCCGCGTGAAAACTTCAAAGAGCAATTTTCGACCGCCCAACGTCACTGTTAAAAATTATTTCGAGCGGGGGGAGTGGCGCTCGAGAAAATAGAAAAGTTTCAGAAAAAACGAGTTGGCGATCGACCGGTCGAGCACCCCTGTCATAAATGACACTTAATGAAAATTGCTGTTGGTGAATACACAGAACTTAAAGAAATATATGTATGAGGTTAGGCGGGCCAGATTAAACCACTGCGCGGGCCGGATGTGGCCCGCGGGCCTTAGTTTGGGGACCCCTGTGCTAGTGAATCATAGTGGTCGTCGTGGGAAAAAAGGTAGCCGAATCGGCGAAAATTCTTTTTTTTAACAGAAAATGTTTAAGCGGGGTAAATGAACGGCGGACGTGATACTATAGGCCAACCCTTCATACAATAAATGAATTCGTGGACACAAAAATTTGTTCCCGCCCGGGATCGAACCGGGGACCTTCCGCGTGTAAAGCGGATGTGATAACCACTACACCACGGAAACAACTTGCTTCGGTGATGTGAAGCGGAGGCATCTATTCGGAATGACCTTCATTTTGTTAAGAAAAGTTCTTGGACGTTCGTTTCCCGGAAAAAATTTATTTTATGAGACGTATAACTTCTTTTCATATCAAATAATGGAGAACATAAAACTCGCGCTGTATAATCTATTTTCATCAGAGAACGTTACTGTTAGTTCTTTAACAAGCAGTAGCGGGAGGGTCGCGGGACATTCAAAATAGCCATCGATGAAAGATGACTCGCCGCTCTAGTTAAAATGCTTCCAGCTTAATCGGAGTTAAAGAAAAATAATCCAAAAGCATCGAAATTCCTTGCCTTAGTGCACAAAACGTGATTTTAAGTGCAAAATGTGCTCATAATTGCTCTTAATTTCTTTTAAACTGTTCTTGATTCATTTTATCTTTTATCCTTTTTTCTTCTATCCTCTATGGTTCTATGGTTTATTTCGACAGATCGTTGGCTCTTAAAATTTGACCTACCAATTTTTCTTTTGTCTTTTCATTATCATTCAACTCTACGTTTACTGTATTTTGGACTTTCTCATTTGTTTTCTATCCTACACTGCATTCATGTCTCAAAACAATATAATCTGCTCACATCTTCTCATGTGCGTATTTGTTATTTTTGAAAATGTACAGTACATATGATCAACTAAATTCTTCCACGAAGTTTACGCCTAGCCTTTGTTGAACTTATTCTAAGTAAGATAGACTTCGTAACACGAACTGCTTTTATAGCGAATACTTCATGTTTAATCTTCTCATCATTATCGTATCATTCATCTTATTTTTGTTGAAGTTTTTGTTTACTTATTAGTTTATTTTCGTTATCTTCACTTGTGCATATTTGTCATAATCGTGAGGGTAATTTTACGACTTTGACGAGTGCTGGTTCACCGATGGAAGGTTATAAAATATGACTTTTGGAGAAATGTAATCTTTATACTCGAAATCAACCATAAAGGTGAGCTGGACAATTCTTTCTTGAAGTAGGATTAAGGAGTTATAAATTCAATTTTCATTTCCTGTAAGATGGTAGACTTGGTTGAGTGGTATGGCTCTGCTATGTTATTTTCACTCCGAGTTTTGATACAAGTGGGTATTGGCAGACTTGGTTGCTTGATATAACTCGGATATGCCATGTTTTCTACCATTTCAATAATATCTTTTAAAATGCAATGTTAAAATTGTTGCGTCCATATTATACAGACATGCAAAAGATTTTGTGACGGTTATTTTCGAAAATTAGGCATTAGGTAAAATAAGTTTAATTTTTTCTCTGCTATACAAATTCTGAAAATGTATTATTTTCTCTGACAATATTTTACGAGTCAAAGCGAAAAGTTAATTATTTGATTGATTGATTGGTTGCTTTGTTTTGTTTGTTTGATTCGAATACGTTATATAACGAAACTTCATCTAAACCTGTCCAATCTCTTAAGACATACAACAGACGGACAAACCATATATGTTGATACCTCCGCTCGTACAATTGTGGACTGATGGAGGTAGCTGCAAACTTAGGTTGAACTTCTATATTTTTTCGATATTTGGGAAGAAATATATTTTATATTGAAGTATTCAGCCTTATTCTTTTATTTAATCACGAAAAAAACTATCGAAGGAAAGTTATTTTCTGCCGTTTTTCAGTAGTCTTGCGCGTACTGGATTTGCCATAACCGTTCAAATGTATCATAGGATCGAAGGACTCGAGTAGTAAAAATATGAGATTTGTGAATGCATTATACAATCCAGTTTACAAACTTTATACATGTTGTGTTAATATAAACTCGATCTAAAAAAATCAAGTATCTGTCCTGGTGTCCCTCTCTCCTGCACTGTCTGCACAACCAGCGACCGTTCCGCTTTTATTTGGTCACTTCCTGTTCGAACTAATTTTGTGCACGCGTAGGTGATCGTGGGTTACTGGACAGAAAAATCTAAAATCTCTGGAAGAGTTCCGGGTTCGATTACAGGAACTTTTCATTTCTCCATTTGATTATCATCGTAGCGAGTGCAGGATACTTTTAATGATGCATTTTATGTGTTAGTATAGAGATGCGAACTCGAGACTTGAGAGTATGCGCTGAAAACTGTTAATTTTGCAGTGAATCTCTTTCTAGTACACATATAGTGTATCATAACGTCAAAATATTTTGTCCATTCCACTTTGTTATGTAGAGGTTTTACTGTATTTATTTCCTATTAAATAAGGAGATAAGCCTATTTATGATACACAGTTTCATTTTCCACTATTATCTATGCTTCATATAAATGTTTACTTAATTTTCTCGTTTCATGCAAAGCTAAAGCGTCCACAAATTTTCTTTACCTTTCGCTTTCGAATCAACGCAGATAGCTTTTTCGCATCTCTTCCTTATCCTCTTCTGAAATCCCATTCTAGAAAAACTTCCAAGTGCACGAAGAGAAATCGTTTGGTGGAATGGTGAGAGAGAAAGAACCTATTCCTATTGTTTCTTTTAATTTTTTCCTCTTTTGTTTTAAATAAACGTTCAGTTTTATGCGATTTATGTGGTGCAGTACATATTAATATGTGAAAACGCTTCGCTTATAGACAGTCATTTGGAAATTTTATAGAAGGATGCCGATGTCAAACTGCAAGGTTTTACTCAAGGATCTTCATAGGATAACCTAGGACGAGACACGAGAAAGATGCAATTTAATACACTTTATTACATTCATAATCAATATGAGATTTCTGCAAGTTAATTTATTTTCCCCTCTCTCTCTCTCTTATTTCTATCGTTAATGTCATCGTTCTTATGGTTTGATTTTCGCTGGCGGAATCCACGGAGCGTGCATAGCGAGCATTCCTCTCTTCGCGGAGACATGGAAAGGAAGAGGGCGAGACCCTGGAATATGGCGCTGATTGAGAGATTCGGGACGATAATTCACTCTCCTTCTCTATTCTTCTCTGATTAGAAGGTAATTCTTCGCGATAAGGTTCAGGAAACAAGTGGGCGTTTCCCATCGTTCTCCCGCAAGATGGTCCTCTAAAAAGAAGAGTGTATGAGGACGAGCGAAGAGAGAGAGAGAGAAAGGGTTATTTTGAGGTGATATATTATCTCCCCTGGCCGGGCTGATACGATTGATACGAAAGTGAATGGTATTGGAATGCGCACGGAGAGATGGGGTGACTGGGGTTTTTTTAAAGTCCAACGGAATACACGTATGGTGCTTGACCGTCTGTATTTTCCATAAGATTTTTCGAGAAGTGAGTTTGATTGAGGCAGATATCTACCCAGGGGCGGCCCGAGGAATTATGGCGCCCTCGGCGAGATAGCACTCCAGCGCCCCTTCCGAAAATGCTTGTTGGGATATTTTCGAAGTACATGGTAATTTATTCATCGCCATGTAAAAATTATTGATAATGCAAAAGTAAAGGGGATAACATCAATATTGTAGGCTGTTCCGCGATATAAATTTGTACCTAATATTTATTCATTTGTCAGCAATGCATAGATATATGATCGCTATAGAGCCTCCAAGACTTTGACACCCCGGGCAGCCGCCCTGCTCGCCCGTACCTCGGACCGGCCCCCCAGATACCTATATGAAAGTTTTGAGGAAAAATAAACCCGGATGGTTGCTGAAATAGATTAGAAAATGCAGCTAAAAATTCGTATGAAATCGAGTCGATTCCTTGTCTATTCAGATTGTATATAACGAAAATACATTCCAGCTAATTACAGTGTGCAACTGACGATTCTAACTGATCTCTAAACTCATCCATGGAACTTAATGATATATTGAATTTTTTAGCAAATCAGAAAATTTTGAATTTGTTCAGTGTTTGGCTTAGATCCATCTTCTCCTTTTACTGTATTATATTTTCTTTAGCTGACTGGCACATTAATATTTCTCATGTCCAGTTTTTAATGACTCGGTAACATAAACAATACTTTATCCTTTACTGTAAACTAGATGCATAAAATAAGTGTTTTTTAAAAAATAATGCATATCCGTCTTTGGGATTTGTTCTATTATTTTTATTTTTAAACGCCTTCATTTTCTTATTTATCCCTTCGTAATGACGTTTGTCTTTGGCTGTAAATAGTTGGAATAAAAGCCTTTAACCTCGGTCAAAGCAAGACGTCACTGCCTTTCCATCTCTATCCCCTTCCTCCAATACGTACTCTCCTTCATCTCTCTCTGTTCGTTTATTTTCTCTCTCATGTTTCCACGGAGAGAGAGAGAGAGAGATCCGTGAATCTCTTTCAGTCACGTACCGTTCTGCGTAGACTGATGCTGCACTAGTATAGTCGGTTGTTTCTTTTGTCGCCTTTCTCTTATATGCGCTTCGAACGACCTCCCCGTTTTGGGAAGAAAGGGTTTCCCCGAGGGATTGGGAATTCCCACCGGAAAATAATGCTCGCCTTTAACGCTTCTCATTCTTGTTCTCATGAATATCTCGCTTTAGAAAGGAAAGCAAGCGAATATTCTAAAATGGTTTTTTCTTGGAAGGTGATCAAAAAGGATGTCTGTCATGCAACTTACGGAGCGTAGCGCCGAATCACATAAGCGCCACGGCCTAAAATCCATCATTAAAGACTTTTATTGGTAAAAATCTTTCCACCACAAATGGGATTTTCCTCGGCTTGTGTCGACTAACTGGGACCATCTCAAAAATTGGCCGCGTCGCAAACCCCTCGACCCTCATTAACTCGGATTAGGAGACCGAACCTCGAGGCACAGACCCAAATCCGAGCTCAGATATCTCTACCCTAGCAGCAGGGGGGCACTAGCCAACCACGTCTTTTGCAATAAAATTTAAATTATTTTATGTTGTTAACTTAGTGCGTTATTGACTCAAGTATAAAATATATTCTCTATATCTTGGGGAGCAGAGTAAAGAGGAAAATTCAGATACCATCCACTTTTGAATTGCTTGTAGCCTATAATATTAAAACCAAACTACGCATCGATGTACAAGAAAATTACCGAGCTTGTCTTTCGGCTAGAATAAAAGCTAAAAAAGGAACAGTGAAAATACAGTTCTGTGTTATCTCAGATAGCTCTTAATAAAAAGGTCGCGAGTCGTCTAGGAAAAATTTAATTAATTTTTCTATTTAAATGAGGTTGACTTTATTATGCGAAGCAACCGTGGTCAATTTTACTCCAGTCGGGTTTTTATTTTTTTTAAAGAATCATGTTAGTAATGGCAAGATGGGCCTCAAACGTTAGATTCTACTATTCCGTATCTCTAAAGTAAACACGAAATCTCAAACGACCTTTAAAAAACTCTAAATCGTATGAAAATAACTTAGTTTTTATCTTGGATAGGTACTGTAGGAGAAAAAGTGGGCCAATCAGCATTCGTTTTTTTCTTTCTTTTTTACTTTATTGAATACGCATAAATCATGAAATCTACTACACTTGCAAAATACGATTTCATTCCCGCTGACGGTAATTTAGTGCAATGAAAATGTCAGAGAACAAACTTCATCGTTTTTAAATCTTTCTTTAACGCGTACTAAGCGTGCGAACAAAGCAATTTTTTCCCCAATTCTCACTGAAAAAAAGTAACGGGGACAAATCCGTGAAATCCCTTTTCCCTCCGTTAGCGCCATCAAAAAAGGAAGATGTCTCGCATTTACCTCACCTTTTGCGACTTTATTCACCCTTTACTTCCCCCTTCCCATCACAAACCTCTCCGCAAACCCGACGCGGAACAAAAATTATATAAAAAACTAAAGAAACACCCGTCTCGCCCAATTCACTCCGCAAACAATGGCTTCAAAATGGCTTACACTCTATCAAAAAGTCACTCCCTTCTCCTTTCTCTCTCTCTCTCTCCCCCTATTACTCCATCCTATTATACTCTCCCTTTTAGCATCCTTTCTACACCTCTCCTCAACTCTCTCTCTCCTCTTTCTTTCCTTTCCCACACCAGTTTCTCTCTCCACACCTAAGGTAGACTTTACTTCGGTCCGTCCCCTTCCAAGTTATTTGACGAGGCGGGACCTCTGCCACCTATGTGGCAAACTGCAAACTAACGGAAGTTTGTCCGGAGTTCCGCTGTCGTAGCCATCGGTGCTTCTCGTCTGCGATGAAAGCGTTCCGCGATTAAACGCCAGCACTCACCTACCGAGATTTTTAGGAATCTCTCTCTAGTCCAATTTTATTTGTTATTAATTTTTTAGTTCAAAACCGTCGGATGATAGCATCAAATTTGACGAAGTGTAAGATGAAGAATTATCCTGTTAGTTCACTTGATTAAAATAATAATATTCACCCCTTTATATTTTGAAACTTTATGGCCTGAACTAATTTAATTGCTAGAAATATCCAAGCATTTCTTCATTTTAATAATATCTTTAGAATTCCGCAAACGTATGGGTATAATTCTTTGACCTTTTACGCAGTGCATCGCGGGAGTTAATATCGGCGATATGGTAAATAATATCTTCCCATGTTCCCTCTCATTGCAACTGTGTTATCGTACGAACTTTTCTTCAAATAAAAGTAAGCACTAAAATGTTATCAGGTCGATTTCCTTCCATTATTTGCTTTTTCGCTATTCGTCGACAAGTTTTAAAGTACACGGTTACAAGAATATTGCCATTCGATTAATTTAAGCTTTAGTTTTACTGCGAAGCATTTTAAGTTGTAACTTTATTAATTTATATTTATATGCAACAAATTTTGAAACGGGAAGTACTCACAAGAAATAATAAAAACAATAATTCTGGGATTTCGAGCACGCACAATTTTCTTGCCTTTTTAATCAGTCTAAGGGTTAGTTATTGATATATAGTCATTTGAAAAAATCCTGTTTAAAAAAATTATAACCGTTCCCACTTAACGCAGAATTTCGTTTAAAAGTGTCCTTATCACTGACAAATATTCGGAAAGTAGCGGATTTAAAAGGAACCGACGTGGATTTATTTTTATTTCGAAGCCCCATTTTTGCAATATGGAGAAAAGACCGAATCGGAAATCTTTCCACAAGGAACGGGCATCATAATGCTTTTCTCCTTTCCTCCTCTGGCAGTTCGAATCCTTTCCCTTCAAGCATAACGCACATTCACCTCGGTTGGTAAACACCTGTCGTTTCCCCGAAACGCAAACGAGGCGAAGTTGTCATACATCCTCAGAGAGAGAGAGAGAGAGAGAAAGAGAGGGGCTTTTGATCTCTTCTCCTCTCACTGACTTCCCTTTATCCAGCGAATGAGTAAACAAGTTGAAAGTACAAAAAATGTATTTTAAAAAACCAACTTTTGTTTATCTTAGCCCACACAACTTTTCTCCCCAACAGAACGGAAACTTACAGCAGGAATACGAGAGTTAATCGCAAACGCCCAACAATGGAAAACTAATTTAAAATCAATAAATTAGAATTGCATTGAGCGCCGTTGTGAATTCGAATTACTTATTAACAGATTAGTAATTAAATGGAATTTAAGTTTTAACTTCAGAAAAGTATCCAGCATAATTGTTGAAATTGATCTAAAACCTATATAGGAAACAAAGAAACGTAAAATCTGATTCTCTATTAAAGATTCATTTTCACGTAAGCAGTTTAAAGTAATAATAATAAGCGAAAACACCTACGACATCGTTCGCCCAATGGAATCCGAAGAAAGGCGCTTCGAATCCTATAACTTCCAAGATTTTTTCTGCTATCGAAGGGGTTGAAAACATATACATATATAAATAAATGCATATATTACTTTCGAAATCGATATAGAAGTTGACAAAAATAAAAGCGAGAGGTTGAATCGAAATTCGAAGGAAAGATGGAGTCCGAAAATAGTTTCGGGAGCTGAGGGGGAAAGTAGGGGGCGTTTTTTCTTGGATAAGTATTGTACCTCTCTCTCTCTTCTATCTGTCGGAGGCGGACGAATGGTCGGGGGATGAGTTTTGACAACGTAGACGTGATTTTTCGTCCTTCGGCCTATTATATATTAGCGACGCGAGGCGGTAGGATTGGGTGCGGCGGAGTTATTGGAAGGAAATTCAAAACTTCTCTCGAATCGAGCTCCTTAGCCTGTGATTGTCTCTTTCCGTTCTATATTCGTATTTTGAAAAGTTTCTCTTGCGTTTCGTCTTTATTTACAGAAAGTCCGTCGTATGTATGATTCGTTTTCGAATGTTTCCCGGATTTTAGACGGTGTTCAGTATTTTGTGTACCGTCAGTATATCTATCAGAGTCCGACACGATTTAAAATAGGCGCAACTCAGGCCGTCTCTCTTGCGTCACAACATGCAAATCTTTCGTTTCTCCTTTCAACTTTTTCCTCATTGGTTCTTTTGGTGCGCACCTATGACTCGAGTGCCAATCCGCCGCTATTTATCTCGGCAATTCTGACTTCATTTTGGAAAGAGATCGGCATAATATTTTAGTGAGATGGGAATGTGTTCTTTTTGGTCCGCTTGCAGCGCCCCGTCCAACTTCTTGTGATCGATGCCCGTGCATCTCTCCCCCTACTTCCCCTCCACCCCCTGCTTCCCCTCCACCCCCTGCTTCCCCTTCTCCCCCATCCACCTCTTTCCGTTCCGACCGTCTTTCCGCGCCTCCGGCGTCCAAGAAGACGCGAGCGATGATGCAGTAGATCCTCTTCGGCGGCATCTCTCCAAGTGAGAGAGGTGTGACGGGCGCTTTGATGGTCGATTGCGGTTTCGAATGCGAGAGTGGAGAGAAGAGAGGGAGAGAGAAAGAGTTAGAGAGAGAGAGAGAGAGGAGGGAGAAGCTGACCGATGAGAGAGGTAGCGTTGCGTATTCGGAATGTCTTTAAAAAAAAGTTATTTTCACTTCGCAGTTGGAGACGTGGACATGTAAATGGAGGGCATTTCGGAAGAGCCTTCGAAAAGAATCTCTCAATCTCTTGCGTTTAAGAGATCCACGGAAGCATAAAGATGGATGGATTTGTCATCACCTTTGAATAGTTTTCGAGATGGGATGAAAACGTACATTTCGTTCGAGGGACCACATTTCGTCATCTTTTGTTTCGAAATGCTTCCCAGAGTGACAGATGACGAACATCTGATGCGGCTATTACAAAAATTACATTCAGCCTTTGCAGTTTCTTTTATTAAACGTAAAAATTTATGCTTATGAATTATTTCCTAAAAATCTATTGTTTACTCTTTATGCTCTGTAAATTTTAATTTTATTAAATGTATTTGTTAGATATTTTTCGTTCTATTTATTGAAACGCACAAAGTAAAACTCCGTTTTGAGGTACATGATAAGTTTTTAATTCATCGCAATTAATTCTTCGTAAATACTTCGGTTAAAGAGTCAGTCACAATTTTTGCTGAATTTTCTCATCTCCACCACTATATTTTAGTAAGTCTGTTTGTCTGTTTCTTTATGAACGTCCACATTTCTCAACCGATTCCGACCAAATTTGGCACGATAGTAGAGGGTACCAAGGGAAAGGTGAAAGCGTGATTTTAGTGTCCGTCTGTCCGCTTGATTCAAAATGGCGTCCAATTGTCTGTCTCTTCCTTTATGCACGCCCACATTTCTCAACCGAATCCAACCAAATTTGGCACGATTATAGGGGACAGCAAGAGGAAGGTCGGCGTGGGATATCGTTTCCGTCTGCCAGTTTCATTAAAAATGGCGGCCGATTTAAACATTAAATTACGCGTATTTTCCCGAGTCCTATTGATTTGAATCAAAGTTGGTACGATTGTGGAAGGCTCCCAGGAATTATTCATAAGCGGTTTTTGTTTCTCTCTGCCCGTTTTATTCAAAACGGCGGCCGATTGAATTCTTAAATACTATGTATCATCTAGAATTCCGATCGGATTTGAAACAAATTTCCCCGGGCAACGCCGGGTATTTCTGCTAGTATTTTCGGTAAGCTTTTTGAAACTTGGGATCCTCACAAAATTCTGCCCTAGGAAATATATAGGAATAGCCCATTTAAAAACCTTGTCATCGCATTAAGGTTGTTCTTGGCGGAAGTGTTGCTCTGTCTACCAATGTTAGTTCTATGTTATCCGATGAAGCGACTTCCAACCATAGCAGTTCGTCACGCAGTTGCCAAATTTCGAATACTTTAAATTTTTAGATACATCCAATCGTCATGATCGACGTAGTTTCCTTGTAATGTTATTATATTTTCTTCGAACTATGTAAAAATTGTAATTTTATTATCTATGTATTGTAATTAAAAAGGGGTAGGAGATTACGGTGAGATCGATGTTACAAAGGTATATATAACTCATTTCCCGTACAAAGCAAATATTTAGAGACAACACAACACATTTTGCGTTGTCTCTAAATACTTGCTTTGTACGTTTAAGGATATATATATACTTTTGTAACATCTTTGTGTTGGTTGTTGTCGTATCAGCCTGGTCACTATTTATCTTTTTATTTTCATCGATTCGTCCTTGTTTTATTTTTCCCTTTGGCTCGTGATTTACAAAAAAAGCGTCCCTTCTTCATTAGGCTTTCACCTCTCGCTTGCACTTTCCGCGCGCATCCTCATTCTTCACTCAAAAGTCCAAGACGTAGCAGAAGACGAATGATGGCGGCGAAAATTTCACTCTCGAACGTCGTAACAAGCGTGCGACTGTTTCCCGATGGAGTAATATACGTAGTATATTGTGTTATCGTCCCGCGCGATCATAAGTTAGCAAGGTGGAGGGAGACTATGGAAGATGGATTGGGTAGAGAGAGAGAGAGAGAGGGAGTGAGAGAGGATGAGAGAGATAGAGAGAGATGGGAGGTTTCGGAGATGAGAAAGGAGGCTCATAAGGGTGTGAGGTTTTAATTATAGCACTTGATGGACGAAATGGGGTGAGTGAAAATATTATACTATGTGTTTCGCATTAGCGGGAGTCTGCAGAAGGGAGAGTGGGTCAGTTGGAACTGTGTGTGTGTGTGTGGGGTTAGAAAGGAGATGATGATGGCTGGATGGATTGAGTGTGAGGAGGGGGAAAAAGGGGAGTAGTGTCCTCTCTCTCCTCACCATTCTCCTTCTCCCCCAACTGCCACCTTCCCTCTGTTGTATTTTTACACCCCCAGTGATCCTAGACCGTCTGCTACCCCCTCCTCCATTTCTCCCTCCTCCATTTCTCCCTCTCACTCCACTTTTCACCGCCGTCTTGAGACTGATGTAGCATGTGCTTAGGAGACGTGGATTGGTAGAGAATAGGATTTTTTTATTTCAACGCTAATGGACACATCTCGATAGGAACTCTCGCGGCTGATTTTCCTGGCTCAGATAACAAGATGCTCGAAGATATTCGTTTTGCCTTTCGAGCTTATTTTCGTGGAGAAATAAGGCTACCGTTTCCGCGAAAACGCGTCCTATATTATCGGTAAGTTTTCGTGAAGAGAGCTCGCGTCCTATTTGATCGTTAATTTTTCGTAACGAAAACCGTTGGTTGCTTCGCTCCTATGGATTCGCGCTTCAACGCTTGCGATGCGATATATTTCCGAAGAACAGCAATGTTTCAGCCCTCGCTAGATTCGAACCCACTCGTTAACAAACTTTATTTCTGCTTTACGGGAGTTTTATTAGACTTTAAACGTATTCATGTTCTATGTCTTTTATAGGTTTGCATGGAATTCATATTGTAAAATCGAATCAGAAGATTTAACATTCATTAATCATGAAAATCTGTTTAATTAGATGGATGAATCGGCGGCGGAAACATTTTTTACTAAAAATTCTCCATACCATTACAATATTCTGCGCATCGTTGACTGCCATTGCTCGAAAATATGCGAACGAAACACTGTTATAATTTCCAATTCAGGTTGAGAGATAGTCATGCTTTTTTCATCTTTTAATTGAGGAGGCCGGGTGATAAAAGCAAAAATGTCTTCCTCTCTTATTCTCAGCCCCAAAGTGTTAGTGAAATTAAAATTGGTACATTTTTTCTGAATGAACATCTTAAAAATATATATTATTTTATCGCTTTATGTCTTATTCGAATTTTTTATGATGTTATTAGATGAAGCTCGAGTCTTTGGTTTGAAATTATCAACGCATGACCAGAATTCTATTAGAAGTTTGGAATTTTAGAATTTTTTATGGATTCATTTTAATAATAGTATTCGTCATATGAGTAAGTTTTTACAAGTTAGATTGTTAAGAAATAATTTTTTTGTTAGATAATATGAAAAAGCTATTAATAAAAGTAAGAAAACGATTGTACCCAAAATCTTAAAAATACTTAAAGTCAGTTTACTAACGTAATGAAAGATAATGCTATAGAAAGGAACTAAAATTTGTTTAAAATATGTATGGGACATATTGTGTATCAGTATACATACGATATTTGTTTAATACATTTGAAAGTTATGAAATAAAGAAACCAAAGCGAGGTTTCTTAGGCCATTCCAACATCTCGCTCCGTTTGAAGTTCGAAGACAACGGGGTTTCCGTTAGCTTTTAAAGGGAGTCGCGTCCCTCTCTTTCTCCAGGTTTCAACATCCCATTAAGCAGCGGTTGTTTAAAGGAATAAAATTATGAAATGATCACGAAATGATGAGTTCGTTTTTCTGCGTTCACGAAGCGTTAAAAGAGATCAATTGCGGTTTTCCTCCTGGAAATGTCTCGGTCGCTTCCATTTCCGCCTTGATACAAACCTCCTCTCGATTGTTTATATCGCTCGTTTCCAATATATAATTCTTGAGAAGCGTGCGAACATCGAGGCATAATAATTCATCGACAGACACGCGCGTCCTTACGTTTAAATATCTAATGTTCGTTTCGCTTGAAAATGTCATAATGCCATCCTCGTAATATTCAAAAATAAACTTCCGCTTCTGTACTTTGCGGAATATTACATTAGCAGCGTCGATTTTGAGGACATGAGAAATCGTGTAGTTTTAAAAGAAAAAAAGATCATCTTATATGCTTGTGTTTGCATGGTGGAAAAACGATAAATGACCAATTTGAGGAAAGAGGGAGAGGTAGGGAGACTGAATTAGGGAGAGTGAAAGACGGAGAAGGGTTTAGCCAAGTGCCTGGAAGTTTTCTCTTTAATTCAATCTATAAGGAAAAAGGAAATGAGGATAGGATAAGGCGAAGATTAGGAAAAGCGGATGATGTGAAAAAACTTTTCAAAAGACCTCGCGGTTGCTTTTATACATATAATCCAGATTTTTAAATAATTGACGATCTCGTGGACTTCAAAAAAAAAACAAGATTTATGAGGCAAAGAAGATGCGGAGGAGACAACGTGAGAAAATACGAATACCCACAACGAAATGTATTTATTGACAAAAAAAGGCGTGCATTACTAGATAAAAGTGGTGCTGTTATTCCCGTAAAGTCCTTTGGAACATTTATTAAAAATCATTTCAAATATGGCCCATACGAATCAAAGTTTAGGAAATGAAATAACTTGCCTTAAATGTGTTTATGCGCCCTTATGAGAAATAAGACTAGTAATATTAAGTTGACATATTTTGCAGATTAAAAATCGTTAAATTTGTAAGCCAAGAAATGGGTGTATGTTGTAGGAGAATAGGAGAGAGAGAGAGAATGTGAAAGGCGTAGGAGTGTGTCGGGAGGGAGGAGAAAGGAGTGAGAATGGGCATAATGGCGTGGTGGAAAGGAAGGGCAAGGAGGGAGTGGG